>JAVXUP010000255.1:0-599355 GCA_033070095.1 Escallonia herrerae | reverse complement strand
GAAGGCCCCTGAAAAACCATGGCAGAAGTGTGTCAGAAATTGATGAGAGATGAGGGAGTGAGAAACATGGCAGAAGTATAATGAGAGAAAGGACAGAGAGAGAAAAAAAAAACACAGCCTACTCGTCCGCTACATAATGTAGCGGACGGAGAGGAAGGACAGAAAAAAAAAAGCATGGCAGAAGGTGAGGGTATTTTGTCAAAAAATGGTCCGCTACATAATGTAGCGGCGGACTTAAAAACACCTGCCTACTCGTCCGCTACATAATGTAGCGGACGAGAGAAAGGACAGAAAAAAAACATGGCAGAAGGTGAGGTATTTTTGTCAAAAACTAGTCCGCTACATAATGTAGCGGACGGACTAGAAAAAAACTCAAAAAAAAGATCTAGACCGTTCACAGATCGCGCGTGGACGGCCAAATCGCGCTCAATTTCTCCCATTTTGCTAGCGCTATCAATGGATCAGCTCCCATATATATATATATATATATATATATATATATATATATATATATATATATATATATATATATATATATATATATATATATAGATATATGTATGTATGTGTGCATGTATATATGTACATATGTACATATATAGAATGTACATATGTACATATGTACATATAGATATGTACATATGTACATATGTACATATGTACATATATTTATATGTACATATGTACATATCTATATGTGTACATATGTGTACATATATGTATATGTACATATATGTATGTACATATGTACATATATGTATGTATATGTGTACATGTGTACATACGTATATGTACATATGTACATACATATATGTACATATGTACATACATATATGTACATATGTACACATATACATATATGTACATATGTACACATATACATATATGTACATATGTACATACGTATATGTACATATACATACATATGTACATATGTACATATATAGATATATATATGTACATATATATGTGCATATATATATATGTACATATATATATATACATATATATATATGTGTACATATATATATATATATGTGTATGTGTACACATATATATATATATGTGCACATATATATATATGTATATGTAAGTATATATATATGTACGTGTATATATATATATATGTACATATACATATATATATGTACACATATATATATATATATATGTATAGATATATATGTACACATATATATATGTGTACATATATATATATATGTATATATGTATATATATGTACATATATATATATGTATATATATGTATATATATGTACATATATATATATGTCATATATATATGTATATATATGTATATATATGTATATATATATATATATGTATATGTATATATATATATATGGGGGCCGATCCACATCTACCGGTGGGAAAATAACAATTTTCCACCGAACCGCAGGTAAGAGCAGCGGTTGGGAAAAAGGCGAACGGACACTGCATTAATGGCGAAAAAGGCATGAGGAAATGGTGAGAAAATGGCGAGAAAATGGTGAAAAGGAGAAAAAGGACACCAACCGCATGAAGCAGCGGTTGGCATTCATATGCCCCTGCCACGTGGCGTCCCCCACCCATGCCACGTGGCCCAACCGCGTATACAACCCGCAGTTGGGGCGATGGCCCTGCCACGTGGCGTCCCCCACCCCTGCCACGTGGCCCAACTGTGTATACAACCCGCGGTTGGGGCGATGGCCCCTGCCACGTGGCCCAACCGCGTATACAACCCGCGGTTGGGGCGATGGCCCCTGCCACGTGGCGTCCCACCCCTGCCACGTGGCCCAACCGCTTATACAACCTGCGGTTGGGGCGATGGCCCTGCCACGTGGCCCAACCGCATAAACAACCCGCGGTTGGGGGCGATGGCCCTGCCACGTGGCGTCCCCCTGGTGATGCCCCACCTGGTGTCCTTCCCCTCCTTATTGTGATGCCACGTGGCGTCCTTCCCTCCCCCCATGATGCCCCCCACGTGGTGTCCTTCTGCCAAATTTTTTTTTTTGCCGCAGCCTTTGACCGCTGAATCACGGGTTTTTTTTCTCTTTTTTCTTCTCTCTTCCTCACTTTTTTCTGTCTTTTTTCTTCTTCCTCACTTTTCTCTCTTTATAATCCCCTCCCCCGAACCCTTCTTCTGCACTCTATCATCTTTACCAACTTCTTTCGTACTTCATATCTCACCTACATAATCTCCACAACAATACAAACCAAAAAATATTACGCTAGAAGATCGGTGGATAACCGCTAGATCGGTAGATTTTTCTTTAAATACATCAAGTCACAACAAGTATTTTGAATTTCCTTATAATTCAATGTTAGATTTATACAAATTAGCGTATTACATTTATAGATTCCAAAATAGCGATTTTTTAGGGCGCCAAATATAGACAGTTTTTCACGAATTTATAAAAAATAGCTAGAGCTAGATTTTGCCAAAATGCAAAAAAGAGACCCTAGTTATTCTTAAAGGATCTGTCTCGGGTAAAAATTTCAGATTTTTTCAAAGACTGGAAAGGGGTTAACTGATACGGGGAACCTTATAACTCTGCAGTGTATTTTAAAATATCAAGCTAGCGCGATTTCGCGCGAAAATTTTATGAGAACCCTAGGATGTTGGGAAGTTCCATTCCCCAGGAATTCAGGCCATTCCGAAGCCGTTACCTATTTTTTTGGCCGAACGGCCCTTTAAGCGCTTAATCCGGACACCGGTTCGGGATTTTTGGGCGAAACCTCCGTAAAATACTTTTTAGGTCAAGAATGAATTCAAGGAGCCTAAAATAGCATTTCGAAACACTTTTGATATTTTTCGATGCCAGGGGGCATTTCAGTAATTCACCGCCCCGAGAGGGGTATTTTGGTAATTTTACAGTGCTAAGTTTTTCAACGGACTTTTTAGTCCAGAAATGTAATTACAAAACTGAAATGTGGTTTTGAAGCTGATTTGGCGCGCGTAGGGGTGATAATGAATCCCCGGGGGCATTTCGATAATTTGTCGCTCAGCGAGGGTATTTTGGTAACTGAACGTTGTAACACAACTGGAGGAAATAATTTTCAACACTGTGTATTCCTAGGGTGTAACACTATGTGTGTTTAATGTGAATACGAAACGTAATTGTCGCTAAAGGTGAAAACTTAATTAGACAGTTTTTCACGAATTTATAAAAAATAGCTAGAGCTAGATTTTGCCAAAGTACAAAAAAGAGACCCTAGTTATTCTTAAAGGATCTGTCTCAGGTAAAAATTTCAGATTTTTCCAAAGACTGGAAAGGGGTTAACTGATACGGGGAACCTTGTAATTCTGCAGTGTAATTTAAAATATCAAGCCAGCGCGATTTCGCGCGAAACTTTTATGAGAACCCTATGGTGTTGGGAAGTTCCATTCCCCCGGAATTCGGGCCATTCCGAAGCCGTTAGCTAATTTTTTGGCCGAACGGGCTTTTAAGCGCTCGATCCAGACACCGGTTCGCGATATTTAGGCGAAAAATCCGTAAAATACTTTTTAGATCAAGAATGAACTCAGGAAGCTGAAAATAGCTTTTTAAAGCACATTTGATATTTTCTCATGCCAGGGGCATTTTGGTAATTTGCCACCCCGCGAGGGGTGTTTTGGTAATTTTATGTTTCGGGGGCGTAATTGGCGCTAGGGGTGAAAACTTAATTAGACAGTTTTTTCACGAATTTATAAAAAATAGCTAGAGCGTGATTTTGCCAAAGTGCAAAACAGAGACCCTAGGTATTTTCAAAAGATCTGTATCAGGTAAAAATTTCAGATTTTTCCAAAGACTGTAAAGGGGCTAGCTGATATGGGGAACCGTGTAACTTTCGCAGTCTAATTTAAAATATCAAGCTAGCGCGATTTCGTGGAAAACTTTTATGAGAACCCTAGGATGTTGGGAAGTTCCATTCCCCAGGAATTCGGGCCATTCCGAAGCCGTTAGCTATTTTTTTGGCCGAACGGGCCTTTAAGCGCTCGATCCGGACACCGGTTCGCGATTTTTGCGCGAAAGATCCGTAAAATACTTTTTAGATCAAGAATGAACTTAGGAAGTGTAAAATAGCATTTTAAGGCACCTTTGATATTTTTCCTGATGCCAGGGGCATTTTGGTAATTTGCCACCCCGAGAGGGGTGTTTTGGTAATTTTCCCGTGCCAAGTTTTCCAAACGACTTTTTAGTCCAGAAATGTAAGTAAACCACCTGAAATGTTGTTTTGAAGCTGGTTCGAGGGCGTTGGGGTGATAGTGAACCCCCAGGGGCATTTCGGTAATTTGCCGCTCATCGGGTGCTATTTTGCTAGGAAGGATCCAACTTAAAATTCATACCTTAAAATAACTTTTAGTTCAGGATGGGGTGATAGTGAACCTCCAGGGGCATTTCGGTAATTTGCCGCTCATCGAGGGCTATTTTGCTAGGAAGGATCCAGCTTAAAATTCATACCTTAAAATAACTTTTAGTTCAGGAAAGGGTGTGAGACACCCGAAAACTTATTTTGTTCCAGATGTTCTGAACCATGTGACGCACCGGCGATGACTGCCAGGGGGTATTTTGCATAAGTAGCGGGTGTTTTGGTAACTTTCCCCTTTTAAAATTTTTCCTGATATATTTGGTATATAATTGACGTAATACATTTAAAAACTTGACTTTAAAGCGGTTTTGAGGTGTTGAGGGTGTAGGGGCCATCGGGGGGTATATTGCTATATAACCACGTTGGCGCTAAATTCAGTGGGAACTAGCGTAATTAAGCGTTCGGAGTGGTGGGAAGTGAGGATTTGTTTTAATACATTGAAATAATGACTATTGCTAATGTGTTGGTAAGCTAGGTTAAAGATCCAGTTATAGTTTTGGAATGTAAATATTATGGACGCTAAGTTGGTTTATAATTATATTTTGTTCTTAGAGGTATGAATTTCAGCCCTGGACCTCATGATACATCAATCCTATACGATGACGATGACCACGTCGCGAGGCACGTATTTGACGGTGTCGATAGGGGTGTTTTGGAAACAATTCAAAGCACAAGGCACCTTGAAGAGTGGGTACTAAACAAGGAACAAATACAGCTATTACACCGTCAAAATTTAACCCTGTTCACCGATTGCGGGAAATGGTCTCGACACGACGATTGCCTTATATCCGCTCTAGTTGAACGATGGAGGAGCGAGACGAACTCATTTCACTTCCGGTTTGGTGAAATGACTGTTACGTTAGAGGACGTCGGATTTATACTTGGAATCCCATGTCACGGCAGACCCGTTACTCTGAACGTGCCGTCTGCATCCATAGCGAATATGGCTATGCAGTATTTTCCGGGAATTCCAAGGGCAGCTCTTACAACAAACGGCGTCAAGCTTAAATGGCTGAGAGAGCAGTACGGCGTGCTACCGGATGAATACACTCCTCAAGATTTCGTGACGTATACGAAGGCATTCCTTCTGTATATTATTGGAGCTATATTACTTCCGACGCATTCGAAAAACACGGTGCATCCGAAGTATATGGTGTTCTTGGAGGATCTTGAGGAGGTATACTCGTATTCGTGGGGTTCAGCTGTCCTTGCGCACCTATATCGAGCACTGCATAAGGCTACGAGAAACGGTGCCAAGTCCATTGCCGCCTGCCTGACTCTATTACAGGTATGAGCATTTATTTTCTTGGTCGGATCCTTAGTCAATATATTCGGGATTAATTACTAATTCCATATAATGTTTGCATTCACAGGTTTGGTCTTACGAGAGGCTACCCATGGGTCGTCCACAACCGTTGGTAGATTCCGATGAGACGTGGCCTAGGGTGTGGGCCTGGGGGCCTACGACCAACCGGAGGAGGAGACGGGTAGACCCTCACCACCATCTAAAGTTCTATCGGGGGGAACTAGAGATACTAGATGCATCCCAGGTGACGTGGCAGCCATATGGCAAGGTGATGCATCTGTTGGATGAGTGGTGTTGGCAACTTCCGGTGTCGTACGTGCTGGCAGGTTTGGTTCGGGTGCCGCTCATTCACTTCGAAGAATGTGAGTTTCAGATGCCCGATCGAGCTATGAAGCAAGCTGGCTGTCCACAAGGGATACCAAAACCCGCTGTAGACATGCGGCCATACAGGGGTGGTCGAGGGCCGAACTTCGAGGTGGCTGATGCCTTGATTTTGTTGGGTGACGAGGTGCAACAGTGGAATACCTGGCAGGAAACGTATGATAGCCTTGTATCGCTGAAGCACGACGGCATTAGTACTGAGGAATACTTACAGTGGTTTCTCAGGGTGACGCGCACGAGGGTGAATCGCCCTTCCCAGGTGAAGAAGACATCGTATGCGCCACGTGAGGTCTATGACCAGTTCTGGGCATTGGCCATTGTAAGTCATGCTAGTGTTGTTTGATAATTTATTTGCGCACCTTATCGACCATGCCAGAAATGATTAGCCATATTTTCTATGCATGTTTTTTAGGTTGACCAGGGCATTGAGGTGTTCAAGCAGCTGGAGTCGTTTGACTGGTTTGTCGCGCAGGCTCCTGACAATCTCAAGAGGTCCATTGAGAGGTACAAGACTGAAGTTCAAAACTTTAGTCTTGCGTACCGGGGTTACCAAGGGGAGCCGTCTAGTCGCCCTCCTCCTGACGCGTACGACTATCAGCCCCAGAGTCAGGTGTGGGAGCCGTCTAGTCGCCCTCCTCCTGACGCGTACGACTATCAGCCCCAGAGTCAGGTGTGGGAGCCGTCTAGTCGCCCTCCTCCTGACGCGTACGACTATCAGCCCCAGAGTCAGGTGTGGGAGCCGTCTAGTCGCTTGCCTCCTGACGCGTATTCATCGCATAGCTATGAATTCTGGGAGTCATAGTCGCTTGCCTCCTGACGCATACGACTCGCGCCCAAGCTTTCGGTCGGACAAAGGACAAGCGACGAAGCCATTGAGGCCGGACAAGATGGGTTGGATCGACCGGCACTACTTCGGGCATGAGCCTGTCAATTCAGCAGACTTTCCCCTTGCGACATTCCTAGGTCATGAGGATATCAGAACGTTGGCGCCGGAGACAGATCTTTCAAATTTTGTCATGAACGCTTACATAGAACTGCTCCGGATTAGAGAGCAACATTTTAACCGTTCTGAATATTTGAAGCTTAACATGTATCCCACTCATTTTGTGGAATTAACGGTGAGAGAATTCACAGAATGGAGGCGAGGGGGCGGCAGGAGTAAGTGGAAACCAGGTCGAAACGTGTTAGGCATGATGAACGCAGACTATCAATGTCCCGCTGCTGATGCGAACCTTATCATGATACCTTGTCATCATGCAAACCACTGGTTCCTATTAGTTCTCCATCCAGCGTTCAGAACAGTTCACATATACGATAGCCTAAGGGAGGACGAGCCTGGACAGCTGCTGGCACAGATGTACAACGAGTACATCACTTTAGTGGTTAGTTTTTATTTTTTGACCTTGGCTCATAGTATATTGTTCTTGTTTCATAGGCTTGATTCTCGTTTTTATTGTTGGATGCAGACTACTGTCCTCTCGCTAGCGTGCGAACGGCCACAGGGGGACCCTTGGACGGTCGTGATGATAAAGGACCGACCAAAGCAATATAACGGTCACGATTGCGGGATTTACGTCCTCAAGTACATGGACTACATTGCTCGCTCGGAAGTGCTCAAACACTCCTCGTGGACTAGGAAGGATGCCTTGACGTTTAGGTATAGGATAGCCTGGGAGCTGAAAAAGAATGAAGCTAGACGCCTTCATTACCATTATCCTGACGTGCGTGGCTAGCTGCTGTGATGTTACAAAAAACTGTACCAAAAAGAAATGTACATAATTTTTCGCATGCTATGAATTTGGCGCTAAAATGTGCGCGAATATACCTTTCATATGACGCATTCAAAAAAATTACGCGTCTCGCTTTTGGCCCAAATTCATAGAAATGGGCTAACTAGCGTGCATGAGGTGCAATGAGAGAAAAAAAAGTGACAAAAAAATTATAACTTTTTTCGGAAGCTATCAATTGGGCTTAAAGTGTGCCCGAATAGGCCCTTCCTAGGAAAACCCAAAAAATAATGTGTCTCGTTTTTCGCCGAAATTCTTACAAATGGGCTAACTAGCGTGCCTGAGGTGCAATGAGCGAAAAAAAAGTGACAAAAAAAATTACAACTTTTTTCGGAAGCTATCAATTGGGGCCTAAAGTGTGCCCGAATAGGCCCTTCCTAGGAAAACCCAAAAATTAATGTGTCTCGTTTTTCGCCGAAATTCTTACAAATGGGCTAACTAGCGTGCCTGAGGTGCAATGAGCGAAAAAAACAAAAAAAAATTACAACTTTTTTCGGAAGCTATCAATTGGGGCCTAAAGTGTGCCCGAATAGGCCCTTCCTAGGAAAACCCAAAAATTAATGTGTCTCGTTTTTCGCCGAAATTCTTACAAATGGGCTAACTAGCGTGCCTGAGGTGCAATGAGCGAAAAAAAATTGACAAAAAAAATTACAACTTTTTTCGGAAGCTATCAATTGGGCCCTAAAGTGTGCCCGAAAACGGAGTTACCAAAAATATCAATAATCCACAAACCAAATCACAAATTTAAACATTATAAAAGTTCAATTTATACAACTGAAACATTAACCCTAACACTCTTCCTCATCATCGTCCTCCTCGACCATACTGCCAGGTTCGATACCTAACACTTTATAATGGTTTCTCTTGTCATGATCAGTCATCTTATTACACAACGCACACTTTCGTAATTTTTTTTGACCCGTTGCTTCTTCAATCGGATTCTTCATGCGTATTGCTCGTTTTCGCCCTTTTGTTTGAGAAATAATTGGATCAAAAATGTCGTCCTCCTCACCTTGTAGGTCAGTGCCGTCAATGACTGGCTGTTTGGCTCGATTGAATCTACCCGCTGGAGTCGTCCGAGTAGTCGGAGTGTCCACAGTTTCTGGTAATGCCATCCTAAACTGTGCATGCTTAGCCTTATCCCGTGCGGCTGCTTCAACTTGATACCTGTACCCATCAAATGTCGACGCTGCATCCATTGATAAACCGTGCATGATGTTACAAAGGTGATTATATCGCAGCGACTCAGATTGCTCGAAATCAACTGAAACATTGGGCACGTAAGGAATGTGACCGTGGACTCTATTGGCTTCCTTCGTCCACCGTTCCAAGATATACTGTGGAGGGATTTCACTAGCATTCTTGGCGCTCAAAACCCTCAACGCGTGTCGACAAAGTATACCTTTATGCTCAAACAGTTGACAGTTGCAATTAACCAACCCGGTGTCCTTACAAACTGCTACGGTAAAATGTCGTCTGTTCCTCGGAGCCGACGAAGAGCACGGATTGGCGAAATTCGTCACATTTGTCAAAGCATAAACCTTGATATCTCTGGTGGAATACTCGTGCAACTTTGTCATGCCATATTGATTCGACTTTAGTAGTTCCTCTTGAAACTGTCGAAACATTTCCTTGGTATAGACTTGAGCCGCATGAGCCTCTAAAGGTGAATAAAGTAGTATAGCTCTTTCTTTGCAAACTGTAGCCGCGTCGGCTTCTCTCTCACGGTACAATTGCCTGTCAACGGCTTTCTGCATCTCTAGTACGAACTCCGCTATACTTGAAGACTGGCCTACGTACCCATCAAAGAATGAATTCATAGCTTCGCTTCTCGAGGTCGTAGTCATTCCGGCTGCAAAAAACTTCTTGGTGTAGGCACCGACCCACTGTGTCTTGATCTCATACAACGATTGTAACCATTCATGATTGTGCAAATAGTAGTCATCCATTAACGTGGCCCACCTCTCCTCGAACACGTCTACCGTCAACGATTTCTTCACACATGTATTAAAGTCAGTCTTGAATGACGGATGGTTTGCATATACATTGTGAAGCCGTTCGGGATATTTGTTGCTTATGTGCCATGTGCACAGGCCATGGTGAGTATCTGGAAGGACCTTAGCGATTGCATTTTTCATTGCCAGATCTTGGTCGGTGATGATGGTCTTTGGAGGAATATGATACATTGCTTGAAGCCACGTTTCAAATAACCACGTAAATGACTCCTCCGTCTCATCCCTAAGCAGGGCAAAGCCAAACGAGATTGACTGATAGTGGTGGTTCACCCCGGTGAACGGAGCAAAAGGCATAGAGTACTTATTGGTGCGGTATGTGGTGTCAAACGTCACAACATCCCCAAAATTTTGGTAAGCAGCTCTAGAACGGGGGTCCGCCCAAAATATAGTACTAATGCGGTTCTCATCATCCAGTTGGAGACTATAGAAAAATCCAGAATTCTCACTCTGAAGGCACCTGAAGAGATCAAGTGTAGTTTGAGAATCACTCTTACCGAAAGACTCTCTCCTCTGAGCACGAAGTTCATTTCGAAGGTCTACTTCGTTGAAACTCAACTTGTCAATCCCCCCAGCCTGGCTTGAGAAAACCCCCATCATCTTAGAAGGTGGAATTTTAGCCTCGGCCATTGTAAAAATCAGTTGTCTGTGTGCCGCGCTTATTTCTCGGTGTTGATGAATTTGACCAATCTTACTAGGGGTCATCAACTGATGATTATGGCTCAACTCCACTCCTGTCACAACCCAATGGTTTTCATTTTTTCGGTGTACTGCATACACATGGGCCTTGCAGCCGGTACCCGGAAATGTGTCCCGTTTTCTTTGTCTTGTTGTCCCTTCGTCACTGATCCGAACGACCGGGGGTACATGCGGTGCTCCTCTATGACACTCAAATAGTCTTGCACAAATTTGATCTGTATTCGCCCGTTTTCTAGTCGTCTTAGTTCTAATACCGAAACCTATCGTTTTCGAATATGCTCTATAGTATGCTTCAACTTCGTCCAGTGTTTGAAAAACTTGACCAACGTAAGGTGGATCAGAACCTTCACAAAAATTATTTCCTCCAGTTGCATCCATATTTATACTGAAATCTAAAAAATAAAAATTATATCATTCTCAACAAGTCATAGAATTAAATAAAAGAAGAATAAAATTTATTTAAACGTAATTGTTGGAAATTTTGTATAATGTAAAATTAGCAAAGGCAAATTACCGAAATGCCCCCGGGGGTTCATTATCACCCTAACGCCCCAAATCAGCTTCAAAACAACCTTTCAGGTGCTTTGCTTACATTTCTCGACTAAGAAATCCTTTGAAAAACTTAACGCTGCAAAATTACGAAAATACCCCTATCGGAGATGCGAATTACCAAAATGCCCCCTGGCATCATAAAATCTGAAAAGTGCTTTGAAACGGGATTTTAAGCTTCCTGAATTCACTCTTTAAAATAACTTTTCAGGTGGACTGAAAAACTTTTTCGAGAAAATTACCAAAACACCCCTCGCGGGGTGGCAATTTACCAAAATGCCCCTGGCATGAGAAAATATCAAAAGTGCTTTAAAAAGCTATTTTAAGCTTCCTGAGTTCATTCTTGATCTAAAAAGTATTTTACGGATTTTTCGCCTAAATATCGCGAACCGGTGTCCGGATCGAGCGCTTAAAAGCCCGTTCGGCCAAAAAATAGCTAACGGCTTCGGAATGGCCCGAATTCCTGGGGAATGGAACTTCCCAACACCCTAGGGTTCTCATAAAAGTTTCGCGCAAAATCGCGCTTGCTTGATATTTTAAATTACACTGCAAAGTTACAAGGTTGCGCGTATCAGTTAACCCTTTTCCAGTCTTTGGAAAAATCTGAAATTTTTACCTGATACAGATCTTTTGAAAATAACTAGGGTCTCTGTTTCGCACTTTGGCAAAATCTAGCTCTAGCTATTTTTTATAAATTCGTGAAAAAACTATCTAATTAAATTTTCACCTTTAGCGACAATTACGCCCCGCAATCAGCTGCAAAACAACATTTCAGGTGTTTTACTTACATTTCTGGACTTAAAAGTCCGTTGGAAAACTTTTTCAGGAAAATTACCAAAATACCCCTCGCGGGGTGGCAAATTACCAAAATGCCCCCTGGCATCAGAAAATATCAAAAGTGCTTTAAAATGCTATTTTAAGCTTCCTGAGTTCATTCTTGATCTAAAAAGTATTTTACGGATTTTTCGCCTAAATATCTCGAACCGGTGTCCGGATCGAGCGCTTAAAAGCCCGTTCGGCCAAAAAATAGCTAACGGCTTCGGAATGGCCCGAATTCCTGGGGAATGGAACTTCCCAACACCCTAGGGTTCTCATAAAAGTTTCGCGCGAAATCGCGCTGACTTGATATTTTAAATTACACTGCAAAGTTACAAGGTTGCGCGTATCAGTTAACCCCTTTCCAGTCTTTGGAAAAATCTGAAATTTTTACCTGATACAGATCTTTTGAAAATAACTAGGGTCTCTGTTTTGCACTTTGGCAAAATCTAGCTCTAGCTATTTTTTATAAATTAGTGAAAAATTCTATTTTTGACGCCCTAAAAAATCGCTATTTTGGAATCTTTCGAATGTAATACCCCGATTTGTCAAAACGTAATTTTGACGCCCTAAACACGAATTTTAGACTATTGTAAGAACAATTTAAGCGTAACACAATTTAAACAATCAATTGGTAAGAAGAAATTGAAAAATACTTACTTGTTTTAACTTGATATATTTAAAGAAAAATCCACCGATCTTCTAGCGGTTATCCACCGATCTTCTAGCGTCAATTTTTTTTGTTTGTATGTAGGTGAGATAGGGAGAATGAAGAGAGTGGAAGAAATGATTCGGGGAGGAGGGATTTTATAGAGAGAAAAGTGAGAGGAAGAGAAGAAAGAAGACGGTCCGTGAGTGAATAGCAGGGAGGGGGAGGGGGGAATGACACGTGGGGGTAGGGTGGTAATGACACGTGGGGGGGGGGTTCACGGGTGGGGGAAGGGGGTTCACGGGTGGTGAAAGGACATAGGGTGGGGGCCACGGGGTGGGGGGCAGGGGTGGGGGTCACAGAAGGCATAATGCCAACCGCATGTAGGAGACGCGGTTGGGCATTAATGCCAACCGCTTGTATGAGTTGCGGT
The DNA here is from genome assembly GCA_033070095.1 of Escallonia herrerae. NCBI lineage: Eukaryota > Viridiplantae > Streptophyta > Magnoliopsida > Escalloniales > Escalloniaceae > Escallonia > Escallonia herrerae. The sequence goes on along the minus strand of JAVXUP010000255.1, from coordinate 586,371 downwards.
TGGGCATTAATGCCCATTATCTCGCGATATTTTCATTTTCTCGCGATATTTTGGTGAATTTCTCGTGCCATTTTGGTCCTTTTCGTCCACGTGGCCCAACCGCTGCTCTTACCTGCGGTTCGGTGGGAAAATTGTGGTGGGTGTGGATCGGCCCCTACATATATATACATATAAAACTGCGTATGAAACCAAGGTAAAGTACAATCATTATCTGTTGTTCCTCTCATACCATACAAAGAATGAGGTACTATTAGTCATTATTTCCTACAAAAAGAAGCTGCTTCCTCTATTGATCTATCTTTTGAAAGCTGTTATACAAACACAAGAAAAGTATACGCCAATTGCGATCGTAGACTAAACCACCAACCAACATTAATAATCTCAACAAACCCCACCCAATTTCGTACAAGGTTAACATAAACTAAGAGGCCTTTAACACCCTATGTGAATATAACATACAAGGTATCTCTAAATGCTTTCTTAGCATCATTCATGGCATGCTTTTTGCTCTAAATGCTTTCTTAGCATCATTCATGGCATGCTTTTTGCCCTAAATTCACGACAAAAATCATAAATTAAAATTTTATGTACATACACAGAGAGACCACTAATGCAAGAAATATTAGTGACTAAAAATTTAACCAAATTACAGTACAATAGCCAAAACGCTCTTTAGTACATACATTATGACAGTTGGATCAGCACGACCAAAGTGATAGAGGATTCCTAGGACTATGGCACTGTCTATCAAATCTGGGAGCTTACTTTATCATATGTGAGTAGTTTCATCTTCATAGCTAGAGAGTTCACAAACATATTTACATTTTACCTTATTCATAAATAAGCACAAAAGAAATGGGAGAAAACTCCCACCATCATCTTTGCTATATTTGCCTAGAGCTGTCAGTGTTTCAATAGAAAGTGAAAGGTCATCCCTTCCGGCATTTCCACCTAATTATGTGTTAAGAAAGAGTCTTAACCAATTTAGTTATTGTAAAGTTGCTAATATTCAAAAAATATAATGTTGACAGCTACCTCTAAAAGTGAGTTCCCTGGATACTTAAGTTACCCTAAAATAAAATTAGAACTTAGGTTGAAAAAAAATATATGTAAAGAACCAGTTAGATACTCCCTCAAATTGTACTTGTTCCTCTGCTGTTAAATAGAAGTCATCTATGGCTATAGTCAGAACCAGGATTTCACTACAGGAGGTGCAAAAAATATATCGAAATCAACAAATTCTTTTAAAGGTAAAATAATTGCATTTTTCAATAATACACAAAAACACATACTAAAAATTATCCAAAAGATCTTATTAAGTTTCATGAGTCACTAAAGACTCTTTACCAAAAACAAATATACAAAATAGACATTTAGGTCCTTACAAAGAAAGCACTAGATTACTACTTGATGAGGCCCAAAGATTGTAGCACTTGATAATAGCCTCATTCCCGATATTTTTGAAGACATTTTTCTCAATGTAGCAAACCAAGCTATCATTCAAATATTTTTCTCAATGCAGCAAACGGTACTAGTAGTCATCAAAAAAGTCTAGGACCCTTACACTAGACAAATTGCCACAGAAATGTCCGGTCTAAAAATGACATCCCTGCCATCCCAGAAACCCCAAACAGCAACAGCATCCGAGACTCCTAAGACTCCAAATTTCAGAGAAACAAACGACTTTCCGCATGACTCCTCAGCGACATAGAACTGCATGAAAAACATTTACATTCCTCTTCCTCCAAGGATCTTTTCATGATCTCTCTCCACTGCAAGCCTGGTGCCCCAATTCTTGCAGTCATTAGTATACCTATCCGCCCACCTTTCTCCACATAAATGACAACTACTAGCCATTTGGAAGAGAAGCACCATATAAATCACGGTTTCTACAAGTTATTAACTGGTAACAAAACAGGTTTACAACATTTCATTTGAACATACATAGAGGTACTCATCATATACACAAGCTGGCTTCTCCAGAAAGGTTAATACTAGGTTGATATGAATGCATCATGTCTCTGTTGTTTCACTTCTTTGGTGCACCCCAAACAGACACTCCAACCACATAAATTTTCCTGTATAAATTTACCAGAAGGATGCATAAACCTTTAATGCATCCTGAAATAAGACTAGAAAGGATATAAACCTAATCAGTACAGAACCTATTGAAACTGGTATAAACCTAATCACGTGTAACAGAAGCTCATGCCACGTGATTAAATCTAAGAATTCTCACCCTTTAAGTGTCTTACTTCTTGAATTCGTACGTAATGTTACCTGTATGACGTCACCATTCCGTAGTTCAACCTCCCCCAATCTCAACACATCACATTCCAACACAATAGTTCATTTCAACATCCCAATTTTTTTTTATAACTAAATAATCAAACAAGCTCAAGATCAAGCATGAATATCTTGAAGAAAAAAAATAGATTTATGCAATTAGGAATTGTTTATGCAGAAAATTAGGAGTTAGGAAAGCAAATTAGGTAAGCAATTAAGAAAGCAAATCAATTAGGAGGGAGCAACTCTGCAAATGCGCATCTCAAATTCAAAAGGCGGATGACTCCTTATAGATTTAAGCCGTTAAATCAAAATCGGCTGTCACAAGAGATAATTAACTGCATATGGAGCTTTATCAACTGATAGAAATAATAAGCCAATCAGAACAATTGAAGAAGTGCATGTGACCCTAAATATATAACAATCAAAGAAATAAACAACAGAAAATCAGTAGCATCACTAATCGGTATGCCAACCAGAATCTAATGACGTGAAATGTATCGTCGTCGTCGCCGGCAGAGGAATGTTGGCCACCAGTCGTCATCGCCGATCACTCGCCCTATCGCACGCCTCGCCGTGGTCGTTTTCTGTCAGATCTGGAACAAGAAGCCAGGTCTTCTCTCAACTCTCTCGCTGTCTTGATTCGAGGGAGAGAAAGACAGTCTGAGCTGAGGCCAGAGAGAGAAGTCATGGCTGTATCGCGTTCCGGCCGTCGCCCGTCGCTGAGTGGGTGTCTGAGAGAGTAGGCAAAGAGTGAGGCGATGGAGGTTGGAGAGAGAGTCGGGCAGAGAGAAATAACAGGTGAGAGTTTTTTTTTTTTTTTTTTAAATTCAGGGGGTACATTAGCACCCCCTCGTTACCACGTGGTTCCACCACTAGCTATAGTTGCAGACTTATTGAGATTTAGCATGTTCAGCAATTACAGAGCTCCATATTTTGCTCTTATGAATTAATCAAAGAACAATCAACATCACTTGTATTCAGTAAACATCACCATTCCTCAATCTACCTCCCAATGACTCGAAAAAGATAATCCAGTGCAAAGACAAGTGTAGTGTTTCCACAACCTTATGGCGCACTAAAAACAATTTGCATCACAAAAGAAACACTAGCATAGCAGTTTTTGTTGTGCTTTGATGTGTATACCTAACTGTCTATCGATGCACTGGGGGGGGGGGGGGGGGCAGAATAGCGACTAAGATTTTAACCTCAATGGGAAGCAGTGTGAGAAGGTTGCGAAATGAAATACATACCACTAATGGAGTAATAATATCAGTTGAAATTATCCCTTGAAATGTTCAATTTTTAGAAGGTCCAGATTGAAGAGCATGAAACATCATGTAAGGTTGTAGTCATTAGATTGAACTCTCAATAAATAGGAAAGAAGTGATGAACAATCAAGTCACCTGCAAGGGTTCGAGTTAGAAGCTGCACTTGAGCCCCCAACCAAAGAGAAATCTCCGTAATTAAAGCCAAGCATATCAATAGATAAGGTTAAAATTGAAATGGCCTCACTATGCATGTTCTCGGCAAACATTACTATATACAACTGGGAGTATCTTATGGTTATCAATTACAGAAGGTATTAGTCCATAAGTCATCACGTGTGAACTTGAACACTAGATATTGCAGGGAAGAGGCTCTACTGGGCACAGTCAGGAAGCAATGGGCTCACATGGGGATGATTGATAAAATAATGGACGTAACACCAAAAGCAATGGGCTCACATGGGGTTGATTGATAAAATAATGGACGTAACACCAAAAGCAGTTTGATGAAATAATGGATGTAACACCAATAACCAATCTAAATACACAAATCAGTCTATACTAGTTTCACGAGTATCAAGAAAGGCCTTGTAATTATGGTGCAGCTAGACTTCTCTTGTCTAATTTTCTTCCAGAAATAAAAACCATGCAAGGATAATTGAATAAAAGACCAATAAATCATGTATTGTGTGTTCAAAATTTTAGGCCAAGTAACCATATATATCTAATACGGCTCTCAAAACTAAATAAACAGATGTTATCATAGTAAAAGGGTGGAATCACACTTCAAATGTGAACTCAGTTGTTGTGGAATTTTTACGAACATGTGGCGTGCAATAAAACTTATCATGTCAAAGCACGACCATATAATGTTACCAAAAAGCATCTAAAAAAATCCAATCAGTACAATTTAATGCCAGCAAAAATTGAATCAACTGGAGAAGCGAATCAGAAAGAGAGAGAGAGTGTGTATGTGTGCGCGGTATCCAACAATGCAGCTGAATATGAGGCCCTTGTCATTGGCCTCGTGCTAGCTACTATTATGGGGGCTAAATCATTATGCATAAAGGGGGACTCAAACTTGATCATGAAACAGGTTAACGGAGAGTTCGCAGTCAAAGAGCCAGCTTTGGCACCTTATCGTGCCCTGGTACAACACTTGGAGGGATGACTTGGCCATGTCCAATATGAACATCACAACAGGTGCCACAACTGACATGCAGACAGCTTGGCCACGATCGCATCAAAGATCGAGTTTGACGGTGAACAGCAAATACTAACCATCATCAGAAGAACCACACCATGCACAACATTGAATTTAGTCCCAAAAGACACTACTGCCAGTGATTGAAGGCAGTTAATCGTCGACCAACTTGAGGCGCCATCTCTTGCTTCTGCCTCCACCCTCATGGACTTCTTGATGTTGGGAGAGGTCTTGTACAAACGATGTCCCGGAGGCACTCTGGCAAGATGCTTGGCCCGGCGGAAGCAAAGCATAAACTACAGTTCGGTCATCAGAAATTTGTCGCCTCGATGGCCCCCCTCTGTACCGTCGCCTCCAGCGCATGGGCCTCTTTTAGCCATCCATGGGCAAGGACGCTTCGGATGTACAGCGGAATTTTTCAGAATGCCTGTATGCGCCAGATAGCGCGGAAAAGCTTGTAATTAACGTCGAGGGTGACTAGCGTCAGCCTTTCCTACAATACCTAACTCATGGACTCCTACCACCGGACCGCGGCTCGGCACGATCTGTTAAGCGCCGATCGGCCAGATACTTTGTGACAGAAGGCGAATTATTTCGTAAAGGATTTTCAGGGTGCACCCTACAATGCTTACAGGGTGCCTCGGTTGTGGAAGTAATTAATGAAGTGCACAATGGTGCTTGTGGGGAGCATCAGGGATTGCAAAAGCTGTACGCAGAACTGCGAAGGTTAGGGTACTATTGGCCGACCATGGAATCTGACTCCATCTCTCATGTCCGACATTGCCAACCCTGCCAGAGACATGCTGACGGAATGCACACCCCAATGTCAAATCTTTGTATGATCGTGGCCCCTTGGCCATTCCATTCTTGGGCTCTTGACCTTATCGGCCCCATACATCCACCGTCGAAAGGCCTCATATGGATCATGGTCACAACGGAGCATTTCACAAAGTGGGTTGAGGCCATACCTCTGCGAAAGGCCACGGGAGGTGCCATTGCCAACTTCTTGCGCGATCACATCATCTATCGTTTCGGCATCTCCCGATGCATTATATCCGACAACGGCATGCCATTCATCAATCGGGATGTTCGAACTCTCATGGAAGCGCACGAGATCAATCACACCACTTCAAGCCCTTACTATCCCCAAGGCAACGGTCAAGCTGAAGCCTCCAACAAAACCCTGTTGCATGTTTTGTCATGCATGGTTCATGACGTAAGCGGGGATAAGTGTGTGGTACCACACCCTTCTCCCTTGTCTACGGGGATAAGTGTGTGGTACCAATCGAGGTCGCGGTCGCCTCGACCTGACTAGCCCTCAGTAGTGGCCTCAGGGAGGAGGAAACTAGAATGATGACCCTTGAAGTCCTCAATGAAAAAAAGAGCCAACGCTATGTGCCCAATGAAGAAACACCACGAACAACTTGTCAAAGCCTATGGAAAGACTGTCAAACCCCGCTCCTTCGTAGAGGGCGACCTTGTCCTCCGAGCTGCCAAGCATGTGCGGACCAACCTGTCAGCCCCTAAATTCACACCCAACTGGGAGGGACAACTTGAAGTGCATACGATCAAAAGCAACAGATCCTACCTCCTGCTCAACCCAGATGACGGATGGCTCACGACCCCTGTCAACGGTCGCTACCTAAAGAAATACTATGCTTGACCAGTTGCAGCTTGTTCCCCATGACCTCCCACAAGCAGTTTAGAACACTTACACAACATTTTGTTGTATATACACGCATATCTTGACTTGTAACTCTTGTTGCTCATTACAAGTTCCTTTTTATGAAACAACGTTTTAATCCAAGCACTATCCATATACAGTCTGTTCGCTACATATGTTTATGCTTAGCCTACCTTTTTTTACTCACTCCTAGTCACTAAGTTGTTTGCCCTCAACGGGAAGGGGGGAACACCAATGGACAACCATCAGACTAAGACATTCGACAATCGTAACAAACAACAAGAGCGCTACGCACCTACAACAAACGCCAATAAGACAACACACAACCATGCTCATAACGCCAACAAGAAATATATATATACATATATAAGTTTTTTCGGCCATTATCGGGCGCTGTTTATACATCGATCCATCATAGGCCCTATAGAAAGCTAGATAACAACACTGCCACTGGATGAGAGCTAAACGCTTCCAACATGTGACGCTAAACCTGCAGCGCTGACCATCCCGCCTCGAGCTCGGCCTGCCACCTCAGACGCTCAGCCTCTCGAACCTCCACATCAGCCCGCTGCCTCTGCAGGTCACTCGGCCGTCTCTGTAGCTCGGTCAGCTACCTCTCTATCTCCACCACCTCCCTGTCGATCACGACCAGCTCTCCGCTAATCTTTGACCGCTCAACCTCCAGCCCTGTGCACCGCCTCTTGAGAAGCACCTCCTCCATCTGCACCAAGGCCATCCTCTCCCCTATGGAACTGCCCTCGCTCCTCGACCTCAAGAAATCAGCCACCCAATCCAACTGCAAGCCTAGAGAGGTGAACGGGGCAAACTCTATCAGCGACCGCTCAATGAACGCTGTCGACCAGCCCGTCACAGGAAAACTCACAAAGGGCAGTAACCACTCTATGAACCCTGCATACACCCACATCTGCAGCACTAGGTTCTCAACAGTCACTCCCTCAAACGTCTGCAGATACGCTGTCTTCACCAGCTCTAATCGGTGCACTGTCTCAGCGGGCAATTTGAGACTCTCCCATGATACGACATCGGCCTGCCCACTCGACGATCCCCTACTCGCTTCACCTACCACTAAACAACTCCCCACCACCACAGGCCTCTCCCGCACTCCTCCCGCTGCATATGCATCGACAGTCATCGAGTGCATCACCATCAATGTTTCCCCCGCCTCGACAGCCGGCCCCGACTACATGTCCTGCTGATGCTCCGCAACAAGCTGCACCGGAATCTCCAACTCCTGAGCCGGGGGTGCCACCGCAGGCTCCAACTTTACCGGGTCTTCCCGCTCAACCACTACAGCCTCCATCTCTGTGCCTGTCTACCAGTGGCCACTAGTATCAAACATCAGCCACTCGTTGACCGCTCCACCATACACTTCCTCCACTTTCTCCTCAGCACCCGACAGTGGGCTCACCCTGCCGTTCAATCCAGCCCCCGACGTATCTACCACCTCCGGCTCACCCCCACCTGCAGGCTCATCTACCTTAATTGCCACCGCCTCCTCTGCCTCGGCAGCCGCACCTACATCACCGACTCCCTCTACCGTCTGCTCCTTATACTCTTGTCAAAGGAACCGTCAGTACGTCAACTCTTTTTATTATGTCATTAATAACCAAGACTTAATTAAAAAATAATAATAATATAATAGTAACAGCAAGTCTTACCTCAACTGATGGCTCCTCCGATGCCTCCCGCGGCCTCTTCGACCCTGCCAGGCATGAGCCCGAAGTGCCTGCACTTGCCTGACGAGCACTCTCCATCATACTTACCCGAAGCACCGACAGCGGCCTCTTGCCGGCCCTTGGCACCCGCGATGATGGCATCGTCGGCTCCTCTCCACGGTCCTCCCCAGGAGCCTTATCCTCAGACCCTTCGCCCTCATTGTCCAGCTCCTCATCTGAACTCTTTTAGAGCCCTCAGCAGCACTCCCCGATACTAGCGCCAACATGCCAACCTGCCTTGCAGCTATCACCGATATCAAACTCAATGCCCTGTCACATGCGAACACGTCCACCATACGACGTGTAGCCGATGGCTTTGCCAACCACCCTTCCTAACTCACACGCAGTCACTCCCACCACTGTGCGTACCCCACAGTCACTGCCCCCCCCCCCCCCGCTACTGCTGTCCCTGGTTGTCCCCACTCTGTCACTAGTGCCGGCCACTCACGGACTCTATCATACCACGTGTACCCAAACACGGTCGTCACACTCCACGGGCCGCAGTATCCACACGATGGCTCTAAGTCATAGCCGAATGCCAGAGACAACCGGTCTAGGCAATACCGAGCCACGTAATACAGGTTCTCTGTGGGTTTCCCACCATTGTCTATCATCACCAGAATCCAACCCAGGAAGTAGGCCACCAAGAGCACAACATCCACCGGCGCCAAGGCCCCCCTCCTGGTCAAGTCCCTCGTTATCTCCTGTCCATGCAACCAGGGGGTACTCCATACGACGCATGCATATCTCTATACGGCCGCATCAAGCACGCCTCACACGAATCTATCAGTTGTGACAGCGGACAATCAGGCCTCTTGATGTCTGACCATGCAAATGCCCGTGATCCGCTACACCATATCGCCACCTCCAGTGACCTGCTCCCATGAGTCACCGTCCTCATCGTCGATACCGAATGCTGGAGCAAGAATCCTACTGGACGATAATCCAGAAAGAACTCGTACAGGTACCTCTGTAGAAACATCCAGTCCACATACGTCCCCACTTGGTACCACCCATGTGACCGCTTCACGTCATTCACCAACTGATCCAGACAGGAATACAGGGTGCCTAAATACACAGGGGCCAGCCCGACGCGCTTTCCCTGCGCCATCCGAATCGCCAGGGGAATCACCCTCAGAGAAATGCCATCCTCTGGCGTCCTCTCAAACACAAACCTGTAAGCAAACAACAACTCATTAGACGCGGCATCAAATAAAGTCACATAAGCATAAATACAATCTATGGAAAGTACGATACTTACCTTGACAAGAACATCGTCAGGAAGGCCACCATCTCATACCGCTCGTCCTTGTGATACGGCCCTATCACAAAGTGAGCAACATTGCCCAATCTCTACCCTGACCTTGCCTGCGCTGTACCATAGAACAATCAGAGCCACCCACAGTATGTTCCCTTCCTGTGCTGCCTTGTCTCCACTAAAATATCCAGCAATTGCATCTGCAGCAAGTGCTCCTCACCACTGAGCCGCGTCACATGCGCGTCCAACTCTCCTAGCATCGGTAGCCCCGTCAGCATCATCACATCCAGCAGCGTCAGACCAATCTCTCCAAACTCAGTCACAAAGGTATGTGTCTAAGTGCTCCACCTCGACAGCAGTAGGGCCATCCCAGGCATATCCCTATACAACTCCAGACCCCTCCTCGTAATGTCCACCGCCGGCAGCAACCCCAACCTCTACAATAGCGTCTCCTACCGCGGCGTCTCCACCATGTGCTGACATTAGAAGTCCCACCTAGTTGACATTGCGCCATGTCCCTTGAACACTATAGGTACCCACCGTATATCCTCCCTCTCCACCAACAACCCTGGAACATATCTCGCGTGACATCACAGGCACCTCCTCCCAGCTTGGGGCACGCACATATGGTGACGGTGCCCGTGGCCCCTCTTCCATCGACGGACCACTCCACGGCACTGTGAAAGCTCCATCAGCCACCTGGATGACAAGCTCCCTCCACAGCCAGGTACGGGCGGCACTACCCCCTTCACTCCTAGCAGTGTATTCGTCTTGTCTGGATTAGGATCATACGATCTCACTCCACCATCATCAAAAGTCAAAGGCACTGCTGTCTCCCCACCCGACGCAATTCTGGTCTCATCTGTCAGAGGCTCAGCCACTGGTTCCGTCGTCATAACTTGTGGTGGTCGTGATGCGCTAGCCGCCGCACCCCGCGGCTTTGCCCCCATCTTCTACTTAACTTTTTTCTGAACTGGCATCGGCTCGACTGGCGTGGCACTCGTTCCACCCCTTGGCCCCGCCGACTGCCCTGGCTGGCAGTCCCCCTTGCGGTCGACCCCCTGGCTGGCCGGCCCCCCGTATGGCCGACCCCCTCCCCTCTCCTCTTTTTTGACTTCCCTCCCCCCTGTTTCCCCGGATGAGGCCGACCCCCTTGGCTGGCTGACCCCCAGTGCGGCCGACCCCCCTGGCTGGCCGACCCCCCGTTCGGTAGACCCACTTCTCCTTTCCTCCCTCCTTCCCACTTCCTCCCTTCTTTCCCTTTCCCCACTTGGCCGACCCCCTGGTTCTGTCGACCCCCATCACCGGCCGACCCCTCGGCCACTTGTTTACCCTCTCTCACCACCTCACATTTTTTTTCTCTCTTCTCCCCTCTCTCTCTGGACTGACAGAATGCAAATGCTTTTTTTGCAACTCCCCTCCCCCCTTCACTATTTATAGGGGAGGGCCAACTTTCAATCTTAACCGCCCATTCCAAATCCAACTCAATTTTCCCCCCAAACCCCAACAACTCTATTTCTCGCACGAATACGCTCTTTCGCACAACACTATTTTTAACGCAACATTCCATTTTTGCCCCCCACTACCTGATCGTAAGTGACATCATTTATGCGTGCGACGCCCGCTCGGGTTGCCCCTCCGTGCACACCACACGTAGGGGGCTTATGTTCACACCCAATTCTGGTAGCACCTCAAGGCCCGCTAGGGAGCCACTTTGCACGACACATCACCCAGTCAACGGTAAATTATTCAACGCCATCACCCGGTCAAAGTGCATCTTCTTTGGAGCATTCACAGGCATCACCAATGCAGCGACGTCAACACAGTCAAATGCTTGGAAAAAGGGCTCCCCCGTGAAGGGGGTCGGCCACCCCTTCTTGTGGGGGGGTTGGCCACCCCTTCTTGAGGGGGATCGGCCACCCATTTTTTAAAGGGGTCGGCCATCCCTTTTTTAAGAGGGCGACCCCCTTCTTAAGGGGGGTCGGCCACCTCTCCCAGGGGGTCGGTCACCTTTTTGTCTTGTAGGGGTCACTCCTAAACCCCGCCATCATTCATCGCGCTCTCTATAATGCTCGCTCAACACCAATTGCTCCGCGACGTTCATCGCAGTGCCCATGCACCCCTTCTCATGTTGCGTGCCCCCGACACCAAGTATTGCTCCACGAAGTTCGTCGCCGCGCCTGTGCGCCATCATCATGATACGTGCCTTGGCACTAAGTATTGCTCCCAGATGTTCATCGCTGCGCCAATGCACTATCGTCATGATACGTGCCCCCGGTACCAAGTATTGCATCTACGACGGTCGTCGCCCCGCCCTTGCGCCACAATCAATGCCTCGTGATATAGGCACCACGCCCAAGCGCCCCAATCATGTTACATGCTTTTAGAGGGGCTTCAGCCCTCACTGCAGGATGGGCTTAAAGCCATCATCGGCTTAGCCAAACTGCGGGATGGGCTCACAACCTTAAAGCCATCGCCGGCACAATCAAACTGCGGCATGGGCTTACAACCTTAAAGCCATCGCCGACTCAATCAAACTGCGGGATGGGCTCACAACCTTAAAGCCATTGCCGGCTCAATCAAACTGCGGGATGGGCTTAAAGCCATCGCCCGCTCAATCAAACTGCGGGATGGACTTAAAGCCATCCCCGACTCAAACAAACTACGGGATGGACTTAAAGCCATCACCGGCTCAACCAAACTGCGGGATGGGCTTAAAGTCATGGCCGGCACGATCACCAGGGGCTCCGGCCTTCTCAGCAGGATAGGCTCACAACACTAAAGCCATCGCCAGCAAAACCTTAAAGCCTCAACATCACACTTGCAGGGGGCTCCGACATGAAGACCTCCACGCAATAGAATCTAAGCACTGAGCGGTGACCATGCCCACTCATGTTGTTGTTGATCGTTGACACCACCAGGGCAATGAACCCCGGGTCACTTCGGGAGGGGAGCAGGTCCTCAGAGGGCATCGTGCCTAGTCCACCTGGCAGTTGGCTACAGGGGCTACCCTCAACGTTGTCAGGTTCTCTGTGCATCTCTTGACGCACCTCGTGGGATTCAGTAAGGGCTTGGACTGGTGGCTGGGGCAACGGGCTACTCTGACCATGCTATCGCGGCATGATCAGTCTCCTCGGACAGGTAGAGAGATGTTGCAAGGGCAGGGCAGCACGAACTTGGGGACCGACAGTCCAACATAGAATCAGTACTTTGGACCCCCTAGCAATGTATCGCTCCCAGGGGACGACACATGTCCACTTATGACACATTCACATTTTTGCCTATAAATAGTGGACTTTGGAGCTTATTCAAGGATCTTTTTCTCATTTCGCATTTTCACTTTCTCTCTCTAAAAGCCGTTCTCTCTGGAATTCTAGTGAGAAAAATACATTTGGACTTCTGTCACTGGACCCTTGACGCTGCACCATTGACTTGGACTGTCGACCGCTGGCCCTGTTCGTCGTCGGCCTGCCTGCGCGGCTCTGCCAGCCCTCGCGACCGGTCTGGGGAGCCTTGCTCTCTGCCCTTACTCCATCCTTGTTGTCTCCAACTTTGCCAACCTGAAAGCTGACTCAGACTGCATCCTTTGTAGCACCTTCACGTAGCAGCGAACCCCTTTTCCTGGGCAACAAAGCCTTTCTAATATAGCTCTCACATAGTTCCTGCAAAACTAAATAAACTTAAAAATATGAATCATATCCAAAATAATATTTGTATACCTTTATATCTAACATGTTTAGTATATAACCTTAAATCCTTTTCAAATATCAGATTTATGTATAGCTTTATCATTATTATAATTTTAATTAATAATAATTGGACAGTCTTTTGTTAGTCGTGTGATCCCACCCAAAAAAAGATGGTCAATTTTTTTTTACCTAATGGATTTTAAAAGCTATATATTATATTTGATAAATCTTAACATCGATACGGTAAGCATATATTAAAATAAAATAAATATAAATCAATTGTTACATTATTTTTATTAATTGTAGCATCATTTTTTCCCTTACGTTATTTTTATTTTTTTTGATATAAGAGTTTTCATAGTCATATTAGAAAGTGCTTTTAAGAATACAATAATTAAAATTAAATCTTAATAAGTTAGTTTATTAATTAGTTAGAGTTTTAAATTAGTTTTTTTAGTTATAAGGCTTACTGATATGCAAATTAACTTATCAAGAAATAAAGACCCATCTAGGATAATATTATTTTATTTTTTAGATATATGAAATTATACATCCATATTACATAGTGGTTTTAAGAAGACATTAGTGATACTATATTCTTGCATCTTAAAGAATTTAAATATCCTCAAATCTAGTAACTAAAAATTATTTAATTTGATTGAACTTTTTCTTTTCTAATACACATGTTATTTCTTTTAAAAATCTCATATATGCTTACATAACCACTTTGTTGATCGTCAGCCTTATCAAAACAAAAAATCATCCAGTAATTTAAATATTAATTTTATATATTATGTAAATAATTTTTATAATGATTATGTTATGTGTAAATAAACATACATTTATTACTTTACAATAAACTTAAATTAATTGTAACATGATTGTTTTTTTTTCTAAATATCCATAAGTTATAGTTTTTAGATACGTGATTTTTTGTCTTTGCATGAAAGAGTTAGTTTTTAGAACACAATAGTCAAAATAAATCCTAAACAAATTCGTATAATTAGGGTTTTAGAATTAATTTTCACATTACATATAAGGCTTCCTCATATAGCCCTTATATAGTTCTTGCAAAATTAAATAAACTTAAAAATAGGGATCACATTCAAAATAATATTTGCATACCTTTAGATTCATTGACATATTTAGTATATAGCTTTAAGTCCTTTTCAACTATCAGATTTATGAATAAGCACTATTATTAGTACAATTTAAATGAATAATAATTGTACAATCATTTTTTGTTTGCATGTTTTCTGTCCAGAAAATAACGTCTATTTTGTTATTTTATCAAAAAGGATTCTAAAAGCTGTTATACTATATTAAAACATCATTACATCGATTACGATGAGAAAATTTTATAACTTAAAAAAAATAACAACTATTACATTATTTTTATTGTTTCAATCTTAATTGTAGTTTCACTTTTTTTCTCCTCTAAATCTAGCATGTTATATTTGTTTTTAAGATATTTTAGTTTTTAAATTTTTATTAGAGAGTGATTTTAAGGATTCAATAGTCAAAATTAAATTTTAATAAGTTAGTTCATCAATCAGTTAGAGTTTTAAAACGTTTAGGATTAGTTTTTCAATTATATAAGCCTTAGTCATATGTAAAATATCTCATCAAGAAATAAAACCCCCATCCAAGATAATATTCTCAATTATAGCATCATTTTTCTCTCTTCTAAATCTAATATGTTATTTTCTTTTTTAAGATGTATAGATTTTTATATTCATAACAGATAGTGATTTTAAAGATATAATAGTTAAAATTACGTCCTAATAAGTTAGTTCATCAATCAATTAGAGTTTTAAAACATTTAAATTAGTTTTTTTAATTATATAAGGCTTAATAATATGAAAATTAACTTATCAAGAAATAAGAACCCTATCCAAGATAATATATTTTCAATTGCAACATTATTTTCTTTCTCTTATAAATCTAGTATGTTATTTTTGTTTTTTAAGATATATGAATTTTTATATTCATATTAGAGAGTAGTTTTAAGGATATAGTAGTCAAAATTAAGTCCTAATAAGTTAGTTCATCAATTGGTTAGAGTTTTAGAAGGTTTAGAGTTAGTTTTTGAAATTATATAAGGCTTAATAATATAAAAGTTAACTTATCAAGAAAAAAGAATCCCATTAAGAAATAAAAACTCCATCCAAGATAATATTCTCAATTGTAGCATCTTTTTTTTTCCTCTTCAAAATATAGTATGTTATTTTCTTTTTTAAGCTATATAAATTTGTACATTCATAATAGAAAGTGATTTTAAGAATACAATAGTCCTAATAAGTTAGTTCATCAATCAGTTAGAGTTTTAGAATCAGTTTTTCAATTATATAAGGCTTAGTAATATAAAAATTAACTATCAATACATAAGAACCCCATCTAAGATAATATTCTCAATTGTAGCATCTTTTTTTCTCTCTTCTAAATCTAGTATATTATTTTCATTTTTAAGATATATGAATTTTTGTATTCATATTAGAGAGTGATTTTAAGGATACAATAATCAAAATTAAGTCTTAATAAGTTAGTTCATCAATGAGTTAGAGCTTTAGAATGTTTAGAGTTAGTTTTTCTATTTTATAAGAATTATAAATATGGAAATTAACTTTATCAAGAAATAAGAACTCCATCAAGAAATAAGAATCCCATCTAAGATAATATTCTCAATTGTAGCATCATTTTTTTCTCTTGCAAATCTAGTATTTTTTTTTCATTTTTACGATGTATAAAATTTTATATTCATAATAGAGAGTGATTTAAATGATACAATAGTCAAAATTAAGTCGTAATAAGTTAGTTCATCACAGTTATAGTTTTAGTATGTTTAGAATTAGTTTTTTAATTATATAAGATTTAGTAATTTAGAAATTAACTTATCAAGTAATAAGAACCCATCCAAGATAATATTCTCAATTGTAGCATTGTTTTTTTTCTCTTCTAAATCTAGTATGTTATTTTCGTTTTTAAGATATATAAAATTTTATATTCATATTAAAGAGTAGTTTTATGGATATAATAGTTAAAATTAAGTTCTTATAAGTTGGTTCATCAATAAGTTTGAGTTTTACAGCGTTTAGAGTTTAGTAATATAGAAATTAACTTATCAAATAATAAGAATCCTATTCAAGATAATATCTTAAGCCTTTAGTGATACTTATTATAGTTATAACTCTATTTGACATTGAAAAAATAATGTGATGACGTGTCAAGCAAAGAAATCATATCTCTATGATTATATGTCGCGTAAATAAGCTCACCCTTCGCTTATTTTATATTATATAGATTAAAGTTTAAACATACTTCCTAAAGCTCTCCTAATTTTGAACCTTTCTCCTTATTTTGTCTCACAATATCTGCAATTTTTTCCTTTCTCTTTTGGAGGCCCTCCTTTAATTTGCAACATTATCTATTTTAAATCTACAACTTGTGTTAGTATAGGCATTTCGAGTGCCCCAAATAATTGTCATGTATGGTGCGTGAGAGCAAGTATATAACAACATTTTCAGAGTTTCAATTTTACCACTTCATAAGAAGGGTGAGATCCTGATTGTATGTTGGTATTTCAAATTATTGTTGTTTCGGGTTTTTTTTTTTTATGTAAAACAATGAAGGCATGAAAGGAAGCCGAAGAGACAAAAGAGCTAGTATCTCATGTAGAAGAGAAATGAAATGGTAAGCTGGTATATAATAAGGATCTTCATTAATTGCTTATTTACATATGTAGTACGCTAAGGTTTATGTAAGTGCAAGTAGAGGAAGCGCACTTGTGTGTGTTGCATTGGGTTGTAAGGTGTAATATGGCGCTTTGATGGCGCACCTCGCACATGCGCATCATTGCGCGACGCGATTGAATTCTGTAAAGATTTCGCGATTGAATATAGTCTTTTTATTTTGGATGGCTGTGATTGAAGGGTAGCACTAGTTCGGGCTAGACCTGCAGTGGATGGTTTGCCCAACGATTAACCATAACGTCTGAAGGCATCAAATTTAACTGAATTTTTTTACTGGTCCAAACTGTTGGGTGTTAATTGAAAAGATACAACATATAAATTGGGCCAACACTCAAAATCTCACTGCTCTTTTATGTTTTTTTTTCTACCCTTTCATTTTCTCTTTTTACCTTCTGTAAGCCTTCTATTATAATGAATTGAATTCTTTCTTGTAAAAATATTGTCCAAAAAAATATACACTAAGGGTGTTCATCGTTTGTGCAAACGCTGTTCATCGTCGTATTTTATGGTATCTTCATTGATATTTACTTGCAATTCATTGCACATTAATTATGTTGATAGAAAATAAAAATTTAAAGAAAGCGTTGCAACACGACGACTCGAAGCCATTTTTATCTTTAGTCAGTGTCAGAGAGGCAAATTCCAAACATTGCACTGTGTCATCTGTCCCTGGAATAGAATTCCTTAGGGGCTGTACGCTTACGATTTTCTGTTTTCATTTTTGTAATGATGATAAAAAAGATGCCTTTTTTCGTGTATGTTTACGTTTTTTCGGTTCCGTTTTGGATAAAATTTCTAAATAGTGTCAAAAAAGGTGAAAACACCCATCGGGTGTTTTCAGCTTTTTCCTTGAGCTGTATTCTCTTTGTCGGAGAAAACAAAATCAAGTCGCTGTTCACAATCTCGGGCATGCCTTCTGACGCACCCCAGCTCTTCCGTCAATTCATGATAGCCGCTCTCACAGCTTTCTCCTCTGCTTTCTCCGCTGCTTTCTCTGCTTTCTCCTCTCCTTTATCTCCTCTAGATTTCCATGAACAACCCATCTTACGATAATTCTCAAGAAGCCAAACCCAGATCTGAAGGCGTCGTCGAAGGAGAACCTGCAGGTGCACCGGAAAAATTACCCACCTCTGGCTGCCAACTATCCATTCTAAACACGACAAAGTCGCCGCCGGTACCCGCCGTCTCCGAAACAAGCACTCACCATTCCGTAGTCGGAGAGAACGACGTCCCCTCTCCTGCCCAGCTCCTCAAGGTACGACCATCTCTCTCTCTTTTAATTTCTCTTTTGTTGGATCAATTAAGCATATGCGCCATTCAGTATAGAATTTGTTCAAGGATTGTTAGCTTGAGGTGGTGCGTCAATTCTTTGGGGTTTGGGCAATTTTACATGGATGTTTGTGTTGTGATCGGTGATATATAGAGATGAATGGTATGCGTCCAACGAGGTTGACTGCAAGATTGGGATACAGTTCTGTTGTGTTCTATGTTTTGTTCATGGGAGTGTTGTATGCAAGTGTCCGGCTGGTTTTGGATTTGCCTGTTTGTCCCCAAGTGGTTTTGGATTTGCCCAGTTGTCCCCAAGTTGTATCTAAACTTACCAGCTAGTTCATACTTTAATTTGACTAATCAACTAAGGATCAACATGGAGTGTTAGACCAGTACACATGTCTAGCTTGCAAGTGTATTTGGCATGTTCATGTCCTTCCTGTGAATGCCCTTCCTGCACCCACTCATGTTTCTCACGTAGCTGAATATGCCTAATTTTCTCTAATACCCGAATTGATTCAGCTAAGGAGATGCTCTCCACATAACAGCTTTGAGTGTAGGTAGCCAAAATAGAGCTGCATTTTTTGCACATAAATGTCCCCACACTGTCTATATGTATATAGACAGTGACTGTGATATGTATTACAGCAACTGTGAAGTGTATTACAGCAACTATATTACAGCATGTGTGATATAGCAACTGCAGTTTTTTCTGGCTTCTATATGTATTACAACAACTGTGATAAGTAGAGTACATAGCTATGTTGAGTGCTCTCTCATTCTCACTCTCACTCTCACTGGGGCAATCTTGAAAACACCCACTGGATTAAATCCAAACAAGCTGGTCTTGTTTTTCTTTTCCATTATTCTGTTGATGTATTTGTAGTAATCTTAGAAGAATTTGGAGCCGTGGCTTGTTTATGGAAGCAAAGCCCCATTTTCCTGTCAGTAACCTAGACCATCTCTGCAGAAATATTCGAACTAGATTGGGCCTCTTAACCCATACTAGGAGGTCAGGTGACTACATGGGTTTGTTTCATCCTTTTGATTCTTGTTATGGGTAAGCATGTAGTCCCCTTAGGTAGTTTCTGTAAAGTAGCAAGTGCTACCAATGGGTAAAATGACGGGGAGCAAAGAGGTGCAGACTTAATTTAATAGCTTGCAAAATATTAAAAAGAAGCTATGAATTTAATCTTCTGATACTGTAAATGTCATTTTTTATGCTAGGGATAATAATGCCTCGTTGGTATGTTGTATTTGTCGGTCGAAGGCCCGGCATCTACGAGACATGGGAAGAATGTCAGTTGCAGGTCTCTGGATTTCCCAACTGTTTTTTTAAAAAATATTGTAAACGTAGTGATGCAAGTGTTGCATACGTCCTTTACAAGTCTCAGTGGGAAAGGCGTATTGAACCTCCTGAACAACCTCCTCCGGCAGCACCACCCATGGCTGACCTAGCGATTGCTTCTCAAAGTTTTGGCGGACAATTCGGGATACAATTCCACGACGAGCCTCCAGCATCCTTTCCCCCAATGCCCCCGATGGCATGGATGAGGGCCAATAGTGGCCCGAGGAGTGAACCCGCATCATATTAGTTGTCATTTGTTTTTAACGAGACGTGTACTATACTCTTTTATGTTTTCAATGTGATTTGAACAATATTTGTGAACATTTTTAACCTGCTGTGTACACTTTATTAATGTGGAGTATCTTTATTAATTGTTGCGTACTGTATATTGGTATATTAATTTGGACATTTTATCATTAACTACTATACATGCAAAGTAGCTACATGATCTGAATTCAGAATAATGTGAGGTTTTCAATAATGTCCGTGTGCATAATTGTAGATGTCCGAAGTATTTCAGAACAATTCAGGTTTTCGAGGAGGGATTTCCGGTGATGAGAAAAGCGATGAAACTTTGTGGCCTCTACGCGTAGAGACGATATTTATAAATTTAATGGCAGAGTTAAAAAAGAAACATCCCAATCAGTCTTCTACCTTTAAGGAAAAACAGTGGGAGCAGATTGAGAATGACATGTGTGCGATAACTGGCACATGGTTCAAACGGGCACAACTGAAGTCGAAGCACGCTAGGTTGCGTGCTAGGTATCGCGAGTTTACCAAGTTGCGGAATCACACTGGGTTTGGATGGGATCACGCAACCCAGACTTGCACTGCTTTTGACGACGTTTGGGATAACTACATAATGGTATTCTACTCATCTTAACTAAAAGTTTTACTCCCATTAACTATATACGTATAACACACCAAGTTTTACGACGGTTTTGATATAGGCGAACAAAGGGGCTAGCCAGTTTCGTGACAAGGGATGTGCAAATTACGACAATCTGGTCTTGATTTACGCGGAGTCTACGGCAACCGGTAAACTTGCACGTTCTTCAATGCAGTGACCGTTGACTAGTGCTGAGGAGAGGGAGAAATACAATGAATACGTCGGAGGGTCTAGTAAGAGGGGAGTTGCTATTGACATTGATGATGATATCCCTGATTCGTCTATGGGGACGAAACGTAAGTCAGATGGTACCCCCGTCAACGCGCGTTCTGCTAAGGAGTCCAAATATGTGAAAATGGATATCGCACTTGATGCGTGGACGGAGTGCTCCAAGGCCAAAGCACAGAAGTATCAGCTCGAGGTTACCTCCAAATTTCAACGAGAGCACGACGTCGATGATGTATACAGTATCCACAGGTGCCTGCAGATACTTGGTCAAATTTCGGACGTTCCTGGAGAGCAATACGTGGCTGCAATGAACTGTTTTAAAGATAAGGACTTACGCATCATGTTCGTTGAAATCCCCGATTTCCGCCGCTTGCAGTGGTTGGCGTCTTTGGCTCCCTAGGACCCCCTATTTGGTTATGATGAGCATTTGTGTTTTCGAGATGCAATGCTATGTATGCCTTTTCTGCTAATTCTATGCGCTGAACATTTATGTTTGACAAGTCCACTGTTGTGTATCAGTGGCAATTTTGGAATCATCAGTCCCGTAGATTATCTCATTTATGTTATAGTAATGTTGACTCTTTGAAATATATGCAATTTGGTATCTTATATTAGCGTGCCTGTATGTGTAACCCAATGCTTGACAAATATTATGTTCAACAGGTTATCGCAGTTAACGTTTGCATTGTTATTATACTGCAATGTCAACCTCACAAGCTAATGCTGCATGGCTTAATGGTGACACATCATCGTCAGATGATGACCTTCATGACATTTACATGTTAGCGGAAATAGAACGTAGACGTGCAACATTAGATAGGGTCCCAAGGCCTATGTATACGTCTGAACTCACTGGGAGTGCTCATGTTGACGAATTATTGAATGGTCATCCGGCTAGGATGTATAATGTAATGAGGATGTATCCGGATGCGTTTAGAAAATTGGCAGCGACTCTTAGGGATAATGGATGCTTAGAGATGACGCACACACTCACGTCGGTGTTGAAGAGGCGTTGGGCATTTTCTTGAATTGTGTTAGTCACACAAAACGAATGCGGGAATTGTGTGAACGGTTTCAATGCTCAATTGACACCATACGTCGAACCATTAAACGCGTTGCTCGGTCTTTGGGTTACCTGGGAATGTTAATCATAACGCCGCAGGATACGGACTGCGTGGATCCGCACATACTAAACAGTTCGAAGTACTACCCGTACTTCAAGGTACCGGCTTCAGTTAAGGTTATGTCGTTCGTAAATTAGATTAATTTCGGACCGCTGACTAATGTGATTTAATCTATCCTTATTTTACATGATTGCATTGGGGCGATTGATGGTACAATTGTCGCGGCTGTTGTACCCAAGTCGAAGATGAATGCATCTCATTCAAGGAAAGGGAATATATCCCAGAACGTGATGGCCGCTTGTAACTTCAACATGATGTTCACATTTGTACATGTAGGATGGGAGGGAAGTGCGAATGATTCAAGAGTTCATGCCGAAGTCATCACATCACCAGATGTTGATTTCCCTCGGCCCCCTCAGAGTAAGTAAATGAGTTACAGCCTCATGATTATATTCTCATTAGTAATTTTAAACTTCAAATTTTATTTTGAAGACGCTACACTGATGTTGGGGTGCAGATAAGTACTATGTGGTGGATAGTGGATACAGTAATGTGGAAGGTTATTTAGCCCCATATCGTGGCGAGCGCTACCACCTTCACGACTTTGAGGGAGCAAGGAATGCACCAAGAGGACCTAGAGAAATGTTTAACTACAAACACGCATCTTTGCGTAATGTTATTGAACGATGCTTTGGAGTTCTGAAGGCCAGGTTCCCAATTTTAAAGTTAATGTCGAACTACAACTTGACCAGGCAAAATAGTATTGTCAACGCTTGTTTTGTTTTGCACAACTTCATTCGTCTAAATACGCCAGATGACCCTCTCTTCAATGAATACATGGTAGAAGGACTTCGAGTACATGGAGATGAGGCTACTGTTTTCGAAACTCCCGACTTGTCTCAGGCAGCGTGTAACCGCATGGCCAACTTCAGGGATGGGTTGGCGGATCATATATGGAGAGATCATGTTGCTACTAATAATAGTCGCCGCCGTGAGTGATTGTTGGTTTACATCTACGTAAGGTTCGGCAATGTGTTGGGTTACAGGCGCTTGATGACTGTTAATGTGTGGCCGTCGCCATATGTTTTATAATTTTAATTTGGGTAATGTATGGGTAATGTATGTTTACGAACGAATTTCATATGTACTATGACAATGTTATTTAAATTTGATTTTTTTAACTTGGTCTTTAACAATTTGTGTATTCATTTTTTATTCATGGCCTTGTATGTCACGCTTCTGTAGATAATTAATTAATTATATGCATGTTGTAATATGCTTATTAACATGATAATAAACTTATTAAAAGTTTTTTTCTATTTGTTTCCCATAATTACATCCTTTTTGTGTACAAATAGTGTAGGGGTAAAATGGAAAGATTTGTGTATAAATAGTGTAGAAAATTTTAAACGTACAAGATTGGTTCAGAAAAAGTTGGTGAAAACGAAAATGAAAATGGTAAACGTACAGAAAAAACTGAAAACGTAATACAGAAAAAAGTAAAAGTACACAATACAATTTTAGAACTGAATACTAAATTCTGAAAGCCAAAAACAGAATACAAAATACGAAAATAATTGGGTAAGCGTACAGCGCCTTAGATTCCCCCTAAAGATCTCATGATATCTGATAAGTCTCATGTAAGTCACACACAGAAAATCACATAACGAAGTTATCATTATTTAATCGGATAAAGTTAAAGGCGAGTGTTCTGTAAGGGCGGGGCCACTGGCAGTGAGTGGGACTTGACTACAACTCAACTTTGCGGACTTAACTAAGGATTGTCCGAAGACTCCAACAAAGTCGTAAAGTTTACAGAAAGGAGCGTATAACAACAAAATACTTTCACATAGAAGCTTTATGCAAAGCAGATTCCCCACATTAGTGTGTGAGGGACATCATGTCTGCCACTTGGGCTCAATAATTGTTCTTTCCGAATTCTTTTTACCAATTTTCCTTTCAGTTTTATGGAATGCATTTTACTGGTTTATATTGTTTTTTTTTTTTGCAGTAAAGATTATAAATGAAAGAACTCTTAGCTTCAGCCTCATCAAAACCTTGTTCATTGTTTTATCTTCTTGTTCAAAGATGGCTGAAGCTGTTGTTACTGTAGCTGTTGACAAGATGGCAAACCTGCTAATGAATGAAGCTGTTTTCCTACTTGGCGTGAAAGGCGAAGTTCGGCGCTTGCAGGCAGAGTTGAAAAGGATGCAATGCTTCCTAAAAGACGCGGACCAAAGGCAAGATCAAGATGAGCGCGTGCGCAACTGGATTGCCGAAATAAGGGATGCTGCTTACAATGCTGAGGACATTATTGATACGTTCATCATCAAAGTCGTGGGTAAAGAAGGGCGTCGTAGAGGCTTCATGGTTTTCGCTACGTTTTTTCGTAGAGGATGCCAACTTTACAGGATTGGCATGGAGATTAAGGCCATTCGTACCAACCTTGGAGACGTTTCTCAAGGCATGCGAACTTATGGGATTAAATTTTCTGGCGGGGGAGAAGGGATGAGGGAGAGTCAAAAAATGTTGAGAAAATCACATCCTATTGTTGAGGAAGACGACGTTTTCGGCCTGGAGGGAAGCATTTCGGAGACGATTTCTCAGTTAAAGATGGAGGAGAAAATGCTGCGCGTTGTATCGATAGTGGGCATGGGGGGATCAGGCAAAACCACGCTTGCAAAACGAGTCTATAATCACGCAGCTGTGAAACGTCATTTCGATTGTTGTGCTTGGGCTTTTGTATCCCAACAGTTCTCGAAAAGGGATATTTTGTTTGGCATACTAAGGAAAATCACCACCGAAATAGATAGATTGGTAGAGTTCGAGAGAAAGAAAGAGGAAGATCCAGTGGAGATCCTCTACGAATTCTTGAGAGATAAGCGGTACCTTGTAGTTCTTGATGACATTTGGAAGGTTGAGGCTTGGGATATCTTGAAAAACGCGTTTCCAAAGAATGGTAAAGCCGGAAGCAAGGTCTTGTTCACGACTCGCAACAAAGCCGTTGCTTCTCATGCAGACCCATGGAGTATCCCTATTGAACCACCTATGTTGGATGAGGGTCAGAGCTGGGAGCTACTCTGCAAGAATGCATTTCCGCCAAATACTGCTGGAAGCCGTGGTGGCTACCTGCCTGATTATGAAAAGCCGGGAAAGGCGATGGTGAGAAAATGTCAAGGGCTGCCACTAGCATTAGTGGTGCTAGGAGGCTTGCTAGCGACGAAGAAGTCACTCAACGAATGGGAGGAAGTGGAAAGGAACATGAATGCAAACTTGAATAAGTTTCAACAACAAATGAACCACCCAGGAGGAGTTTATGGCATATTATCTTTGAGTTACTATGAATTGCCGTACTTCTTAAAGCCTTGCTTCCTCTACTTTGGTCATTTCCCCGAGGACTGGGAGATCCCAAAGAAGAAATTAATCCGGTTATGGATCGCTGAAGGTTTTGTGCCGCCACAGTTCCCTACAGTATCGGGAGAAGATACAACGGAAGATGTAGCTGAACGGTACTTGGCGGAGTTGGTCAATCGATGCATGGTTCAAGTTGGAACAACTAGCTTAGGAGGCAGAGGCCGCAACTTTTGCCGTATCCATGACCTTATGCGAGACCTATGCGTGTCATATGGCAGGGATGAGAATTTCCTAGACATAGTTCGGCCTCGAGGCACCACCATGAAACCAACGGACGATGAAGAAGATCACGGTTTAAATAGTCCCACTGAGTTCGGGCACTCAAAATCGACAAATTTTCGCAGGATTGCTATTCACCATGTTAACGTCTTCCAGAGGTTTGTGCCCTTAGTTCAAAGTTACCCTAAAATTCGGTCTCTTTTGTGCTTTAACTTTCAGCAATCGCCGTTCCTCATGAAAGCGGACGAACAAATCATTATATGGAAGAACTTTAATCTGCTCAGGGTGCTAGATCTTGAGGGTTCTGAATTTGAGAACGAAGAATTACTTCGAGAAATTGGTGGGTTGATCCTTTTGAGATACTTAAGTTTAAGGTTTTGTGCGCTGAAAACTCTACCAGAATCCATAGGCAACCTACAAAGCCTTTACACCTTAGACTTGCGTGATACTCGCGTTTGTCTAACCAATGTGATTGGAAAAATGAAACAACTAAGACATCTTTTACTTGGTAGCATGGTAGAAGCTGATCAGGACGTTCTGCGGCGAAGTACATTAACGAATCTCGAGACTTTGAAGCACATAAAGTCCGAGCATGTGGTAGGAGACGGTAAGGGGATCAAACTACCCAATCTTCGGAATTTAGGACTAATATTTCAAAGGTCCAAGGATGTTGATGCATTTTTCAAGTCCCCAGTTTTGAAAATGGACCGCCTTCGGTCCTTGAAAATGAATGTTCTGTCTGCCGGAGTCTCTTACCCGATTTTGGATCCGCTTTCCCCTTGTGATCGTCTCAGCAACCTACGGTTACAAGGACCCATAGCTGAAGTTGGGAAGCAAATCTGTCACCCTTTGGCGTTCCTTCCACCAAACCTTTGCAAACTGACCTTAGAATCGTCAAGATTGAAGCAAGATCCAATGCCAACACTGGGAAAGCTGCAGAACTTGAAGATCCTTAGACTGCACGGGTTCTCTTACATTGGGCGCGAAATGGTTTGCTCTGCCAATGGGTTTCCCCAACTTGAGTTTCTTGAACTTTGTAACCTTTATCAACTTGAAGATTGGACAGTGGAGGAAGGTGCAATGCGCAGGCTTAGAGGTTTATACATTTCTTTCTGCCATGAACTGAAGATGATTCCAGAGGGACTGAAGTCTCTCACTACCCTCCGTGAACTAACTTTCGGAGATTTGAGTACAGCATTATTAAGCAGGGTTCGCAAGACGCAAGAGAAAGAAGGAGAGGATTTCTCCAAAGTGAATCACATTCCTTCCATCACTTTCCTTCATAAGGTTTAGAACATCTCATAAGCATTGGCGTTCGCAACCTTCATCGACACTTTGCCCTATTTGTTCCGGGTGTAGTATTCTCAACGCTGCACCTTTTTTTTAGGTAACAAAGGTTTGTATCGTTACAAGTATCAAGGTTTTTAGAGCTTTTTCTGGCATCATGCATGGATCAAAATGGACTCCTGCGAATCTCTTCGAACTTTGTGGTTTCGGGTGTCTAGTTTTGTAACGACATCACATATGGATCTTGGGCTTTATCCAGTGTTTATACAACATGCAGCACATAATATTTTCTCTCTTAGATGAATGCCTAGCTACCAAAGTTTGTAGGTTCACCTTATATATACGGTAGCATGTAAAGCTGGAACAACTTCAACTAGTCTATCTATCAATAGAACATGTCAGATTTATATTTAGGGTGAATTTTTGTAGCTTTTCCTTCGAAATTTGTGGTTCGGGTGTCTAGTTTTGTAACGACGTCACATACGGATCTTGGGCTTTATCCAGCCTTTACACAACATGCATCACATAATATTTTCTCTCTTAGATGAATGTTTAGCTACCAAAGTTTGTAGGTTCACCTAATATATACGGTAGCATGTAAAGTTGGAACAGCTTCAACAAGTCTATTTATCAATAGAATGCATGTCAGATTTATATTCAGGATGAATTTTTGCAGCTTTTCCTTCGAAATTTATGGTTCGGTTGTCTAGTTTTGTAACGATGTCACATATGGATCTTAGGCTTTATCCAGCGTTTACAAAACATGCAGCACATAATATTTTCTCTCTTAGATGAATGTTTAGCTACCAAAGTTTTATACACGGTAGTATCTAAAGTTAGAACAGCTTCAACTAGTGTATATATCAATAGAGTGCATGTAAGATTTATGTTTGGGATAAATTTTTGCAGCTTTCCTGGTTGTAGAAAGATAGTTATAACCCCTCTTATAACTACCGTTAATAGGTACGACTCCTCGCATAGGTTACAATTACTGGTCGCTAGATACATATATTGACATGTTTACTAAAACTTCCACAACAATTCTTGGCATCACTAAATAAAAAGTACTAACATATTTAATGACCTTTAATTGTTGCTATCCGAAGATTCTAGCTATCTCCGCGCAACCCATGTAGCAGCAACATTTTTCTTTTTATTGTAATCAACCAGATATGAGAATGATCCAACCAAATCTACTTAATTTAATCATGAAATTCATGTAACATAATGAGATGAATATTTTCAACTTTCACAATAATATGACCGAGAAAGGACTGGTTTGTGGTAGCGTACAAGAGGTTGTTGTAAACACATACAAAATGGAAAGAAATGAAAGCAAGCCAAAAAAAATGATTTTGTCCTCTGAAAACGCCTCTTAGAGTGGGAAATACTTTATGACAAATTGATGGACAATTATTATCAGAAAAAGAATCAACAAACTTTCAGTCTTCGGACGAGACAGACATATGCTACTTTATATTGCTAAATGAGTCGGGGACCAGAGCATTTGCTTTCATTTTGAAAAGAACTCAAGATGATGTTTGCCCCCACTTCTTTCTGGAGTCTCCAAGATAATTTAAAGAGAGTCCAAGACTACTTTCCACCACTCCACCACTTAAAGGGATAAACATAAACAGCTTTTAAGACTACTCTCTCTCTCTCTCTCTCTCTATATATATATATATATATATATATATATATATATATATATATATATATATAGGGAGCCGTCCGCTAAGTTGCCCCCACAATCTGACCCGATGGACGGGCCATCTAATTTTTTTAAAACTTTTTTGTCGAGTGCTACATAATGTAGTAGACGGTAAAAGTACCGTCCGCTACATTATGTAACAGATGATGAAAAAAGTGCAAAAAATAGATCTGGACCGTTGACATCGATCTCGGCGTGAATGGTTAGATCGCGCGGATAACTTATTTAAGTTGTCAGGCGAGCAATGAATCAGTTTTCATATATATATATATATTTATATATATATATATATATATATATATATATATATATATATATATATATATATATGAAAAAGTGAATCTGTTCTATTATACACGTGTGATGACATCACGTAACAAGACCATGAAAGATTTTCTATGTTTCGCGTATGTACACAATATATTTAGGAAAGGGAGGTACCGTTGAATAAAAGATGTGAACAACTTCAGCCTATAAAGATTTATATGCACAATCAAATGATGTTACTATTTCTATACATACTGCAATTTACTTTTTATGATTGACTCAGATCTATACCAGAAGTATCAGGCAATTTACGTTGTGGGTTTGACGTGTATATATATCTATTAGAGTCAACTTTGTAAATTAAAGAATTTTCTTAATTTACTTACGATCATATTAATCTGTCATGTCAATCTTGTTGTATCTTGTCAATCCTTAATTTATGTATTGTATTGATTGTTAGGTCAACTGTAATACCAATAAATACATGTCAATGATGTACTTGTTAATAAATTGGGTCGGTGGATCCATTATCCGCTCACTAACAGATAATGTGTATATATTTGTTAATCAGAATTATTACAGTTAATCAAATGATATTTATCTCCTAAGTGTTTAAAATAAATACAATATTTATATCCTAAGTGTTTGACATAAATAAAGTCTTTATCCTCCTAAGTGTTTGAGGTAATCCCAAGTCATGATATTATAATAAGTCAGAAGACAATCCCTCCCTCTGTTACACTCTCTCTAGAGTATCTCCAGAGCATCACTAAGCTTTAGGATTTGATTCGTGGACAAAGAACTCGACTCTAGTAGTCGTTTTCATACCTGAGAAAAAGATTAAGCGTGTTAGAGGCTCGTAACAACAAAGATCCTTTGTCAGAATTTTTGGGTACTTCGTATAGTATGTTTTCGAATCCACTTCGTGTTGCGTGGTAGGTGCAATTAATTGTTTAATAGTACTCTTAAACACACAGAAATATACACACATTTCCTATTTCAAGTTGGTATCAAGAGCCCTTTCTGGGATCTTTTTTCCTCCACCCACCCCTTTCTCACGGCACAAACCCTCTTGTCATATATCCATGGCATGCCATGACGCTGCCATGAATTCTTATTATTTTTGCTTTATTTCAGGCTCTGATGCTGCTACACTCGCCCCAAACGTCACCATAGACAGTGCGCCAACACACCTCTCCTGCAGCACGCTTCACACGCGCCAACACGCCCACGTGCCGCTATCCTTTCTCTTCCTTCCTCTAATTGGAATGTTCTTGCCACTCCGACTGCTCTTAGCACTTCTTCTTGCCTTTCCTTTAAGAAAAAATGGTGTGAATTTCATAAGTGGGGATTTCACTTGACTGGGTGATGATTGCAAGCAGAATCCAAAAAACAAAGACTCTGTTCCTGGCCACACTCTACCTAGATCACCGTCTCAACCAGTTGCTGCTATTACCAACACTGCTGCCTCTGATGTGCCTTCTTCTTCTACCTCTACTATGGAACTTATTGCAGTTACACTGACACTTGTTTATAATTATCACCTTTCCTAGACGGCTAACTTTAGGTATTGTTGCTTTATCATTTTCTAGTTCTTCTGCATGTTGTGTAGCCTTAGTTACTAAACCTCTGTTATTAGACACACCACACA
Source organism: Escallonia herrerae (assembly GCA_033070095.1). Classification (NCBI taxonomy): domain Eukaryota; kingdom Viridiplantae; phylum Streptophyta; class Magnoliopsida; order Escalloniales; family Escalloniaceae; genus Escallonia; species Escallonia herrerae. Next base: position 556,090 of record JAVXUP010000255.1, on the reverse strand, counting down.
TATAGGAGACATTTCCACACCTTTTCTTTCCTTATCTCATACTTTTGTGGTCATGCCTCCTTATCTAGGCTTCGTCCTCTTGTTTTCAATGGGCAATTTGGGTCTATTTATGTGTCTAATTTTCATTGTTTACCATGTCAACTTAGTAAGCAGTCAAAATTTCCTTTCAATATTAGTGATTTGAGAGCTAGTCAAATATTTAATTTAGTTCATTCTGATGTATGGGGTCCCTCTCTAGTTCTTACTAAGGGTGGATCTATCTTCTGAAAAATAGCTCCAAAGTTTTGACTATTTATTCTACTTTTGCAAAAATGGTTCACACTCAGTTCTCTCGTACCATAAAATATTTTCGTTTAGATAATGCCACATAATATACTTCTACCCTTTTCTTATCCGTACTTGCTCAAGAGAGTAAAATTTCTCAAAACTTTTTGTCCTGGCACATCTGAACAAAATGGTAGAGCTGAACATAAACATGTACAGACACATTGTGGAGGCAGAAAATACATTGCTGCACCATGTTTCCCTTCCTAAGTTCTTCTGGGGTGAAGCTATAATTATTACAGTCTACCCTATCAATAGCACACCTTCTGTCGTCCTAGGCAATATGTCTCCCTACGAGTGCTTTCATGGTGTCAGCACCAATTATAATCTTCTGAAAGTCTTTGGTTGTGTTTGTTTTTTTCAACTTCATCCTCATGAGCGAAACAAATTAGAACCTAGGGCTCGCATGTGTTGCTTCATGGACCTATTCCCTGATAGTACAATATCTTTGCCTACACTTGGGCCTACATATGCTATTATCCACTTGCTCCTGGTCCTGACTTTCCCTCCACGTTGGCGTCTGACACTACTCCACCATCTCCTCCTCCTGCCCTCAGATTCGCACAACTTTTGGTTAGTTAGTTCAACCTAATGTTCGTTTAAGATATTATGATGGCTCTGTTTCTCTATCTACTCTTATTGAACCTACTAACTATACAGAAGCTTCTAAGGACCCTCTGTGGCAGAAGGCTATGAATGATGCATTAGATGCACTCACTAAGACTAATACTTGCTATTTATTTCTTCTGTCTCCAAGTAAAAATGTTGTAGGTTGCAAGTGGGTGTACAAGATCAAGACATATGCAGATGGTAGCATTTAACGTTGCTCGGTTTATAGCAAAAGGAGATACGCACGAATATGGAATTGATTATGAGGAGACCTTTGCTCCTGTTGCTCGTCTTGCATCCATCCGAGCTCTCATTGCAGTTACCTCTGCTCGCCATTGGTCTCTGTTTCAAATGGATGTAAAAAATGCTTTTCTTAATGGGGAGCTCACTGAGGAAGTATACATGAAACCTTCATCTGGTTATCCTCATCGTCCACATCAGGCGTGTCATCTCCAAAAAGCTCTTTATGATCTCAAGCAAGTTCACAGGGCCTAGTTCTCTAAGTTTAGTTTTGTCCTCACACAGCTTGGATTCACTTCCTATGCCTATGATTCTGCTCTATTTCATCGACAGTCTAACTCAGGTTTGATCTTAGTACTGTTATATGTTGATGATGTGATCATTACGAGCGATGATCTTTCAGGCTCTCATACCCTTAAAATCTCTCTCAGTCAACAGTTTGAGATGAAAGATCTTGGTGATCTTTGATACTTTCTTGGTCTTGAGTTCACCTCTCATCACACTGTATATTTTCTTTCTCAGATCAAGTATGCTTCTAATTTGGTCTCTAAGTCAAGCGTCTCTTCAAGTGATACTGTTATGTCCCCTATGGAGGAAAACTAGGAGCATAGTACATTGACTGGTGAACCTCTTTCGAATCCTGCCTATTATAGACAACTAGTTGGGAGCCTGATTTATCCCATGTTACTTGACCAGATATTGCTTGTGCAGTTCATCGGGTAAGCTAGTTCATGACTGCTCACTCCACCGTTCACTTGGCTGGCGTTCTTTGAATTTTACGACATGTGCAGGGTACTCTATCTCAAGGCTTGTACTATCCATCCACATCCTCTCTACAGCTCACTGCCTATTCTGATGCGGATTAGGGACGCGATCTTGTCGATCGTCGCTCCACTACAGGTTTATGTTTCTTTCTAGGTAACTCTCTCATCTCCTGGCGCAGCAAGAAGCAATCCACTGTCTCTCGCTTCAACACTGAGTCTAAATATTGCGCTCTTGTTGACACTACGGCTGAGCTAGTTTGGTTGTGATGGTTACTTAGAGACATGGGTGGCTCTTTTGACTCTGTTACTCCTATTCATTGTGACAGTCAGAGCACTATCCAGATGACTCACAATGATTTTTTCATGAAAGGACAAAGCACATTGAGATTGATTGCCATGTTACTTGTACACATCTCACTTGTGGTCTCCTTGAGCTCATTCATGTATCTTCCTTCGATCAACTTGTAGATGTCTTCACGAAGTCCTTCTCTGCAAAGAACTTCTTGGTTTTCATTTCCAAACTCAAGCTTGTATCTGATCGACGACCTTGAGTTTGAAGGGGGGGGGGGGGTATTAAAGTCAACTTCGTAAATTAATGAATCTCCTTAATTTACTCACGATCATACCAATCTGTCATATCAATCTTATTGTATCTTATCAATCCTTTATTTTATTCATTGTATTAATTACTAGGTCAACTATAATGCCTATGCCTATGAATACAGGCCTCCGATGTACTCTTATACACACAGAAATATATGAAAATTTTCTGTTTCAACTATATCAACTTTGAAGAGGAGCCCTATATAAGTTTTGTGGGCCTCATTCTTCATTGCCGATTGGATTTGAGTTAGATATTTTGACATAGTATTTCAACCCAGTTAGTTCATTCACGTGTTTGACCCGCTCCTCAAAAAAACCTTATCACACGTGACAGGGCATGTCAGGACCTATGTTCCAATTGAGTACTCGCTTTATGCTAAAGTTCTTTCATTCCAATCGACATGGCTCCTTTCACGATATTGGCTTCTCGTGACTGTATCATATTAAGCGCACGACAGCAACGAATCACGACAATCGATCAACTGATATTTTTCTTTTTACTTTGGGAACATTATTGTTATATCTAAATTGTTATCTCCACTGATATATAGGTGTCTAGCTTGTAACTCAATTACTCAATCTACTAAGTGAATCCCGTATTTTGTAAGTCTGCTACTTGCTTCCTGAACTCCAACGCATGGCCTTAATTTTGCCCGTGTTCATGTTTAGACTAGAGTAAATTATGCTACTAGATTATGTTTTCCGAACCTAGTATGAAATATGAAATGATCCAAATTATCGAATGCTTAAACTTATCCCCTCTGACATTAGCTAATCGAGGCATCATCACTACGTTTAAGGAGAATATGCGGAGAGGCAACATCATGCACGTATTCTTTCCCAAGCGTATCAATATTGAAGGAGAAACTCTTATACAGTGTGAGACCATTCAAAAGGCCAGCTTGCTCAAAGATTTTATATTTTGGATAAGCAACTTCATCAACACCAATAGGTTCATTAAATAGGGCAGAGCCAACCCCAAGGCATGGATGAAGTGGCAAAGGTCCTGAGGAATAACCTCGAGATTCTGAGTTCAAATCCTCGTATATATTGGCCAAACTATAAATTAAGGTTTGACCAAAAAGTAAAAGTAGGTCAGAGCCACGAATTCTAATGCCTTGCCTCATATAAGTATCAGTTTAGCAAAGCTTAGTTAATCTAACTGTTATGCTCAATAAACTATGGGAATGATAATTGCACTTCATTTGTATTGGTCCGTCTTTTGTCACTGAAGATAAGCTACATTTTCTGTGACATTGTTTTGATTTTTGGTAACAGAAGTGTAGTGAATGTGTTGAAATGTGGTACAGTTATCAATTTGTTGAACTTTTAGGGAAAGCTGACTGACCTAATGACATGTAGATATTCACATTAATCAAATTTTTGTTTAATATGATCCACACCTTTTAGGTACTTTAAATATACCCTAACAACAAAGGATTAGCAAAAATCAACCAACAAATGTTCGTTTCAAGCTAAGTCTCAAATCATTTAGATAGTCAGAAACCAAGCATAAGCTCAGCACCTTAAAGCAATCCAAGCACCATTGGGCTAACTCAAGATTTAGTAGATCCAAGTTTGCCCATGTTTCACGTTAGATATATCTATATAATCATGTTAACATTTTTGTGAAATGGTAGGGTTACACGTTATTCGGAGAACCAAAAGCCTTATCTCAGCCATATTTAATATGGAAATGCATCTCAAAGGTAGGATCTTTGTTGTATTATTGTTCCTCTTTTTTGCTTTTGTGGACTATGATGCCCAAAGATATAATCTCCAGCTGAGTGTTAAATTTGGTGAAGATCCACAAAAGAAAGTATTTTAAACTTCCATTGTTGGGTCCAAGTAACATGGGTCCTCAAATATGTCTCACACACACACACACACACACACACACACACACATATATATATATATATATATATATATATATATATCATTCCGGGCTACTTTTCATGAACCAAGTGGCAGTAATTATTGTACGTGATTCTGTTCAACAGCTGGTCCGCATTGATACATGCATGCTTTTTGCATTATTTTTTTGCTGCTGCTTTTTTTTTTAATATAAACATTTTGTAACAACTGCTATTGTGCAGTACGGGAATGTGTCCCCTCAAAGTTACACAAGTGAACAACCCATAGATTCACTAGAACTAACTCCTAGGGGTAAGTTTACTATGTTCGACAAGTGATAAGGTTATGCAAATTTGATAATTGGCGGAGGCTATGAAAATTGTCTCCCCACGAGCTACTTTATAAAACCCCTCCTAATAGGCTATGTGAACAATCATCTAAGGCTACTATCTAAACCCGCAGTAGACTGAGGAAGGGCTCGCGTTTACACTGGTCAAGTGAAAAAGATAAGCAGGAACTTCTTCTTTTTAAACTAATATAGTCCTTTGAAAGGGAGTAGCCAACGTGTGTAGTTATTTGAAGTCACATCCCATTAGAAGGAAGAAAAATGGCTTGTCGTCTGATATCGCTTCTGCGTTTTACCTTGTTTGCAACAATATCAGCAGCACCCAAAATAGTAGCCATATATCAGCCCAAGTTCGGTTGCCCTACTAAATGTGGCGAGCTTAGAGATATCCCTTTCCCATTCGGTACAAGCCCAGAATGCTACCTTGACAGTTCTTTCCTCATCACTTGCAATCGAACGTTCAGTCCTCCCAAGCCATTTTTGCGTAAAAGTACTACTATAGAAGTACTTAACATATCACTTGATGGCCTGATGCGCGTTGCCGTCGTCGTAGCGCGTAATTGCTATGACGAATCTGGAGCGCGAATCAAAGGCAAGAGCAAGTCCCCGCACCTTAGGCTGTCGAAGTTTCCTCTCTCCAATATTCATAACAAGTTTACTGCGATTGGCTGTGCCACGGCTGCCGTAATCCAAGGAATTGGGCAACAGAATTTCTCGACCAGAAAGCTTTACTCAACGGGATGTATATCACAGTGTGGCGACCTCGAGAATGTGGTAGATGGTTCATGTTCCGGGATTGGGTGTTGCCAGACATCCATTCCTAAAGGAATGAGGAATTCAAGTTTTACGGTTAACCCCTTTGGAACAAATGTACCAAAATTTGCCCCTTGTAGCCATGCTTTTGTTGTAGAAGAAAAGGCTTTCAAATTTTCTTCACTAGACCTAAAGGACTTGCGTGGAAGGATGCACGTACCGGTCGTGCTCGATTATGCAGTAGGAGAGGAGAGTTGCGCAGAAGCTCAATTTAATCCACGATATGCGTGTCGAGCAAAGAATAGCGAGTGTATCAACTCAACCAACGGACCGGGGTATCGCTGCAATTGTTTAGCAGGCTTTCATGGGAATCCTTACCTTTGGGATGGTTGCCAAGGTAAACTCAGTGCTCACTATGCTTAATCGTTGCTGAAAGTGCCAACCATCATACTTGATTTATAGCGACCTATATTTTTCAAAATACCAACAGAAAACAAATATTTTCACTTTAATGTTGTCTACCACCACAACGTGACTTGATTTATGTTGGACTAGTTTGATATAATGGGTCCTATTCATTGTGAAATGCTCGGTTCATAAGGGACTTACATTTGAACTGTTGATCCCTTTTTTTTTTTCCGAAAGTGCTGTAGGAAACCGATATTTCTGCTCTAAAATTGTCTACCAACATAATGTGACTCAGTCGACCCAGATTATTTTACAACAAATGGTATTGTAGTATGAAAGGCTTGCTTTGTTAAGTTGGAAGTTATCATTAGCAAGTAAGTATCTTTACTCCTTTATTTTTATTCTTAGTAGCCCGGAAACACGTGTCAAGGATGGGATTATAAATAATAGCTATCTACTTTAAAGAGTAGGAACTGCAAATATAATGTAGTTCACAATCAACATTACATACGGCACCCCTGAGATTTATCTTAAAATACACACGGCTACCCCTAACTTTGTAAATTACACTCCGCTCTTAAAATATAGATTTCTTTGACGCTGTTAACGGCTGGTCATAAAAAGACATTTCTACCCTCGTATATAATTACTGACTTTTTGACTTTTCCATTATATTCTCTGCATTTCCCCTTCCCCTTCCCCGTGGTTGTGCAATTGCGATTGGTGGAGGTTGGGCATTTGGTGGCGGGGCACGGCGGCCGTGGGTGGGTCGATTGATGGGTTGTCGATTGGCGGCCGTTGGTTGCCCTTGGCGGCGACGTGGATGGACAAGAGACAGTGGTGGTGGGACTGGACTGACACCGGCCGTGGGTGGCCCTCGGCGTGCGAGATTGTATATGTGTGTTTTGTAGCCCTTGGGAACGGGGATCGGTTGCCGCTGTGGTTGTTGGTGTGCCGGTGTCAGTTGTGGATAGGTATTGCATGGGCGACTGGTTTAGGCAGCCGAAGGTATTGCCTGTAATGGCCCTTGGTCCAGTGGGTGGCCTTGGGTGCACCGATGTGGTTGTGGGTGGTCATAGTTTATCTTCGTGGGGAGGTGGTGGCCGATGGTGGTGGGTCGTGGTGATGGGGAGAGTTGATTGGCAGGGATAATGGGTGTTACTGGCGGTGTGGGTCGTGGGTGGGTGGTTTTCGTTGGGAGGTAGAGGCCGGCATGGTGGATCGGCGTGATGGGTAGATACGCAAGGGCAGTGGGTGATGTCGGCATGGTCATCGAGATGTCGCCGGAGGATGCTGCTGGTGGTGTTGTCAGAAGGTGTCATCGCCGTGGATGGTGATGTGTGAAATGAGAGCTGCCAGCAACCCCGTTTGTTCCTGCATTATTGGTTGTATAGTGTGAAGTTTTGGTTGTACAACATGCATTGTTGGCTGTACAACATCATTGTTGGTAAAAGTTTAAAAAAAAAAAAGATATAACAGAAGAAGAAGAAAAACCCTAAAGGGCAAGGGGATTTTATTCAAGAAAGGGAGAGTAGTTTGGGGATGAAAAAACCAAAAAGTAAGGTGTTAGGGAATCTATAGACAGAGTTAGGGTCCCCGTCAAAGTTGTGTAGCTCCGTGAAATGTGAGTTCAAACTTTAGGGAGCGGAGTGTAATTTACAAAGATAAGGGGTCCGTGTGTAGCTTAGGGCAAACCTTAGGGGTGCCGTTATAATTTACCCTTCATGATCGATCATCTAATATCACCTTTCTGTGATTGTCACACTTATATTTGAATGGGTGACCTTCCTTTTTACAAAAATTAACTAAACCTTATAGTGAAATATGAATAAGCAATGTTATTGTGCATAAAACTAATTTGGTATTGTATAGAGGAACAAAAATTAGATGTTTTTAGTACCCAAAAAAGAAAAATACTTTACTGATAAAACTATCCGATGAACATATCTCGCTTAATTTATTATTGCATAAGACATTTTTATTGTGCTAGTAAAAGTATCTTTTGAAAATGATTGTACATTTCAATAGCATGCCTGTTATGTACCTTCACTACGTACATGTTACTTTCATTTTCATAAAGAAAATTTGGGTCTATATATTTTCTTATACCATATGGTATATAAAGTAGACCAATACCATGCCTGTTATGTACCTTCACTCTTTTTGAGATGCCTGTCATGTCGGTTCGCTATCTTTTGAGATGCCGCTTTAGAAGTAAACATTATTAAATAAATGTATAAAGAAAAAATAGTAAGATCCATACAATATTTCATGCGGCAAGTATACTGAGGTACAAAACCTCGTTATAAGTAAATTGATGAACAAAATTTGACTAAAATTTAACAAATAAGTTAACAGACATGCTTAATAAGTTAGATTTACCTTCAAATCGTACTAAGGTTTTCAATCTAAGCTGGAGAATAACTAATTATAACATGACTAATATCCATTTCGATTCTATGTGCGAATCTATGTTATAGATGTTTAGTTTTTTCTTTTCAAATGAGACAGTTTCTTTAGGAGTGTAATAGCTAAGATAGTTTCATAATATATTGGTATATTGCTAAGGTAGATTTTATAATCATAAGAGTTTAACTACTCACTACATAAGAACATCATGGAAAATTTTTATTATAAGTTTTTCAACATAAAATTAGTTGAATGTAACTCAGGCTTTATCTCTATATTATACCTTCAAATTTATTGGAGTGCCTGTTTTTCCATATAACATGTTTGTCCACTCCTTATTTTGTGGCAGATAATGTGACAAAACATAGTGGAACCACACATGTTTTTCAGATCTTACACGGTTTTAATTCTACGTTATCTTTTATATTATCTCTAACAGTATTTGTATGCGATAGTGTTTCCATGCTGATCCACATTCGCTGCTGGCAAAGCCCTATCTTCTTTAGCTATTATTCAGCTGTCCGCATTGCGCAATGGTCTAAGATATGTTTATATATATATTTGCCTAGTTGCCTCTTTTTTGGCAATTAGCTTTCTTCCATCCATCCCCCTCAATTGCAATCTGGGTTGTCTCCTTGCACCCGAGATCATCTCTTTATCTAGTCTACATATTTCCCCTTTCCCCCACGAACCACCACCGCCATGCTGCCACACCACGGTGCAGCAGCCCTCGCCACGACCGTCATCCCATTATCCTGGCAGCGGCCGCCGCCTCCTCCCCCTCTTGAAAACCCTAACAATTCCCTTATTTTTATCTCTCTCCACTCTCTCTTCCTCTATTCCCCTCAGTGTGAAAAAATTTAAAAGATACAAATTTTGTTGAAAAATTTAGTAAATTGACTATATAAAGATTAAACAGAAAAAAAAACCCTAGGTTCTATTGTATCTATCAAATTCTCTGTAGTCTTTTTCTAACAATATTCATTACAATTTCAAAAAAAATTCCTCTTATATTTTCAATCTTCATCGCAATTTTCTAATTGATTTTAGCTTTTTACTAAACTTTGAAATAATTCAGAGCTGAAAGCTTTTATTCTTTTATCTATATGATGTACAACTTTACACACGTACAAACAACTTACTCTTGAAGTCAAAGATGTATTCTTAAACAAACGACTTATTATTCTACAAGAATTCACTAATGAGATAAATTTAAAAGGGGGTGGTTTGAGAGGAGAAAATTCAAATTCAATAAGTTATAAATGCCATTGTATGGGAATAAACAGAATGTCTAGGAAGGAAGAATTTAGTTGAAAAATAAGGTAATTCAAGCTCTGTTAGGACAAACAATTTATGATAGAAGACATGTGATAGAAGAAATACGTATATATATTTTTAGTTCGCAAGTGAATGAATATTATATGTTTATAATTGATGAAAATTTTGAATATTACCTGTACGTACCATTTAATGCATAAAAACGGTAAGTACTCCAGTATGACATTCATAACTATGTTTTTCAAAAGCTAAGTGCACACTAGCACCGATTTTACACACAATAATTTGTGATACGTGACCGAATCGCATTTGTAGATAATTGAACCATGTAATTGTCTAATGCATCATCTCTATAAAGCTACCGTATGTGTGTTACCACATTTTATGAAATCAAAATCATCCAACTTATTATAATTCACTGTATTGCAGAAAATGTGTGACCAAATGATTGCTAGGAGTGTTACTAAGTTTTATTGCGTTGTGCTAGTGAAGACATTTGGCGACGATTTGTTACTCTAGTGACGAGATCGTTTTTTGGTTTCTGCTATGGTTTGCATTTTCTGTGATTGATTTTCCACATTCTTTCCCAGATATCGACGAATGTGAAACTATAAAACCCTGCAGCGGAAATTGTAAAAATCTACCAGGCACTTTTCGATGCTACTGCTCAAAGGGTTACGTGGGTGATGGAAAGAAAGATGGAACAGGCTGTCATCCATCTAACTCGCTCTGGATTGCTTTAGGTGAGTTACCATTACTCCAACAAACCTGTAATTGTGTTGGGCTAGTTTTGCCGCATAAGCTAATTAGAATTTTGTCAACTACTTCGGATATAAACTACACCCAGTAGGATACTGTTTGATTAAGAACACATAGCAGTTACAATTATTAATGCTCTCTCTCTCTCTCTCTCCCTCCCCCTCCCTCCTCAATGATTTGCATTCAACTTCTTTACTCTCAACATGCATGTCATCTACTACGTTCATCGAAATTTGTGAAAATTGGGTTTGCAGACAGTAATTATCAATCAAGGTAAAAGAAATTAATGATATATATTGAACTTCAATATCTGGGATGCCCAGACGTCTTTCCGCAGTGGGCGTCTCAAGTTGGAGGGCTCGGGCAAGGACCATCCAGACATGGTCCTATTTTCACCTAGCAGGCAATGGAGGAAGTTCCTCCAATATGTTCTTTTGCTTTTTTTCTTTTGTTAATCACTCAATAAAATCATTCTACTCTCCTGCACTTCGCATTTCTTCTGTCCATTATGGCAAAATTTTAACCAATATGCAGGTACAAGCATGAGCCTTTTGGTGCTGCTGATTGGAAGTTCTTGGGTATATTGGATGTTGCTGAAGAGAAAGCTCATTAGAAAAAGAGAAAAATTCTTCGAGCAAAATGGTGGAAAAATTTTACGAGAAAAACTTTCCCAACAAAAAGGAGAAGTGGAAACAACCAGAATTTTTACCACAGAGGATCTCAAGAAGGCGACCAACAACTATAATAAAAGCACAGTCATTGGTCGCGGTGGGCAAGGAACAGTTTATAAAGGTTTATTACCTGATAATAAAGAGGTTGCCATCAAGAAGTCCATAATAAGTGATGAAAAACAGGTTGAGCAATTCATCAATGAGGTAGTCATCCTTTCCCAAATCAACCACGACAATGTCGTGAAGCTTCTAGGCTGTTGTTTAGAGACGCCAGTCCCGATACTAGTTTATGAATTCATCACCAATGGCACGCTATATGACCATATTAGTGATGAACGTCGTGGATCCGCACTGTCGTGGGAAATGAGACTGAAGATAGCTGCGGAAGCCGCGGACGCAGTCGCATATTTACACTCATCCACCATAAAGCCAATAATTCATAGAGACATCAAGAGCACCAACATATTACTTGATAGTAACTACACAGCAAAAGTAGCCGACTTTGGAGCTTCAAGGTTAATTCCTCTAGATAAGCCTCACCTGAGCACAAGGCTAGAGGGAACAATGGGCTACATTGACCCTGAGTACTTTCAGTCCAACCAATTGACCGAGAAGAGCGATGTTTATAGCTTTGGGGTAGTCCTTGCTGAGCTATTAACAGGAGAGGAGGTAACTTCCACAAAAAGGCCCGTTGAAGATAGAAATTTAGCTGGGTACTTTGTTTCTTGGACGAACGACGATCGATTGCCTAGAATTCTTGATAAAAGATTGTCGAAGGACGGAAAAATTGAGATGCTCGAAAAGTTTGCCATGTTAGTGAAAGACTGCTTAAGTGTGAAAGGAGAGGACAGGCCTACTATGAAGCGAGTAGCGACGGAGCTCAAGAGCCTGAGCACTATAGAGAAGCATCCGTCGAAGGATACTGATGCAAGCACTGGGGTATCCGAGGGTGCGCATAATCAGAATGTACCTTCTAAAACTGAGAAAGATGCTTTTGTTGGCAGCAGTGGTTCTAGCTCGACACTTGGATTTGAGAGCATTTCAGATAAGCAGTGACTTTGGTGGTGGGCCAAGAATGCCTAGTTACTTGGTCGGAAGGATGGTTTTTGTGTAGCCTTATCGGTAATCCGATATAATTTGCTCTAGTTGTACTTTAATTTGTGAAAAACAAACGGTGGTGTAATAAGCCAATAAGGTGAAAAACGAGTGCTCGATGGGGATTGTCATTTCTAAATTAGTATTCATGTTGTTAGAGGTAGTTTGTTCTGCGCTTATGAACTTTCCGGTGCTTCTTTTTTACCACGCCTAACATTTCAAGAAATTGTTAAGAAAGCTTTACTTGGAGGTAAGCTCGGAGAACAGTTTTGTGTAAGAACAAACTTTGGCTCCTATCCGAGTTGTAGAAATCTTTCTCTAACTCTAACTCCATATATAGTGACAATTAATTGTCGTTAAATATTTCTAGTGCATTTTCTTTTAACACTTTCAACGACAATTATTAGCAGCATTTTTTTAGCGTCACTAAATAAGTTACTATAAATATTTAGACACGATTGATTGTCACTATATATGCGATAGGAGGAAGATTTCTTTAACCAGGGTAACCGCCAAATTTTGTGTTTAAAGGAAAAGATTTGGCTACTACCCGGTTGGAGGAATCTTCCTCCTACCCCTGTTTAACGACAATCAATCGTCTCTAAATGTTTCTAGTGACTTTTATTTAGTGACACTAAAAAAATGCAGCTAATAATTGTAACTAAAAGTATTAGAAGAAAAGTCACTAGAAATATTTAACGACGATTAATTGTCACTAAACACAGGGTTCAAGGAGGATTCCTACAACCCGGGTAGGAGCCAAAGTTTGTTCGCACGTAAATTCACACCCTCTCAGAAAAGGATATTAGATTAACTCCATGTGCAATCATGTTTATCCGCAAAAGTCACAAACATAGTTATGACATTGTTTTTAGGAATTTGCTTTCGCTAGAGTTTTATATCATGGTGTAAGCACCGAAGGCTTTAAAACATCCGTAATATAGCTCTATGAAGAGCCAAAAAAGGGTAACAAATAGAATGTAAAACTCAAGCTCACTAACATCATTAGATGACAAGATCAAGCATGCATACCTACAAGTTTTCAAGCAATCTTCATATAGTTCCTATAATATAAGCCTAGTGAACTATATCCATACCATTCATCCTGTTATCCCACCAAGCATTCTAATTGTATAATATGGGTTAACAAAAAATAAGTCTACCATTATTGATTGATTCCCATTATATTAAGTTCTGGTATGTGCTAGACCAAGAAATGATTGATTTCACTTACTTTGCTGCAACGAAAAACTGTTTTAATCTCACTAAACTCTCTTTGGGTTGTAACTGACTCAAATTTTCTTTAACAGCATTTTCTTTCAGAATATGTGTACTCACATACGTGGACCGGATGCATCACTTATCCATTTGTTTGAGTGTGATACTTTAAAAGGAAATTCTGGTGTCGCTTTTAGATGTCATTGTGAAAATTATATACGCATATAGTAATGTCAAAAAAAATTTATATCTCCATTCCGTAAGGCAAATTGAAAGATACCACTTTTGTTCATTGAAACTAAGATCTCAAAGTCAAGCTGTGTAATATACAATGCATATCTCAAAATTAAGTTTGGTGCTCTATTGTAGCAACTAAATTGTAAAATATAAAACTTGCCATGTTCGTCGCATATTGTCTCTTTACTTTACAACAAATAAAATGCACAAATGCAATCTACGACGGCAATCGCCTATAATCATGTGCTAAATTGATGCTGTGTAGATCAAGAGTCACTCATTAGAATTTTTCTGTAATTATTTCTTGGAAGAGAGTAAGAAGAATGGGATTGCCTGGTCTTCCCGGCATTTACTACAGAGGTGAGAGATACAGAGAAAAGGTTGAGTCTAGTTGTGATCTAATTTTACAATTTAATAGCAGAACTAAATCAAGCTCCTAGTTTTATAGAGTATATATATATATATATATATATATATATATATATATATATATATATATATATATATATATAGATACATGTTTGCTACTAAAGAAGTTAAATGGTTGACTAAAAGTTTGAAGGGGTTTCAATTAATTTGGGGATATGTAGGATGTATTTGACAATTAAATTTGGGAGAGGAACCATCCATTTGGCATGGAGAAATGAGGAGTTTGTCGTGCACCATGACATTAACTCATGAATGGCCATAATAAAGGTCTATCATGGCATTAAAAAAAATTACAAGGACATTTTTTGCAAAAAATGATTTTCACTGATCCATACTTTCATAGGTAGTATAGATTGGATGCATAAGTTTGTGCCACACTCAATTAACATAAAAACAATATGATGTCGTGATGTGGAGAATTCATCATATCATATAGCCACCCCAGAAACATCGATGAAAATCTATATTACCTATCTATCTGTATCTATACTATATATATACATATATATATATATATATATATATACATATATATATATATATACATATATATATATATAGGAGCTGATCCATTGATAGCGCTAGCAAAATGGAGTATTTGCTAGCGCGATCTGGGCCGTCCATCCTGAAAGATGGACGGTCCAGATCGCACCTTTTTTGAAAACTGTCAGTCGTCCGCGACATTATGTCGCGGACGGATTTTTTTTACCTTTTTGCCCCTCCATCCGTCCGCTACATAATGTAGCGGACGTTTTTAACAAAAATACCGTCCGCTACATTATGTAGCGGACGTTTTTACTTTCTCGAAAAGAGACATCCGTGTTGTCAGCTCTGGAAAAAAGACAACCAACTTTTATTTTCTCTTTCCCCCTCATCTTCTCTCTTCTGGATGAGCTCCTTCAAGACGGTGGTTCCTTCGGGGTAGTTGGACAGCACCTCCCGTGTCCGGCGATCAAGGACACAACAATCTTTCCCCCTCATCTATCATCTTCTCTCTCTCCCTTGTGAACGTGCGAGTAGCGATCGAGGCCACAACCATTTGAAAACTCTTCCTTCTCTTTCTATCTTGCCGCTTCAAATAGTTATGATGTGCTTTGATCTGGTTGTCATGGGTTTGAGAAATTAAGTTTTTTTTTTAAATCTTTTCGTTTTTGATAAAGGGTGATAGAAATGGAGGAGGTTGAAGACCCTAGAACAAAATGGCAATCTGTTGCCAGCCAATTTCATGAATGGTTCCAGCCTGCAGGTGGATGTGCTAATTGAGTGTGCTCGTTTTGGAGTCTTTTTTACCAATGGCAATCTGTTGCCAACGAACTTCATGAAGATTTGTTCATCAGGATCAAAGTAATAAGAGAGAGAAAAAGAAGAAGTCAGAATGAGAGAAGGGAGGGAAAAAGAGAAGACTAGTCCGCTACATAATGTAGCGGACACATTAATGACACAGAAAAAGTCATACCACACATGTGTGGGCCTGTCATTCGTCCGCGATACTATGTCGCGGATGGCATGGAGGGGCAAAAAGGTAAAAAATGTCGTCTGCGATATTGTGTCGCGGACTACTTTTTTTTGTCAGGGCCTGTCAGTCGTCCGCAATACTATGTCGCGGACGGCATGGAGGGGCAAAAAGGTAAAAAAATCCATCCGCGACATAGTGTCGCGGACGACTGACAGTTTTCGAAAAAGGCATGATTTGGACCGTCCATCTTTTGGGATGCACGGCCTAGATCGCACTAGCAAATACTCCATTTTGCTAGCGCTATCAATGGATCAGCTCCCTATATATATATATATATATATATATATATATATACAAAGAGACCCCGGTAGTACAATAAACATGAATTGCAGAGAAAAGGAAAAATATTATTAATAGCACACTTATAGAATTACAGAACACTTACAGAATTACAGAAGATTTGCTTACAAAGATCCTTGAAGCAAAAGCACACTTATGCACAATCTAACTAGAACACTTAGAAAAATGCAAGAGACTAAGAAATTATTCTCTCTATTGTTCGGTGCCTTCTCCTTATGCAGAAGGAGGTTTATCTATAGGCAGAAGAAAGGCAAGGGTTAGGTTATGAACTTTGGTTACTTTTCAAAAAGTAACTATGGTTTAAGAAAAGTAAGCCGTGTGTCCGGGATAACCTTTGGAGTCGTACAGACTTTAGCTTGTCCTTTTGCTTTAATAAAGCAGATTTCTTCCAAAGTAGCTTATGCTTTAATAAAGCAGATTTCTTAAAAAGTTGTTTGTTCCTATCAGCTTTTGCTTTAATAAAGCAGATCCTTTCAAAAGTAGTTTGTCCCCGCATGTATTATGCATCTTCTGGTGTTACGTAGCATGTATTATGCTGTCTTTGCTGTCACATAGCATGTATTATGTTGTCTTTGCTGTCATAATTATGCTATTGCTTGTTTAGAGAGATGGATAATATTCCACCTGTTTTAATTTTAAATCCTTATTGGATGATTCGCTTTGATGGGTACTCTTAGTAGACATAGTGTCTACAATATAGCCATCTGAGTCTTTGTCCAAATTGGTAGCTTGGGTCCGTAAGTCCTTGGATATCTTCTCAGATTCATTTGACTCATAGTCTCGCTCGTCTGTTTCAAAAGTGACCGCCTGAAGTAATTCTCGTTTTGTTAAGAAGGGTTTCTCTTCAGCCAGTCTAAGGAAGATTTCCTTCCTTTTGGTAAATTATACTTCTGATTTTAAAGCATGGGTCCGAGTATTGGGACATAGGTTGCGAGTGGTAGCTGCAGCTTTTAAAGTGGGAAAAATTTCGGTAACTGCTTGAATATTGCAATGATCGTAATTGAACTTTGGCCACCATTTTGACCCGAATTGCCTGACCAGTCCAGGAGAGTATTCAATAGATAATTTAACACCCTTCTGAATAGCGTATTGCCAGCAAAGAATCGAGGGAATATTAAAGTCTGCCATGAATTGTAATTTTGATAATCCTTTTACCATTGGCTCATATAATTCATAAGCCTCATTAACTAGTTGTGAAGGCCATTCTTCAATCCGTGATCCGCATTGGAGCCACTAATTACCAATCCAATTTGGAAATACTCCATCAAAGTTTTGGGAGAAGAAAATGAACCATGAATGCTTATGTTTCGGATTTTGATAAAGAAGGACATTGTGTCAAGCATCCACGTAATCAAAGTACATCCACGTAATCAAAGTAATTGAAGTATCTAGGAGAGACACGTGCGGGAAAGTCTCTAGCTCTAGTGGGGGCTATTCCCCATTGTCTCTTGGAAATGAATTTCAAAATTTCTATTTTTAAAAATTGAAAAGGTAGATTAGCCTCTCTTGAAGACTTTGGGGAATCATTCTCATAATTATGAGTGAAAATTGCCGATTTTGTAACACGAAGAATTTCTTCGTAATAATCTCTAGATTTACCAGAGGCTCTCTGTGGGAAAGCCCAACCTTTGCTAAGGTAACTATTGGCCACCTCAATTGGTGGGAGATCTTGTTCTTCATTTTCAATTATGAAGATGTCGGGGCTGAAGTCATGAGTATTATAGGAGGAATTTTCTTCCATATTACCTCTATTTGAGGATGATGAAGAACTGATAGATTGTCGGGAATTGTAGCGGGTATTACCACGAGGCTTCAAACCTTTGCCAGATCTATGCAGGGTATTCTTTGGTGGAGTCATTGTCCTTGCAAAAATTCTCTAGTTAAAAAGTCAGGAAGAGAATTATTTTCTCCTTTGATAAATTCAATTTGGAAATCAAACGATGAGAGCAAAGCTTGCCATCTAGCAAAAATCTGTTTTGAAACAATATGTCACACCCCTAGAATGGAAGTCGTGACTGCGATCAAATTCCTGATATACCGCTATAATTCTGATGACAACGGTATATATAGAGCAACTAAATCCTTTGAAATAAAATATCTCCATAAAACAAAAATCTAATACAATTCAATCTTTGAATAATCCCTTAAAAAACCATCTACTAAACGCAGTGGTTAAAAGAAATTACACAAAGTCAATTCAATCAAATTACTCACATCCGGGTAAAGTTCTCAAAATAAACTACAAAGTTTAACTAACTAAAACAAAAGTCCCAAAATCCCAACGTTGTTACAAGGATCCTTAGTCACTTCTTAAACCTGTGACAAGGGGCAAGATAGAGGAAAAGGGTGAGCTTAAATAGCTCAGTAAGGTACAAAATGACAAGATATCAAAATAAAAACTAAAAGAGTCAAATGACCATACTTGATGGAAATGGGCAAACCAAATTCTTGTATCAAATACCAAAACAAATGTGATTAAGCATCAACCCTAAACATATATATAATACGCCGGGAACGCTACACAACCAAAATACACGATGACTATGTTGGTCATCAGACCCAAACGTCGAACCAAACGTACAAACATCAAACGCGTGCTACCGGTAGCGTGCTAGGCGTCTATTGATCGCCAGCATGTAAACAAACGTTTGTCCAAAGGACACTCTCAATTTGAGAGTTGTTCAAACATAGCCGTTTAAGGACTAAAAAAAGCAATGACATTGATAAACCGTATTTAGACCCGATAACTGTTTATCTGACTCCCAAAAGGATTAATTATGTAAAGAACAATAAGCATACATGTTTTCAAGATACATTCGCAGAGAGAAATCTCAAGGTATACGGCCAAAGAGCAAGTACTACTGTGGTAGTAAAATAGAAGAAGAAATAAGCCAGTACCATTTCATGCTATGAGAAGGTTTAGTTGACAAGAATGCTACACCTGAACTTTCACCACAATAAGGAGAGGTGTACTTGACTAACCAAGACACATGACATTCTAATACTTGCATGAGGTGACAAACAGTGTGAGTGTCCATGGGTGGGGGCTATTTAACTAAAGAAGTAGCCAAAAATGTTCCAGCTTTTTAATATCTAGAATGTCAAAACGAGCAAGTGGATATTGGCACGAGCCCAGGAATGCAAAAGATTTGGCTTAGTTAATCAGTTAAGCTATTAAAAGAACAAGTAATAGCAAGACCAGATCCTTGGCCACCAAAAGAAACAACTGAGTGTGTAGCAGGTTCTTTGACTAACAACAAGCTGAAAACAAAAGAATGCCAAAGGATTGGAATGAATTGCAGAATGAAAACTACATGCTGTTGTTGTCTGCCCACTAGTATATCTTAAAGATCAGTTAAGCTATAAAAAAGAATCAACTAAGTGGGTAGAAAGATTGACGATTGAATAGAGAATACAAGCATATAAAATACAAGATTCCATGGCAAAAGCATTACCGGAACAGTTCATGAAGTAATCAACTTCAACTGCTGGAAACAAAACAGGTGGATGCTGGGCGTTAAATTGAAATACGAACATGTGATGGTGGATGGATTAGAGGCAAGTAAATTCCTTATAAAATCAAGGTGGACAACACTAGTAGTAATTCAGCTTCTTAGGAGTAAAATCTTACAAATTGCAATGGTTTCAAGGATAATTCGAATTGAATGTCTAAACATGTACAATAGATGAACAAACAGAGAAGGCAAGGAATGGGAGTCTATGAGCAGATTTTCATGGATGATCCTTTTACCACGCTAAAATACGGAATTTCCCTTACCATAGCTACAAAACAAGAGTAATCAATTCCAATGAATTTTTCTTTTTCAGATTTGAAGCAGTATACCCATGCCACAGGAAGAAATCTGAAAATCCCTTACATAGCAAGAATAGATAAAGTCCCTTACACTAACAAAAATTACAAACCTTTACAAAAGATTTGATCAACCCCAATGATTTTTTTCAGATTTGAATTAGGTATGACCCTTGCCACAGCAAAAAGTACGAATTCCCTTATCTTATACCAGCGAGTCGACGAAAACTCAATCACCCCAAGCCACGCCACTCGACTTAGACCGCAAATCTCCAAAGCACAAACAATTTAGGGCTGAAATGGAGAAGAGAATGGGAGAGACGGCCTGCCGGGAAGAAAGAGGAGGCTGGAAGGGGAAAAATACTATATATATCAAAGCCCCAAATTGGCAAATTATACGAAACCCCCTGAACTTAAGCCTCTTATTCAAAAGGCACCAAAACTTTTCTAATATTACAAAAAAACCACAAACTTATTAATTAGTTATTTACTTATTTATTTATTTTAATGTGATAAAAAAAGTTATTAAAAAAATATGGGGTATTACATTCTCCCCACCTTAAAAGAATTCCGTCCTCGGAATTAGATGTACCTGAATGCTCTTGCAAATGCTATCTTCTTAGATAGCATGACACGCTCCTCACAATCCAAAAATACATTCAGGATGCTCCTTGAAGTATTTGTACCTGGCTAACAAATGAAACACGTTGAACTAAAGTACTACAATCTAAATTCAAATCACCCAAAACCAATACAATACAAACACGCTCCCGTTGTGCCACTATATAATACATCAAACCATAGCCTTGGTACAATGCCTAACATTTACACGCTTAACTTCAAGGTATACCAAAAGTAATAACCAATCTTCACCTCAATCACAGGAGACTTATACTCTATGGATCCAAGCAGTGAGATTTCTTTCTTCTCACCGCTGCAGCCCCATACCATAAATGATCAAAATCTATGCCCGTACAAAGTCACAAAGGGAGCCATTTCAATACTCTTAATGACATTTCGCTGACAATTGAAACTAACTAGTAACTAAAGTTAGTAAACTATCGGCACGCTTCCTGCTTAATGGTTAATGCATTAACAGGTCCATTAGCCTTATAGATATAATAAGAGTTAGTCAAATTGCCGACATCAATTTCTAGAATCACTAAGCCCACAACATCTTAGTACTTCAAGTACATGGTTACTCAAGACAAGATCCAACTCAATGTTCTAAACCATATTCCATTAACTACTAAAACCACAAACTCAATGTCTAAGGCCTAAAGAAAACTGAAACCCTACAATGTCTACGAAATTCAGTATTCAACACCACGAGAATACCTAAAGAGAAATATGATTCCCATCAATTTTCACTAGTCTAACCCCAAAACCAATATCATCGAATAACCTTTGAAACATGCTACTTTGACTTGGCCATTACTGGTAACCAATTTCTACAAGCATTGTGCACTCTGATATCTCAATCAAATGAGTTCAACCTATTACAAAATCCTTCACAGCTAAATGTGTCGCCTTAAAACAACCAAATAAAACAAATTCTGCACACACATCTACCAACGTTTAAGTCTCTTAAGTCACCGTATCTATCGCAATAACAACATTTACTATCTATACCTCCTAATTGATAGAGCTACACAAAGACATCGAAAGTTCTTAGTATTGCCATTAAACTTTAGTTGATGCTTAAATTCTATCACTCCTAAAGGTAGGTCACATAGGGTCTACTATTGCGTCTAGACCCAAATCCCACTCTTATGTTGAAATATCAAGTAAATTGTCAAATCCTAATCCACATTCTCAAAGTCTAATCTCAATTACTGATTGTCTTGGGCTTATAAGTCTACAGAATCCCATACCTAAGCTTTGATACCTATTTTGGCATGCCCCCAGAATAGAAGTCGTGACTGCGATCAAATTCGTGATATACCGCTATAATTATGATGACAACGGTATATACAGAGTAACTAAATCCTTTGAAATAAAATATATCCATAAAACAAAAATCTAATACAATTCAATCTCTGAATAATCCCTTACAAAACCATCTACTAAACGCAACGGCTAAAACAGATTACACCAAGTCAATTCAATCAAATTACCCACATCTGGGTAAAGTTCTCAAAATAAACTACAAAGTTTAACTAACTAAAACAAAATTCTCAAAATCCTAACGTTGTTACAAGGATCCTTAGTCACTTCTTTAACCTGTGAGAAGGGGCAAGATAGAGGAAAAGGGTGAGCTCAAATAGCTCAGTAAGGTACAAAATGACAAGATATCAAAACAAAAACTAACAGAGTCAAACGACCATACTTGATGGAAATGGGCAAACCACATTCTTGTATCAAATACCAAAACAAACGTGATTAAGCATCAATCCTAAACATATATATAATATGCTGGGAACGCTACGCAACCAAAATATACGATGACTATGTTCGTCATAAGACCCAAACGTCGAACCAAACATACAAACATCAAATGTGTGCTACCGATAGCGTGATAGGCGTCCATTGATCTCCAGCATATAAACAAACGTGTGTTCAAAGGACCCTCTCAATTTGAGAGTTGTTCAAACATAGCCCTTTAAGGACTAAAAAAGGCAATGACATTGATAAACCGTATTTAGACCCGATAACTGTTTATCTGACTCCCAAAAGGATTAGTTATGTAACATCCCGAAACTTTTCGAAATGTTAACACTCAATCGATCGATAACACTAAGACAATAATGTCCTTAACCTCAATAATTAGTGTCGATAAGTTGTCAGAGTAACTATTCGTCAATCAAACTATACTCTCAATCAACTGTCATAATTGAAATACCAAGTCTAAGTCTAAGAAAATTTAAACAATAATATTTACCCACGCAGGTGTTCTAATGATGAATACCAAAATCTAATCCCTTCGCTTTCGCTTGCTCGGCTCTAATCCTTATTCGGGTAACCTACTGCTGGCTGCCACCTGCGGAAAGGAAGTCAAAGGGGAGTGAGCTTTTGAGAGCCCAGTAAGGTCGCACAAAGATTTAAAATCACAAAACGATTCGGACGATTTTTCATATAAAACTTTTAAAGAGTATTTTCAATAAAATACAACACTTAGACATAGATGAACAAAACGAACGATTTTACATTCAAGTCCAATAACATCTTTTTGAGGGATTTTGCTTTCGATGAAATCACTACGATACGATATAAACATAGGGATGAGTATTCAACTCAATCCCTTAAATAATAGTCATTTGAAACACTTCGGATATAATAAAGCATGAATGGATAATAATTCAAAACAGTTCAAGTGTAATAAAATATAGACAGGAAACATTGAACATGAGCAGTACAGAAGCAAAGCCACCCCGGCAGTGCTCGATCGCTTTACATATGCATATGTACACTGACTAGTCCATCTAGGCACTAGTTAAACCCATCCAACAGACCATCCTTATAACGCCAACAATACAGACCATCCTTATGGCTCCCAAGTTACTAACTCATGTCAACGTTGAGAAGTAATAAATAGAATTTAAAACATTTTATGATAATTGAATCGATAAAACAGATGAGAATAAACAAATTAAGAATTCCAAACGAACGCTTAAGGTTCAAGTTAGGCTTTCATGGACAATTTCAAGGCAAACGTTTTTATTTCAATCCTAGAAATCAACAATCAATATATTTTGTAAAATTGTTATTCTAACCATTTGAAACAGAATAACGAAATGGGGTTCGGAGAGAAATCCTTACCTTGGTCCAAGCTAAGCAGCGCTACCAAACCTCGATCAATAATCTCTGAATGAACCTAGATTGACAATTTATTTGTTAGAACATAATCTATGTCTAATATACTATAACCTAGTATCCACTACCCAAACGATGCTCACTTCTAACTCCGAAATCGCTCAACTCAAAGCGCGCCTCGCACGCGGCTAACTTAATCGAAATTCCTATATACTCTTTAAATGTGTAATGATACTCCAAATACACATTAAATTATAGGAAAACACTTTTATGGCTTAAAACATTATAAAAAGTCGAAATATGAATTTTTGAATATTTTTGAATTAAAACAATTTCTTTAAATGCAATAAAAACCCATAAATTTCCAAAATTACTTCCAACTGCAAACAAAGTCCCATAAGTTTTGTAACAGCTTCAAAATATGTGTAAAAATTATAGAAATTTAAATCAGAAATTAAAATGTATTAAAACTATTTTTAAATTATTCAGTTTTCTAAACCAATGCGATACGGAAACCATAGCAAATCAACTCTAAAAATCATAAAATTCAAACTGAGTTTTACTTATATCATAAGGACATTGTTATAATTTTTCTCAAAACATTTTTAGGGATTAAGGGCTTGAAAAGAATTTTCTAAATCTGAAATTACATAAAATACTAAAAATTCATACGAACTCAGAAAATTATAAATATTTTCCAAGAATTCTAATATGGCCTAAGGTATCACACTTTAAAATTTTACATGTTAACAATCATTATAGCCCATCCTATGCATGTATCGTACCTAACGCTAACCGAGGTACACCCTTGTACTACCCAATTTCCCGGTGCCCAGCAACCCATTTCCCTTCTTCTTCTCCTTTCTATAAAACACTCTATAACACACCCACTTCTTCACACAATGCACACCTGCTACACCCACATCACTCCTTTAACACACACTTGATATATATACTTACACTACCTAAACTCACACACATGTGAAGGCAGTGTACTGCTTGCCTTGCTTGCCTCACCCTCACGAGCTCTTCCTGCAAATACACACACGTTACCTCACATAAAGACTCACACACACACACACACAGGCCCTATGCACCACTCACCTGCTGCCCTTCTTCCTTTTCCATTTCATAATCACACACTCATAACCCAGTATATACATATACTCACACAACACCTATGCACACACACACACACATATATATACAACCACACTCTCCCTCTCTATCTTACCTCTTATACCCTTTTCTACACCCACGCACACACACATATATAATACACAACACAGCTCACGCAACTCACACCCAAAACCTTCAGCTGCACCTTCATCTCCTCCCTCCTTCTCTCATACATACCCATTTGAAGCCATACCCACTGCACTCACCTCATGGCAGCCGTGTACCTGCCCATACTACCTGCACCTCTTACACACATGTACACTCATTAATCTTCACTTTATCTACACACAGATATATACATTATATGCACACATACACTCATATATGGCACACCCAAAACTCACACATACAGTCTTCATATATTCACCAAGTACTTCCAAAATCTCCCAGTAATACTCACACAAATGGGCATCCTGACATGCCCACTGGCTCACGGCAGTGGGACTCCCTTCTTCTTTCATTTTACACACCATTTTTCAGCCTCACATCTCACCCACAAAGCATATGCAAACACTCACACCTAGTACACACGCACCTCACGACTGAAATTTCAGCTCCCTTACTACCCCAAACACACAGTTTACACCCCTTGAAACACAAGAATGCACCCAGCAATATACACACTCTACACACCCGCATATCACTCACACTTAACACAGCACCGCCCACACGGTTCCACATAAACGCACCCTGGCTGCCCATACTTACATACTACCTCACGGCTGAATTTGAATCCCTCCATGGCTGTCCTCTTTCTCTCTCCTTCTTGGACACATTCAAACATGCTTGTACTCAGCCATGGCAGCCCCTCATGGCTGCCTCACTCTCTTCTGGTTACACACTCCAACATACGCCACATTTCAGCATAACCACAAAATCACATACGTAACACATGTACACTTTATTACATAAACACACACTTATACTCTTTAACCCGTCCTATACAGCCACACCCACCCACGGCCATAAAACCCACTCACTTTGCACAGTTGTCCCTCCCACAGATCCCCCTAGATTCGTAAACATCAAATAAACAAGAAGAACAAGACCGAAAGCTTACCAGAAAATCTATTGAATAGCCGGAAAAATCTCTTCTCCACGCCTTCTTTCTCTCTCTCTAAATCTCTCTCTTGAAGGTGAGTCTGGCGGATCGAAGGGGTGCCCTAGACGGCAACCCCAGAACAGGTATCATATATATGTGTTTAAAGAAACCCTACATGAAAAAATATAAAGAAAACCCTACGTATTTATTTGTCGCTAAAAATTTCTTTCCCAAACTTGTGATTGCGAAAATGGTTTAAAAATAAAATTCTTATGATAACTATATGTTAGAAAGTTATTAATGGTTGTTACGCTAACCCGCTCCACTATGTGTCACTAAAAGGGGCCACGTAAAAATATCAATGCTAACTAAAAGAAATTTCGTCGCCAAAAGCTCATAAAATTTTGTTTCACTATTTGCCACAAATACCTTAATGAATGTCATTTATATTTACCACATTTAATTATAACTTACGGTTTCATATAATTTTGTAGCTTATAATATTCGCCGCTAAAATTTTTAATAAAAAATTTACATCAATGCTAAAAATTTATTCAATGTTGTAATTAATTCGTAAAAAAAAATAAAAAATGTCGGCGTGTTACAAGTTATGTAAAGAACAATAAGTATACATGTTCTCAAGGTACATGCGCAGAGAGAAATCTCAAGGTATACGGCCAAAGAGCAAGTACTACTGTGGTAGTAAAATAGAAGAAGAAATAAGCCAGTACCATTTCATGCTATGAGAAGGTTTAGTTGACAAGAATGCTACACCTGAACTTTCACCACAATAAGGAGAGGTGTACTTGACTAACCAAGACACATGACATTCCGGTACTTGCATGAGGTGACAAACAGTGTGACTGTCCAAGGGTTGGGGCTATTTAACTAAAGAAGTAGCCAAAAATGTTCCAGCTTTTTAATATCTAGAATGTCAAAATGAGCAAGTGGATATTGGCACGAGCCCAGGAAGGCAAAAGATTTGGATTAGTTAATCACTTAAGCTATTAAAAGAACAAGTAATAGCATGACCAGATCCTTGGCCACCAAAAGAAACAACTGAGAGTGTAGCAGGTTCTTTGACTAACAACAAGCTGAAAACAAAACCAAAGGATTGGAATGAATTGCAGAATGAAAACTAACTGTTGTTGTTTGCCCACTTGTATAGCTTAAATATCAGTTAAGCTATAAAAAAGAATCAACTAAGTGGGTAGAAAGATTGACGATCGAATAGAGAATACAAGCATATAAAATACAAGATTCCATGGCAAAAGCACTAAAGGAACAGTTCATGAAGTAATCAACTTCAACCGCTGGAAACAAAACAGGTGGATGCTGGCCATTAAATTGAAATACGAACATGTGATGGTGGATGGATTAGAGGCAAGTAAATTCTTTATAAAATCAAGGTGGACAGCACTAGTAGTAATTTAGCTTCTTAGGAGTAAAATCTTACAAATTGCAATGGTTTCAAGGATAATTCGAATTGAATGTCTAAACATGTACAATAGATGAACAAACAGAGGAGGCAAGGAATGAGAGCCTATGAGCAGATTTTCATGGATGATCCTTTTACCACGCTAAAATACGGATTTTCCCTTACCATAGCTGCAAAACAAGAGTATTCAATTCCAATGAAATTTTCTTTTTTAGATTTGAAGCAGTGAACCAATGCCACAGGAAGAAATCCGAAAATCCCTTACCACAGCCAGAATAGATAAAGTCCCTTATACTAACAAAAATTACAAACCTTTACAAAAGATTTGATCAACCCCAATGATTTTTTTTCAGATTTGAACTAGGTATAACCCTTGCCACAGCAAAAAGTACGAATTTCCTTACCTTATACCAACGATTCGACAAAAACTCAATCCCCCCAAGCCACGCCACTCGACTTAGACCGCAAATCTCCAAAGCACAGATAATTTAGGGCTGAAATGGAGAAGAGAATGGGAGAGGCGGCCTGCCGGGAAAAAAGAGGAGGCTGGAAGGGGAAAAATGCTATATATATCAAAGCCCCAAATTGGCAAATTACACGAAACCCCCTGAACTTAAGCCTCTTATTCAAAAGGCACCAAAACTTTTCTAATATTACAAAAAGACCACAAACTTATTAATTAGTTATTTACTTATTTATTTATTTTAAAGTGATAAAAATTTTATTAAATGAAATATGGGGTATTACACTATTTTTAACATCTTTTTCTAAAACATCTTTTGCAATTTACAATCATTTCTTAAAAGAAATTGTTGATTTAACAAATCTCCTTCAAATTTAAGGATGCAATTAACAATAGAAAGTATTTCTTTCTTAATGGTAGAGTAGTTCTTCTGTGCTGGATTCCAAACACCAGAAGTAAAACGAACTAGAAGTTCTTTACCGTCAATCCTTTGTTTTAGTATACCACCATAACCAAAGTCAGAAGCATCAATTTCAGCAATCTTGTATGCTTTGGGTATGGGTAGACATAAACAAGGTAAGGATTTAGCCTTGAGCTTAATCCTTCTAACAGCTTGTCTGTGATCACTAGACTAAGGCACAGGATTTTTCCTAAGTCTTTGATACAAAATCTTAGAATCTTTGTGCATATCTTGATATAAGTCTGCAATATAATTTAGACTTCCAAGCAACCTTTTTAGCTGGGTTTTGTCTTTACTTTCATCAGGGAATTTAGAGGCAAATCTATGGCCCTATCAATGGGAATGACGGATCCTTGCTCAATAATGTGACCCAAAAATCTAATTTTTGTTTGGAAAAGGCAGATGTTCCTCATAGGAATAGTCAAAGCATTATGCTTAACAACATTAAGAAACGTATTCAAATGTTTCTAGTGCTAATCCACGGATTGGAAAAAGATGAGAACATCATCAATGTAGACAATAGAGAAATCCATATAAGGATTAAAAATGTCATTCATAATATTCTGGAAGCGTTTTTTAATCCGAAAGGCATAACATTCCACTCAAAATGTCCAAAAGGTACAGTGAAAGCAGTTTTGTACCTATCTTTTTCATTAATTTGGATTTGCCAAAAATCAGACTTCATATCGAAATTAGAAAAAACAATAGCTTTGCAAAGTCTATTTAAAAGATCCTTTTTATTGGGGATCGGATAGTGAATCCACCTAAAAGCCTTATTCAGAGGCTTATAATTGATAACAACATGAGGAACTCCACATTCCTTCTCAGCCTGTTTATTAACATAAAAAGCAGGACAACTCCAGGGGGAATAACGTTTGTGAATAAGCTTTTTATCAAGGAGATCCTAAATTTCCTTCTTACAATGTGTAAGAAGTTCTTGGCTCATTTGAATGGGACGAGCCTTGGTAGGGATAAGCTTTTCATTGAAGTCAGGTTCGTAAGGCAGCTCAATAATGTGCTCCTTTCGATGCCAAAATTGGTTGGGGACTTCAGCACAAAATTCTAATTCAATTTTATTTTGAAAAGATTTGATTTTGTCAATATTTTGACTAAGGTAACGATTTACCTTTTGAAATCTCAGATCTTCATGAAGAAAACAGATCTGGTTTTGTCTGAAAATGAGCTCTTTCTTAAAAAATGAATTACCTGCTCCTGGGGAGGATTGATGAACTTGAAGCAAATGTCTTGATTTAGGACATTAGAATAAATACCATTGTCATTAATGGTCATGGGGTTCAGGAGAGAAAAGAAAGGCGTTCTTAAGATAATGGACTGGCTGAGACTCCTGACAACAATGAAATGGGTCTTTAAGCAGACACCATCACTACAAACCCAAGAATCCGAAATCTTGTAATTAATCTTCATTCGCTTGAATCTGCAGTGGTTAGGGCTTGCCTAGTACTCTCGCAATATTTGGTAGGAACCAATCCCTCCTTGATACAATTAAGATCATCGCCAGAATCAACAAGAGCAATACCTTCGAAGATAAAATCCTTGTTGGTAACTACTTTGATGCTGATATACCATTTCTGGAAGATAACCTTGTCCAGATTGAAAATCTCCAGATTCTCAGAATGACTTGAGATATTAGGCTCAACATTAGCCTCAACATTGGTTTCTTGCCTAAGGTAATCTTCTTCTCCATCACTAACGACAACTATGCCTTATGGCATATGGGCTATAGACAAATTGTTATTTCAAAAGATCCTTAATTTTATCATTTGTTAACATTTTAAAGCACACATAATCCAATATGATAACCTAGAAAAATATGAAAACCAAAACTTGAATATATGAAATTAAAAAAAGAATCACATATGAGATTTATAATCGAAGAATAAATTATTAAATTACTCCTAAAAATAGCATGTAACATTAAAATCTTATAACGTTTGGAAATAAATCTAGAAAAGATTTTCTTATACCGTACTTTGACATAAAAAAGGCAATAGCAGAATTTTGTTTATCTTTTAGCTGTTAAATAAGGTGTATAGCGTAGACAAGCAGACGGAGGTGTAGACCGATGGATGCTCTCATTGATTTAGCATTATTATTTTACAAAGGTTTAACATAATGTAGTAGATTAAACATGAACTTACTTAAATAAACTTTGTTCGGAAGAAAAATTAAACCAATCTTTTTTTTATGGCGTCCTTATTTTACTACTAATTCGATCTTAAGCATTTTAAAGTTCTAAATCAGTAATATACCAACATATTAAGACTTTATGTCACTTACTTGGTTAAAAAAACTCTCTAGATTGAAAAGAATCTCTCTCTCTCTCTCTCTCTCTCTCTCTATATATATATATATATATATAGACACACAAACACAAATAATATATGTATGTATGTACGCATGTATGTATGTACCACCACAAGAAAATATGTATTTTGCGACGGAGTTTTAGCGACGGAAAACATGTCTTTAAGCGACGGAATATACCGTCTTTAAAACTCCGTTGCAAAATACTATTACCGATGGAATTACCGACGGAAGACACCGTCGGTAAAAGTATTTTGCAACGGAGTTTTAACGACGGACTTTTAGCGACCGAATTACCGTCGCTAAATATTTTTTATAAAATTAGTAATTTTGAGTTTTTTTTAAATTATTTAAACGACGGAATAAAACCGTCGCTAAAAATTCTGTCGCAAAAGTCTTTATAATAAGACATTCACCGACGGAGTTTTAGCGACGGTCTTATTCCGTCGCTAAAGATCCTCCATTTAAATTCAGATCTGGTTTCTTTCTCTCTCCCCGTTCTCTCTCTGAAATTCTGCTCCCACCCACCCACCGCCGTTCTCACATCCGGCGACCCTTCTCTACGGCGACCCAGCTCCGGCGACACTCCCGTCCCCCACCCGACGCCGCGCCACCAAGCCTTGCACTCCGGTCGTGCCACAAAGCCCTCCACTGTCGCCGCGCAAGGAAACCCACCACTGCCGCCGCACCACCAACGCCGGCGCCGTCGTACCCACCTCGAGATTTGTATGTCAATTGCCCTAAATTATCTGAATTTTTTGTTAATTTGTGTTCAATTTAGGTTACATGCCCTAAATTATCTGAATTATTTAGATTTGTATGTCAATTTAGGTTCAATTTTTTGTTAATTTGTCAATTGCCCTAAATTATCTGAATTATTTATGATGTCATTCACTTTGTTGTTCAGACGGATCTTGGCTTATTGAAGAACTTGAACTTGTTATCTCTAATTTTCCTTAATTCTTGACGAGGTAGGGAAGAAAACCATATTCGGTAGTTAGTCTGTAACACCGATATAGATCATGGTGACACTGAAAGGTCATAAATTATGGGCCATTGCATGACATCAGGATAAGAAAGCCTCTGTATTGTTTATTCAATTCAACCGACCACTAAATTGAAGTAATTGAACCATAATTGAACCCTAAAAAAATCCTAAATTGAATGCCCTAATTGAATTGAACCCTAAATTAAACTAATTGAACCCCTAATTAAACCCTAAATTGATTGCCCCAATCTAACCGAACCCTAATTGAACCCTAAATTGAATGCCTCAAATCAACCAAACCCTAAATTGAATCAATAGAGCCCCCTAATTGAATCCTAAATTGAATGCCCTAATTGAATCGAACCCTAAATTAAACTAATTGAACCCCTAATTAAACCCTAAATTGATTTCCCCAATCTAACCGAACCCTAATTGAACCCTAAATTGAATGCCTCAAATCAACCGAACCCTAAATTGAATCAATAGAACCCCCTAATTGAATCGAACCCTAATTTAAACTAATTGAACCCCTAATTAAACCCTAAATTGATTGCCCCAATCTAACCGAACCCTAATTGAACCCTAAATTGAATGCCCTAATCCAACCGAACCCTAAATTGAACTAATTGAACCCTAAATTGAATGCCTCAAATCAACTGAACCCTAAATTAAATCAATAGAACCCCCTAATTGAACCCTAAATTGAAGTAATTGAACCCTAAATTGAATGCCCTAATACAATCGAACCCTAAATTGAAATAATTCAAGCGCATCGGATATGTGAATTTTGAACATTTTTTTCCCATTTGAACATTGATAATTTGTTTGATAATTTTAGGTTGTTAATTGTGCGTTTTAGAATTGTGATTATTGATCGATGATTTTAGGTTATTAGCTGTGCATTTGAAGTAATTGCGATTATTAATTGATGATTTTAGATTGTTAATTGTGCATTGAGCATTTGAGATATTGAGATTATTGATGGAGGATGGGACCCAATTGGATTGAATGTGTGGTTTTTGTTAATTTTTATTGCATTGAGCATTTGAGAATTGAGAATTGACGTTGTTGACGGAGGATGGGACCCAATTGGATTGAGATACCTGTTAGTTAGCACAGACACGGACAGCACGTCTGATCGACGGTGTCCGACATTTAAAAAATAAATTAACGTATGCCGATGTGTCTGGAGGTGCGTGTCGGTGGGCGTCGGACACGTGTCTGGAGGCTTCGGACACTTGTCCAAAGGCGTCAGACACGTGTCGGTATGTGTCGGACACGTGTCCGGAGGTGTCAGACACGTATCGGACACCATATCGACACCCTATATGAGGTGTCGGAATTGAGATTGTTGACGGAGGATGGGACCCAATTGGATTGAGATACCTGTTAGTTAGCGCAGACACGGACAGCACGTCTGATCAACGGTGTCCGACATTTAAAAAACAAATTAACGTATGCCGATGTGTCTGGAGGTGCATGTCGGTGGGCATCGGACACGTGTCCGGAGGCTTCGTGGACGTGTCCAAAGGCGTCGGACACGTGTCGGTATGTGTCGGACACGTGTCCGGAGGTGTCAGACACGTATCGGACACCATATCGACACCCTATATGAGGTGTCGAAATTGAGATTGTTGACGGAGGATGAGACCCAATTGGATTGAGATACCTGTTAGTTAGCGCAGACACGGACAGCACGTCTGATCGACGGTGTCCGACATTTAAAAAACAAATTAACGTATACCGATGTGTCTGGAGGTGCGTGTCGGTGGGCGTCGGACACGTGTTCGGAGGCTTCGGACACGTGTCCAAAGGCGTCGGACACGTGTCGGTATGTGTCGGACACGTGTCCGGAGGTGTCAGACACGTATCGGACACCATATCGACACCCTATATGAGGTGTCGGAATTGAGGTTGTTGAATGTGCATTAAATTTAGGTTAGTTAGGTTAATGCGACATTTTTAGCATGCACCCCTGGAATCTAATTGTGGCTCCAGCGCTGGCTATAATTACCCCTAATTAGTCCTGATTAACAATATTTTAGTAAATCAATTAACCCTAATTAGCTCCAACGAGCCTAATTAGTTTTAATTAACCCTAAGAACCTGATGAAATTCAAATTAGCTGTAATTACCCCAAATTAGCCCAAATGAACCCAATTATGCGCATATTGATTGTAGTTAGCCTAATTAGTCATAATGTGCACTAACATAACCCAATTACGCCTAATTAGCGCTAGTTAGGACTAATCAACACTACTCGGCACCATCAAAACCCTAATTAGGACTAAATAACCCTAATTAGTCCTAATCAACCCTAATTAGCTATAATTATCCGAAACTAGCCCTCATTAACATTAATTAGCCCTAACATAACCCAATTAAGCCTAATTAGCCCTAATTAGGACTAATCAGCACTACTCGGCACAATTAAACCCTAATTAGGACTACATAACTCTAATTAGCCATAATCAACCCTAGTCAGCTATAATTATCCGAAACTATCCCTCATTAACATTAATTAGCCCTAACATAACCCAATTAAGCCCAATTAGCCCTAATTAGGACTAATCATCACTACTCGGCACAATTAAACCCTAATTAGGACTAAATAACCCTAATTAGTCCTAATCAACCCTAATCAGCTATAATTAATAATCGTAATTAACCCTAATAACCCAGTTAGCCCTAATTAGCCCTTGTACATCCCATAATTACTCCATGTTGCCCAGAGATGGTTCAATTACTCGTTGTTTACAAACCCTGCCTTCTTTATATTAATTGTTGTTTTGAGAAGTCCATTGGCAACGAGATGGTTCAACTCGTTGCCAACGAGTTCTATTTAATGTGGAATTGGTAACATATGCAACGATCATTCTGTAGTTTTGATATTTCGGAAAGATTCTTGCATATCTTATCAATTTCTGAACACATGCATGCATAGAAACCCTTAGTTCCCGTTCAAAGGTACTCATTACAAGGTAATGCCTTGTAATGAGCCTTTGGATGTCCAGTTTGGACAGTTTGGAAAAGCTAATTGTTTATAAAACAGTATTTTGACTCATGCTTTATGTTCTATGTCGTGGATATTTGGTACACGTTCTCGTGTGTTTCTCTGGGTGCATACAGATCTGGTGTTCTAACATCCGTCAAACCTTCCTGAGCAAGGTTAGATGAATGTTAGAACACCTAATCGATGTGGTGTACTTGGAGAAATGCGGGGAGGTGCTGCCGAATTTTCCACAGACATCGGACTAAGCATGAGTTATTCACTGTTTTATAAACATGTGCTTTTCTGAATGGGATAGGACCACTACCTGTGTCAAGAGTGGAGGGAAAATATGTAGACATGTTGTAACATTCATGCATTGATATTTACATCGGCAATGCCTAATCACTGGTCATTATTGAAGGTGGTATACAGTACGATAATTCAGTCGTCATGTCAGTCGATCGAAGTTGGATGAAAAGGAAGAATGCTGAAGATTTTGAGTGTCGCGTTGACGAATTTCTCGACTTCGCTTATGCGCATCCTGCACATGTTGACCTTGATAAGATAAGGTGTCCGTGCGGTAGATGTGAGTTGTTGCACTGGAGAAAAAGAATTGAAGTAAAATGGCATCTTCGTCGGTACGGTTTTATGGGTGGATACACAAGGTGGACGCAGCACGGGGAAACGATAGTATTGTCGTCCAACCTGGCTAGTCAAACTGAAGTTAGGGAGGAGGCACGATATGATTTTCGAGATATGATTATGGATGCTGGGCATGCTAATGTTGACTGGGGTAACGACAGTCCACAACCGCCGAACGAGGGGGCTCATCAGTTTTATGAGTTGTTGAGAGCTGCGGAAGAGCCGCTGTGGGATGGAGCTCCGAAACACACACGGCTGTCTGCGGTTAGCAGGTTATTACAGTTGAAATCAGACCACGGGCTGAGTGAGAAAGGTTTTAACGAGTTTGTTACCTTCATCAAAGAAATACTGCCCGAAAGTGAAAAGCTACCGCCGTCGTACTATGACGCGAAGAAGATGATGAGGAAACTTGGGTTGAGCTATGACCGGATAGATGCGTGCAATAACGATTGTGTATTATTCTGGAAAGAGAATAAGGATTTGTCATTATGTCCGGTATGTGATCATTCGAGGTACAAACCGGACAAAGGGAAGAAGAAAAACATTGCATGGAAGATATTGCGATATTTCCCGGTCACACCACGGCTTCAGAGAATGTACTACTCCTCCAGTACAGCTGAACATATGAGGGCTCACCGTGAGACTCGCAGCAACGATGCCGATGTGCTGACACACCCAGCTGATGGAGAGGCGTGGAAGGAGTTTGACCGCAGGCATCCAGTCTTTGCTCAGGAAGTTCGGAATGTTAGACTTGGTCTGGCAACCGATGGGTTCAACCCTTTCGGTCAGTCTACCACGCCTTACTCCTGTTGGCCTGTTATTATTGTCCCTTACAACCTTCCACCAGGCATGTGCATGAAGAAGCCGTATATGTTCTTGTCGTTGCTTATTCCGGGGCCGAAGAGTCCCGGTAAGGACATAGATGTGTATTTAAGGCCGTTGATTGATGAGTTAAAACAATTATGGTGGAATCATGGAGTCGAAACATATGATGCATCCCTTAAACAAAATTTTCAGATGAGGGCTGCTTTGATGTGGACTATACATGATTTCCCCGCATTGGGAATGACGTGTGGCTGGAGCACACATGGGAAGCTAGCATGCCCTGCTTGTATGGGCGTGAACCCCGGTCATACGTTAAAGCACGGCGGAAAGGCCTCGTGGTTCGGATGTCACCGTAAGCTTTTGCCACCGGGCCATCAGTTTCGTAGGCAGAAGGATAAATTTGACGGGACAATCGAGCGTGAGGTTGTCACACTGGACTACCCATCTGGTGAAGAAGTACTCTCACACCTGGAGGCACTTGATACTGACATACCACACGGTAAGGGTGTGCCGGATCGAAAGATTGCAGGGTTCGGGAAAGAGCACAACTGGAGAAAATTTTGTATCTTCTGGGAGTTACCCTACTGGAGGACGCTCGTTATCCGAAACAACATGGATGTGATGCATATTGAGAAGAACGTTTTTGATAATGTGTTCAACACAGTGATGAATGTCAAGGGCAAATCGAAAGATCACCTTAAAGCGAGAAGGGATCTACAACAGTTGGGTGTACGCCGTGAATTGCATCCTCGGACAGTCAGTGGGAGGACCATACTTCCGAAAGCACCTTACTGTCTAGACAAGAAACAAGTGGAGAAGGTCTGTCAGTGGGTTAAGAATTTGAAGCTTCCGGATGGGTTTGCGTCCAACATATCTCGTTGTTGCAATGTATCGGAATGCAAGTTCCAAGGGATGAAGAGTCACGACTGCCACGTATTCATGGAGAGATTCATTCCTATTGCCTTCCGGGGACTGTTGCCACGGGTTGTTTGCGAGACTTTGACTGAATTATCTCATTTCTTTCGAGATATATGCGCTTCTACGATCCGGGTGAGTAACATGGAAGTGCTTGAGAAGAACATTGTGGTGACGATTTGCAAGCTGGAGAAAATCTTCCCACCTTCGTTCTTTGATTCAATGGAGCATCTGCCTGTTCACTTGGCATATGAAGCTAAGATGGGTGGACCCGTGCAATATCGGTGGATGTATCCCTTCGAGAGGTAATCCTTAAATTGTTATAGTTGTTCGTTTACACTTAATGCGACATCTGTTATCATTGATATTTCACCTAACTCGATTCGCTAAACTTCTAGGTTCATGTTCCATTTAAAGAAAAAAGTCCGTAATAAGGCTCGGGTTGAAGGCTCAATTGCGGAGGCTTACGTAATGGAAGAACTTGTAAACTTTTGTAGTCAATATTTCGGGCCTAATGTTGGTACGAGGTTAAATCAACTAGGCCGAAATGACCCCGGATCAAGCACTAATTTGGAAGGGCAATTGTCAATATTCAAGCAGCTAGGGAGTCCGTTCGGCCGAACGTATACTCGATGGCTAACGGATGAAGAGTACAGTGCTGCAACAATATATGCCCTTCTAAATTGCGATGAAGTTTCGGCATTCGTTGAGTAAGTTAAAGTCTTAATTCACTTACATTGTTGTACATAATTGAAAGTGTGTGTTAAGTGAGTCAACTATATTGGTTTGCAGTGAGTTCGATGCGGAATCCTTAATCACTGATCCCGCTGGACTTGAATCTCATCGAAAATCACAATTTGTGCAGTGGTTCAAAATTCGTGTAAGATTGTTTAACGAGATTATATTATGTGTTATATACAGTTCTGTGGCCAATTAGTATACTGATTTATCCTTAATTTTTACCGTCATCTACAATAGGTTCAGTCAATGGATAGACCAGTGGCCTCATGCTTGAAATTACTAGCCGAAGGCCCTAACAAACAAACATCCTGTTACGGAGGCTATATCATCAACGGGTTTAGGTTTAACGTAAAAGATGATGACCGAACAAAACAAACCCAAAACAGTGGAGTCTTGGTCAACGGCGACTGTTATGCCGAGAATTGCATGGATTTTTACGGAGAGCTAGATGAGATTGTTGAGCTAACATATTTGGGTTCCCAAAACCGCCTGGTAATGTTCAAGTGTACGTGGTTCGATGTCACATGCAGTAGAGGAATCCGTGTTAGCTCTCAAGGGATTGTAGATGTCAATGTCAAGTCAAGACTTGCATCAGACGAGCCCTTTGTGTTTGCTAGTCAAGCTGTACAAGTCTTTTACGCGGAGGACGTCGCCAATCCCAAATCTCATTGGTATACAACTATCAAGTCCAAGAAATTGCCCGTGACATATGACAGTGAGCTAGACTCCTTTCAAGCCGACCAACCACGTGTCTTGTTCCCTGTTGAGGTCAACAACGAGGAGGACGATCTTCCTCTTCCAACAACACTTCTTGTGGGAGAAGAAGTCGTAGATGATGACGCGGAAGATGTTGAAAGTGTTGGAGATGATGTGACCGAGTCTACTGATGAAGAGGATGAATTAGAAGATGAAGAGGACGACGAGTCCCACGAAGAAGAGGGCGACGACGAAAGTGATGAAGATGATTCGCAAACTGAAAATGATTGACTTGTAATGTTGTAACATCACGGGAAAAATGTAGTAACATTTTAGAACTTGGTGTTTATTGATGTGTTTTTGCACATCCGTTATATATATATATAGTGCCGATGATGATTTATGCCTAAATTATTGTTTTTCACGTGTTAATGTCTTTGTATATAATCTATATGAAGTCAGATATGGATAGGATACGGGCTATTCGTGGCCGGGCTGGACGCCGAGCTGCTTCCTCCCCGGTTAGTCCCACCTCGTCATTGCCTACTGATGACGAGGCACAGAGTGATCGCGGACAGCCATCGGGGGCCCAGCCCCAGCCGTCGCCGTCACCGTCGCCCCAGCCGTCGCCGTCGCCCCAGCCCCAGCTCGAGCCGTCGCCCCAGCCCGACGCAGATTCATCCCACACGCGCGTGCATTCTCCATCTTCCGTGGGTTCTACCTCAGGTATAGTTGATAACGGTGTTTCGTACATTTTCGCTAGCCTTATATTTGAACTGTATTAATGTCTGTGTTTTGTAGGATCTCGACGAGGCCGTGGTCCGACACGCGGGGTACGCATCGACCCCCAGCGTAAACAGAGAGTTACGCTCACGCAGGAGGGCCTGTAAGTACTAAAAATATCACCTCATGCCTTATGTTTAAAATTTTGGGGTGTTAATTTATATTTGAACTGTATTAATTAATTTAATTACTTCTTTGGCAGGATCCTGGAGAATATTGCGAGGACGAAGATCGGCGTTCTTGTGAAGGGCCGATTCTTCGAGCCACGCCTGTACTGGAAGGACTGGGATGCCGCTGCGAGGGAGGCCCTATGGGAGGAGTGGCTGGTACGGTGAAGTATTTTTTTCAGCGTTAGTAAATGTTAAATTACAGTTTGTTTTATGTTGTTAATTTGTGTTATTGAATGCCTTACAGGAGGGGTTCACGTTTGACACGCCTCAGCAGCAGGTACTGGGGCAGCAGGCTTTCTTTGCCTACATCGGCAAGAATTACCGCCGATGGCTCCACGATGCACGGGACCGGGCGAAGAAGGCGCTGCCCGCGGGTGCCCCGATGACGGACATGGCGAGATATCCCCCACATTGGATATCTCACCGTGTATGGGGGGAGATGATAGATCGGTGGGCTACGGATCCAGGTTGGGACGCCAAGAGTAAGAGCGGGACTGAGAACAGACAGAACAAAGATCCGACGCACACGGGGGGGTCGGTGCCACACGACATCGTCCGACACAAGAACGCGGTCGAGCACCCGGATCTGGAGGACGATGAGGTCGTAGCTCTGACGTATAATCAGACGCACGTGCGGAAGAAGGACAAGGACGAGACGCACCGGGCGGGCGACTATATTTCAGATATTGCCCGGCGGATCGATGTGAGTCAATTTATTTAAGTTAATGTTTTTTCTTTCTATCCTCAATGTCTGTTTCGTTAATTAATGCCCTAACATATCGTTAAACCACTATTTTTGCAGGCCTCGTATGAACAGCTAAGGGGGTCCGAGCAGCAGTCCGGACAGCCATCAGCGTCCACTAGTACGGCTGCGAGTACTGGGGGGTTGAAGCGATGGCTGGATACGCCGGAGGTCGTGAATCGGCCGAAAGGCCGCATACGCGGCCTGCCTAGCACGACTGCTCGTGCCGTGATAGGAGCGTCCTCACCCCCTGCTGCCCCTCCACAGACACCGGCTCCTCGGCCTCAGTTGGACGACGAGGAGATCCAGCGCATTGCTACAGTGGTGTGCCGGATGATCAGGGAGCAGGGCACTGCTGGACAGGCCGCCCCGGCCCCGGATCAGCAGGATCCAGATCCGGGACTCGGGAACCCCTGATGAGCCCCTTCCCGTGCCCGTTCCTAGCTTCCCCCCCCGTGCCCGCCTTGTACTCTTCTCCCCTCTCCTAACCGGCTATATCCGGTTCCCGGCTTGTACATATATGAATTTTTTTTATTATAAATTTTTTTTATAATTGATTATATATATTTCTTTCTGTATTGATTATTGCGCGTTGTTGTTGAGATTTGAAAATTGTATTACAGGTTTGGGTAATTGAAAAATAAAAAAAAATTCAAAAAAAAATTGACTTTTGGCGACGGATTAATTCCGTCGCTAAAGTATTCCTACAATCAGTTATTTAGCGACGGAATATTCCGTCGCTAAATAAGTTTTTTAGCGACGGAATATTCCGTCTCAAAAATATAAATCCGTCGTTAAAGAATATAATTCGCGACGGAATATCCGTCGCTAATTAAAATAAATCCGTCGGTAAAAATGACATATTTAGCGACGGATTTAAAAATTCCGTCGCTAAACTATTAGTGACGGGCTTTTATACGAGGGATATTTAGCGACGGTGAATCCGTCGCTAATTCTTTTAGAGACGGATTTTTGGCTTTTAGCGACGGATTACCCCGTCGCTAAAACCCTGTTTTCTTGTAGTGTACGCATGTATGTATGTACTCAATATACTAATATATTAAGATTTAATAGTCATATTAAGTCCTAATATTATTCCCGTGAAATTAATTAAGTTTACAAATAAGGTCGTTATCAAGTTTAAATCATTTAATAGATCATTACTTTGTTTTACAATATCAAAATTGCATCTATGGATATTTATTAACATCTCAAGTTTAGAGATATAATTGTCAAAATTGAGTTTTCATAGATTAGCAAGAATTTTAAATTATTTAAAGGTAGTTTTCAAATTATATAAGGTTTGCTAATATAGAAATAAACTAATCTAGATATAAGGACTCCATCCGTGATAGTATTGACCTTTAGCGGCACTTTTGTGTTTGATATATAGTGTTTGTAACTTTTATTTCACATTCGATGGGTTATAGCACAAAAAGTTATTGTAGAGTTTCACTGTACAGTTATGTATAAAACAAAACAAAATTAGCATGGTTAATTCATATTTCAATTAGATTGTCAACCTTGGTACGTTCAAAGATGAATTCCACTTGATAAATATGTTGGTTAAACATTTTGGTTAATGGTTTCATTATTCTGAAGTTTTGCACTATCCTATTCAGTCGCATTAGTTAAACATAGAAATATCATAATATGCAAATCTCATATGAGATATATTAAAAAATTGTGTAAATTTAAAACCTTAATTATGCGAGGATGAGTAAAATTCAACTAACTTTATGTTAAAAAGTTTTGAACAAATCTTTTTCAATGGTGTTTTTGTTGTGAGTAATAAAACTCTTAAACATTCTAAATTTTGCATTAGCAATATAACGATAAACTATGATCTTACCTTAACTTTTATCCTCTTAAAGACTCTTTCTTATATGAAAAGAAAAAACTTGATATCTAAAAACTAGAATTGCATATAAATTTGAAAAGATATAAGTTGTGTTAATTAAATTTTATCAATCACATGCTATATGAAAATATATGGACCAAAAGTTTTTCGAGTAAAATTAAACTAGAATGTTGTTAAAGTTATGGGCAAACCATTGAAATGCAGAAATTATTTCTAAAAGATACTTAGAAAAAAATGAAAAGTTCTTAGGCAGTAACCAATTGATCTTAATATCTTGTCCACATTCTTTAATCAGTGGAATTTATCTTTTTCCTTTTTTGTGTTCTACATAAACTTCTAATTTTGTTTGCCTATAGAGTTACCAAGAATTAGCAAATACCCATAAGTAGATTGCCTGTTGATATTTCACCAGAAGGATTAATTAATTTTAGTAAAATATTGTTTACCCTGCAAAACTAAAAGTGACTATTTTTTATGAATAAACCATGAAAATATAAAATTGTGCGATAGATATTATTATAAAATTCAAAACTACTAAAATAAATGAATTTTAATAAAACCTTCGCTGCCGCGTTTCTGGGCTAGTAACAGTAAAGTTCCGACAGGCAAGCGAATGACAATCAAGGTAAACCGCATCAGTTTGGACTGAAACCGATTAGAACATCAAGCTAGGAAACCGATTACTTAGAAGAAGGGTCTAAGTGTATTATGCATAGACAAGAATAAGTTGTTATAGATCAGTGGCATCATCTGTACAAAAGATCATAGATATTTGACTGCCTCACTGCCTGGATGAATTGGAAATTCTACATAATATTTCAATGCCTTCAAAGCGAAGCTATAGAGAACCACCTTTTTACCAACCCAATATCCAAATTGGAGAAGGAAGCACCAAACTGAAAACTCACTAGATCGACACCACCTGTATTGCTCAGTGGAAAAGTTAAGAGGGGGAACCAGAAAAGCCCAAACTGCATTATTAAGCTCACGTGTAGAGAAAAGATGATCTGGGTCGCCATTCTGATTGCACAAAGCGGGGCACCTGGAAAGAAGCTGAACACCGCTCTTACATTTAGGGCTGTAATATGAGCTGGTTTAAAATGGACTTTAACCAACCCAACCCAAATTTGCATAAGTTATAACCCACCAAACCCAATTAATTCAAGTTTGGGTTGGTCTGAGTTGGTTCAACAT
The DNA here is from genome assembly GCA_033070095.1 of Escallonia herrerae. NCBI lineage: Eukaryota > Viridiplantae > Streptophyta > Magnoliopsida > Escalloniales > Escalloniaceae > Escallonia > Escallonia herrerae. The sequence continues at coordinate 513,254 of JAVXUP010000255.1, read as the reverse complement.
TTAAAGGAACTAAATTGGGTCAAGCCCATTAAAACCAAACTAACCCATCCTAACCCAAAATAAAAAACCGATCTCTCATTCTCTCCTTCCCCGACACTCTGCAGACTGAAAAAACAGCTACTCTTATTATGTCCAAATCACTTTCTAGGGTTCCAACCTGAGAAAGAGATCATGCTCTTCTTCTGTAAAATACAATTTTTCCTCTCTCTGGCTGGATCAGTGGGATAGTGCTTGAAAGAACAGTTACTCTTTTTCTACTTCGCTCCTGTGCTTCTTCGGCTACGACACAGTTGCCTCGTCTCCGTATTAGCCGCTGCAATCCACTTTTCAACCCCCTATTGTCTACCGAGCTTGAGGTACTTTATAAATTGTGGTTATATTGTTTCCTCACCCCAATCAAAAGTTCTTCCTCATAGCCTTGGTCCCTCTCTGTTTCACACAACCACAACGAACAATACTCTAGTTTAATGGTTGTGTTTATGACCCTTTTTTGGTTGGATTCTTGATTACAACAGCATATGTGGGTTACTGGGTAGAATGGTAGGATTGTTTAGAAAGCTTTGGAAAAGTAGCAAACAAATCATCTTTATCTTGGATCGACTTCATTTTTATCTAAGTCTTCTTATTTTCCATGAGCACAAGACTCCAGGCATAGGAAATCAAGTGATAGATTTTCTTGTTGGTTTTTAGGTGTTAAAAGGTAGGAAGTTATTCAGCATTAACACGTAGATTGCCTTTTTACATAATTCCATTCCATGTATGACTTTTTCTCATTAGGAAATCAAGACCAGTATTATTCAAAAGTGGCACTTCAGAAATCTCGCTTCTCGGTACCTTCTTCATTTTCTTAGTCAAATTATTGACTAGCTTAATGCATCTCTACATAGTGGTAATTGCCCAACACCAAAGATAACTGGTGGTAACTGTGTAAAAAGAAGTTTAAAAGAATAGCAGATAGCTTAAGATTGTTGGCAATTGTTCATCTTCTAACCTAGTTGTACTTCATTCCGCCCTCTACTTATCTTTCGCCTGCATGGTCTCTGTTGTGTGTTTTTGCAAGTGCGGTTTCAATGGGTGTTATTTAAAATGTTGGACAGGTAGTACTTGTCGATGTGGTTTTCTACGTGTAGGTCTCATGTAACTTTGCCTCTTAGATGCGACATAGCACAGTTGTTTATGTTCAGTACTTTGAAATCATTAAGGGAAATTTTCAGTTATTTTACTTGCATCCAGCTATGGAATTGTATTGCTTTTCCTTCATTGGTAGCCACTGGGTTCTGCACAAAAGTCTCAGGTCCTGGGATTTTTCGGTGACTTTTGAGTGGCAGAGGTCATAAGTACAGGTATACCAATTGACAATTTACATAACCTATAGATGGCTCGAAGGGGTGTCAAATCCAGATATACAATATGTTTGAACACCTCAGGGGCAGGGTCGAAGAGAAATCCCATTTGTTTATTTTTGCTTGTATATAACCTTGTACATTATGTCAACCTTTTGGATATGATTTTGTTTTGTTGCTGCTAATCAAGTTTTTGCAGCATTCTGCAACTGTGACGCCATTCTGTGCTTGCAACATTCTGCTATATTATTAGTTGAACCTGGCAACATGTCTTCAAAATAAGAGCAAGAAGCCAACCCCCTCTTTCATTACCCTACCCTGATACATACCTATTAAAGGAGAGTATATTTTTCCCTGATACATACCTACTAAAGGAGAAAACATCGGTCGCTAACTGTGTCTAATATAGTCTGATCTGATAGCAAAATATGGCTGCTTTTTCCACAATCTAAGTCTCACTATAGAAAGTGATTCTAGATTTTCTAATGTAATCACTGATAATTTCTCAGTTTTTAGTCACTGAGTTGCTACTAAGTTGCTACAAACAGCAACTAAATAACTTCTTTTTTGAGAAACTTCTTTTCACTCACTGGTTTAGGTTTCTTCTAGACATTTGAGTGGGGGCAAAAGAGAGGGGAAAATATGAAATAGCTTCTTGCGTAGCCCTGTCATACAACATAGATTTAAATTGTGATTGCCACGGACCTACTATCTAGTATCCATCTGATGAAGGAAATTAGGCGTAAGTAGTGCAGTGTAATTTGTTGTTATAAGCTTCTTGGGACTTGTTTATTGGCTGTTAACTGGCCTAAAGAAACATGACTGTTCCATTTTGATTTTCCCTTCAGTATCATATTCTTTCTAGGATTGTGTTGATGAAAAAAATTCTCATGTAGTTTGTCCTAATCGATTAGTCAAGTGAACGTTGTTGATTACACAGCAATTAGCATATGCACCTGAAAATGGGATACTGGTTCCCCTGATTTGTGTGCAAGTGAATTGCTTGATAATGTGCCTACATACAACTCTGTGATTTAAATATCTTGCGAAATGAGTTCATTCTCTAACTAAGATTTAGTGTTCATAGACCACGTGCCACTGATGTACACTTGTTTATATATCTTGATTCCTTTTGTGGCAATACCACATGCACATAAGGCAAAGTATGAGGCACATAGCCTGCATTACACTGCAAGACTGATTATGGGATTTACCAGTTCATTCAAAACTTCCAGTTAGCAAAAATCACCAAGTCTGCTAGCAACAGTTGGTGTTGTCACAAAGTGTATTGGGATTTTATTTCTTCTTTCAGAATAGTGAAACCTTTTGTTAATGGTTTTTTACTTCTCATGTTTAAAGATATGGATGAGTTGAAGTGAGAGGAGTTTTACTGTATTAAGTGTTATAGCTTATTGCTTGTTTTCTCCCTCTACATATGTTGATGTCCATTTATCTTGCTAGTTTGAGGAAGACTATAGTACTTTTAATTAGATTAAAGTTTATTAGTTGTCTTTAATGCCTAAGCTTGTTTACTGATTGATTTAGAAAAATTTCTCTATAATATTATATTTTATCTTTTGGGGATAAATGAAACTTTTTTATTTAGCAAAGATTAAAGTATTATTTATAAGTCAAATGTGAGTAATGTTAGTCTTTAGATAATGAGATGCGTTAGAGAAAATTATTCATTCACAAATGAAAGAAAAAATTAATTAGATGTTGGTTAAGTTGGATTGGGTTGAAACCCAAACCATAGCATTTTTACTTGGGTTGGGCTTTTTCTACAAAAAGCTCAAGCTGGGTTGGGTTGAGATGAGCTTTTAAAAGGTTGAGTTTTCTCGGGTTGGGCTAAAAATCAACCCAACTCATCCAAGTTGCACCCCTACTTACATTTTGATCATTGGCTGAATTCTGTTGAAGAACACTTCCAGATAAATGCAGCTATGCTAAGTATGAAATTTACAATAAAATCAAAAACTCAACCCTGAACATACTTATGATCGTAAATCTTGCAATGAAACTAGGAGTCTAATTTGATTGCAATATAAAAATTGCACACTTGAAAATCCAACTACGTATGGAATTACAAAAAAGAAAAAATATATATATAAAGAATTTTGTCTAGGCGATCTTAAGGACAAAGATCGTCGAAGACATCTATGCAAACCACGATATATGAATATCCGCACACAGGTTACAGAAAGATGAAACAATCCAAGGCAATGAGAGGATTATCAACGTCCTCCATAGGGATGCAATCAATTTTCTCATTGGACTTCACTTCTCCTACTGCAATTTCATCCATTGTAGAACCAATTTGGTGAGCGTACACCTCTCCACGCCTCATATAAGAGCGATATCCACTCAAATTGTTGTATGGACTCAGTGGCCTCATATTTTCCTTCCTGGTGGAAAATGAGCCAGAACGAACTGCATTTAAGTTTGAATCAGAGTTACGCTTGCAACAACTCTCACCTGGTGTATTCCCATCAAATCTTTGACTTGGAGAAGGCGACCTCATTGTTCTACTCGGAAGGGAACAGGTGGTGGAGTTTGGTCTCTCGGGCTCTCTCCTAAAGCTTCTTTGTCGTGTAAGACTTGGTGAAGTTGCCCGTCCTCTCTTCTGTGGTGTGGATTGCTTCATCGGTGCAACAATTGGCTCCGTCAACGACTCTAACTTTTGCGCGCTAACTCGGTACTGCACTGACTTTTGAAGACCTGACTTGACCACACCATGGCCAATTACTTGTGGGTTCTCCTTAACACATGACCACAAGAACTCGTTCGTGAATGACTTGTCTTTTGAACTTGACGTTGAAGATAGGCAAGACGACGATGACGATGACAATGATGATGGCACTGTGGCACAAGAAAAAGAAGAAAATGATGAGTTAGACGCCGTGGGGGATGGAGAAGGAGAGAGAGGTTTTTGAGTAGCAAGACTAGGACTAGGAGAAACTATGGGAGCTTGAGAGATAACAAGCTTGTCTTGGACCTGGTGACATTCTTCGAGCTTGGGCTTTTTCTTGGGTCTGCATTGGCTGATGCAAGAACCCATTGATTTGTGTTACGAAATCGCTCTAGATAGATATGTATAGAAAATGATAACCAAGTAAGAAAACACAAGAAATATGAGAGAACTCAAATCCACTTTGCACAAGTCAGATTTACAACGCTCCCTCACGTGTATCTCTCAACTGTTTTCCTACTCAAAGAAGGACTCTTCTTTAATTGCCTACCCAAAGAAAGACCATCCTCTCTTTCCTACTCAGAGAAGGACTCTTCTATCTTGGCCTACTCAAAGAAGGACTCTTCTCTCTTGCCCTTAAACACAATACAAGACACCTTACTTATACTTGGAGAAAGCAGTGATCTTCTCTCTCCAAGCAATGTGGGACAAGATGTCTTATATATTAAGGGTCAAGTTGTAACCTTCTTTGAGTAACTGATGTGGGACATAAATACAAGACATATATCAACAATCTCCACCTTGGCTTGTATTAACAAAACACTCCATGAGGAAAGTGTAATATGCCTTTAGTACCTTCTTCAGGTACTCCACCTTGCATCCCCTTTAAAGGTAGGGATACACTCCACCTTGAACTCAACAAGAAATAAGATGAATCAAGCTCAAGCAATGCTTGAACTTCTCTATCGTGACTGTCTTCGTGAGCATGTCAGTAGCGTTGTCATTAGTGTGAACCTTGTGCACGACAATTTGTTTAGAATTAATCCATTCCAGACCCTATGATAACGTACATCAATATGCTTGGTCCTTGCATGGAAAACCTGATTCTTTGCCAAATCCAATGCACTCTAACTGTCACACTGTAACAAAACACCACGCTGTTTGAAGCCAAGCTCCTCTACCAGTCCCTTTAACCATAATGCTTCCTTAGCTGCCTCTGTCAATGCCATGTACTCTGCCTCCGTAGTTGACAATGCTGTAGTAGACTGTAACACTGATTTCCAACATATCGGCCCTCTATAGAATGTAAAAACATATCCAGTCATGGACCTCCTGGAATCCAAGTCCCCCACATAATCAGAATCCACAAAGCCAAAAACCTCACCTTTTGCCCCATCACGATCAAACATGATGCCAAAGTTGGTCGAACCTGCTAGGTAACGGAAGATCCACTTCACTGCATCCCAATGCTTCTTTCCTGAATTTCCCATATACCTGCTGACCATACTAACTGCATGTGAGATATCAGGTCTGGTACACACCATGGCATACATAAGACAACCAACCACATTTGCGTACGGTACTCGAGACATATACTCAACATCTTCTTTTGTACTAGGACAAAGTTGTGATGATAACTGAAAATGAGCTCCCAACGGTGTACTAACTGGTTTAGCGTTGAGCATACTAAACCTCTCCAGTACCTTTTCAACATAATTTTTTTAAGTTACCCACAACTTTCCTGCCTTTCGATCTCTATGAATCTCCATACCAAGGATCTTTTTCGCAGAACCAAGATCCTTCATATCAAACTCCCTGCTCAACAATTTCTTCAAGTGCAGAATATGAGACTTACTCTTCGCAGCAATCAACATATCATCCACATATAATGTGAGCAACAACAGTGAACCATCCTCAAGGACTCAATAATACACACAACAATCATACTCACAGCGAGAGTAACCATGAGTTACCATGAATGTGTTGAATCGCTTGTACCACTGTCGAGCAGACTGCTTCAAACCATATAAGGACATTTTCAGCTTGCACACATAGTCCTTCTTCCCAGGTTCAATAAATCTCTCGGGTTGCTGCATGTAGATCCTCTCCTCCAAATCACCATGAAGGAAAGTTGTCTTCACATCAAGCTACTCCAACTCCATATTCTGCGCTGCTACAATGGACAATATCAATCTGATAGAAGTATGCTTCACTACTGGTGAAAAGATCTCATTATAATCAATTCCCTCCTTTTGAGAATATCCTTTTGCCACCAGTCTTGCCTTGTACTTATGATCTTCCTTTTTCCTGTAAACCCACTTACATCCAATAGTCTTCACACCCTTTGGAAGTTTAACTAATTCCCAAGTCTGATTCTTCCGTAGAGATTCCATCTCCTCATCCATTGCTGTCAACCACAAGTTACCATCCTCTGCCTTGACAGCCTCGTTGTAACTGATAGGATCTCCACTTCCCACGATTAGTGCAAATGAGACCAAGTCCTCAAAACCATACCTTTGAGTTGGTTTCTTAGTACGTGGCTCTCTATCTCTGACTAGATTCCAAGAATTACTAGGATGCTTCTCTGGATCCTCTAAAGACGGCTCATCTGTACATCCATCTGTAGACTCATCAGCTGATGTTGTCCTCTGCTCATGCAACTCTATCTCCACTGTGTGACCCGGCCTCTCGCTAGAAGTTGCATTCGTATTCAGCATCTATGCTTCATTGAATACCACATCTCTACTAATCACCTTCTTCTTGGCCACTGGATCCCATAACCTGTATCCTTTTACTCCTTCCTCATGCCCAAGGAATATACATTCTTTTGACTTAGGATCAAGTTTGGATCGTTCTTCATTCTGAAGATGAACATACGCAGGACAACCAAAAATTTTCATTGCAGAAAAATTAACTTGTTTACCAGACCATACCTCTTCGGGAACTCGGTGATTAATGGCAGATGATGGAGAACGGTTGATCAAGTAACAAGCTGTGTTAACAGCTTCAGCCTAAAAACTCTTAGGCAAATCTGCATTCAACCTCATGCATCTAGCTTGCTCTAGCAAGGTTCTGTTCATCCTTTCGGCAACCCCATTCTGCTCTAGAGTCCTCTTCACTGAAAAGTGTCTGATGATACCCTTATCCTTGCAGAACTGCAGAAACTCCTCATCCTTGTATCCCATGCCATTATCTGATCTGAAGTACTTAAGCTTCTTACCCGTCTGATTTTCAACTCTAGCCTTCCACTGCTTAAACACGTTGAAAACTTCAGACTTGTGCTTCATAAAGTACACCCATACCTTTCTTGAGAAATCATCTATAAACGTAACAAAGTAACGAGCTCCCCCATTTGAGATATGCTTGATTGGTCCCCAAACATCCGAATGTATATAGTCCAGAACCCCTTTACTAGTATGAGAAGCTATTTTAAAATTAACTCGTTTCTGCTTCCCAAAAACACAAAATTTGCAGAAGTCCAGCTTGCATGATTTCACTCCCTGCAGCAACTTGCGTTTGTGAAGTTCCAGCATACCTCCCTCGCTCAAGTGTCCCAGCCGTTTATGCCATAACTCAGAGTTATCATTGCTAGAACTTGTATGAGTTGATACTGAAGCTCCACCTATAACTGTGTTCCCTATCAGTTTATACAAATTTCCAATTTTCTGACCTTTCATTATCACCATCGCACCTTTGCTGACTTTCATAACTCCACCTTTTATAAATATACTACAATCTATAGAATCAAGTGTGCCCAAGGAAATCAAATTCTTCTTCAAGTCGGGTATGTACCTTACATCACCCAGGGTTCTCACAATCCCATCAAATATTTTAATTTTAATGGTACCTATCCCCATGACTTTACAAACAGCGTCATTACCCATTAACACAGTACCACCGTCACATGGAATAAGACAATCAAACCATTCTTTATGTGGGTACATATGAAACGAACATGCAGAGTCAATAAACTATTCCGTAGAAAAACTGTTGTCTCTAACTGATAAGAGATTACCTTCTTGCTGCTCAACCGAGGAAACCAAGTAGAGATCACCATCGCTGCTTTTGTCATCTTCTTCAGCAACATTAGCATTGTTCACATGTTTCTTTCCGTTCTTCTTCTCCTTCCTTTCTGGACACTTTCTTGCAATGTGACCAATCTCTTTACAATACCAGCATTCAATACTGGACTTGTCCTGCTTTCCATGAGACTTTGACCTATCTTTTCCATGTCCTAGATTTCTGCTTCTAGATCGACCTCTGCCTCTTCCATGACCATTCTTATTTTCAGACCTTACCACCAGACCTTCACCTTGACTACTTGAACTCATCCCATTAACTCTACTCGAGTCCATAAGAGCCGACATAACATCATCAACAAGCAATGTCTCCTTCCCAATAAGCAACGTAGTCTTCAAGGTCTCATATGATTTTGGAAGCGAAGATAACAACAAAATCGCCTGATCTTCCTCCTCGAGTTTAACATCTATACTCGACAATTGGGACACCAACCGGTTAAATTCTGATATATGATCACCCAAATCTGAACCTTCATCCATCCGTAACTGGTACAGATCTTTCTTCAGATATAACCGATTTGACAAAGATTTTGACATATATATCTTCTCCAATTTCTGCCACAGAGCTGTTGGAGAAGTCTCTGTCAAAACCTGGTACTTAACCTTCGGGGCTAGATTCAACTATATCGTAGATACAGCCTTAGCCTGTAATTCCTCCCAATCGTCCTGATCCATTGACTCAGGCTTATTCCCTAGCAAAGGCTTGAGCAATCCTTGCTGCACAAGGATATCCTTCACCATGCTCTGCCATATGCCAAAATTCGTCTTCCCATCAAATTGTTCACAGGCATACTTCATGGTCGTGTTGTTCGACATATTTATCCTCTCAAATCGATTTCAATTTTGCCCAAAAAATAAACCTGGAAGCTCTAATACCACTTGTTACGAAATCGCTCTAGATAGATATGTATAGAACACGATAACCAAGTAAGAAAATACAAGAAATATGAGAGAACTCAAATCCACTTTGCACAAGTCAGATTTACAACGCTCCCTCACGTGTATCTCTTAACTGTTTTCCTACTCAAAGAAGGACTCTTCTTTAATTGTCTACCCAAAGAAAGACTATCCTCTCTTTCCTACTCAGAGAAGGACTCTTCTATCTTGGCCTACTCAAAGAAGGACTCTTCTCTCTTACCCTTAAACACAATACAAGACACCTTACTTATACTTGGAGAAAGCAGTGATCTTCTCTCTCCAAGCAATGTGGGACAAGATGTCTTATATATTAAGGGTCAAGTTGTAACCTTCTTTGAGTAACCGATGTGGGACATAAATACAAGACATATATCAACAATTTGAGATTTGGTTATGGTAAATATTGAAGCGTTAGCCATTACAACAGTTCTTGTGCTTACAGTTACATAGGATTTCAGGGGAAAGGAAAAGGTGGTGAGACTTTCGCTTTTTCTTGTTACTCCTTTTTAGATTTTGAATCCAGTTGCCGGTTACATTAGGTAAAAGCATGATGTTGGTTGCCTTTTTTTAGCTTTGGCTTCTTTTTAGCCTGTGAATACGCTGGTCACACTTTAAGTAGAATCTTTCCTTTATCATAAACTTTTGCATCTAACCTGAAATATTGATTTTATTTGAATGCTATACTAGAGATTTTCCAAGTAAAAAAGGTTCAGTGCAACTTGTAAAACAAATAAGCTAAAAGCAAAGGAACAAATTTTGGCTGCTACCCGGTTGTAGGAATCTTCCTCTAACCCCGTATATAGTGACAATCAATAGTCGCTAGATATTTTTAGTGGCTTTTCTACTAACACTTTTAATGATAATTCTTCGCAACATTTCTTTAGCGTCACTAAATAAAAGTCACTAAAAAAATTTAACGACCATTAATTGTGGCTATATGGAGGTAGGAAGAAGATTTCTTTAACCCCGATAGCAGCCAAAATTTTTCCAAAGCAGAGGGCCACAAGGTGTATTATGCCCTATTGCGCAGTGAGTTGAGTTGACTGGACTAATGATGAACCAAAAAATAGAACAAAGTTGTGTACTCCATGTTTTCTCAATTTACTTAATGATATTTGGGTAGAAAAATGAGAAAGGGGCTTTATTGATATTGCTTCAGTGATTATGAGAGACTATCTTGAAGTTTTACATAGAATCCTAGTACAGACACATAAAATATTTGTAGCAATCAACAATTAAAATTTTTTGTTGACTAGTCAAATATTCTACTTCGCAAGAAAAGTGAATTTAAGTGAGGATGTAAAAGTGGACTGACTTATAAAATGATCATATTTAAATAGAAAATATGTAACACCCCAAAACCTGAGGCTAATTTTACGGTAGAAATCCTAGCTGATTATTTATTGGACCTTTAGTGACAAATTGGTGACCGTTAATTTTCCGATCTTTAATGATAACTATTAGGAACTATAAACTGTAAATCAACGATAGCAGTTATAAGTGATATTAGTTTAGGTCTTTAGTGATGATTAGCGTGATTTAATGTTAGCGGTAACCTTTAGCTACAATTAATGAAGTAGGGTTGTTTGAAAAGTTAAATTAAAGTTGGGGATTATTGGATAATTAAAAAGTATAAAAAGAAAAATAAATTGATTTTATGGTCAACTCTTTAATTATGGAAGGCAAAAAAAAAAAACTAAATTAGCGAGAGAACGGGAGGAGAAAATGGAGTAATTGGGATTTATTCCCATTTTTAATTACAGTTATAAATAAAGAGAGTGAAATGAGCACGTTTAAAAGCATTTTCGGTTACAGCATGAGAGAGAGAGAGAGAGAGAGAGAGAGAGAGAGAGCAGATTTGCTCTAAGGTTACGGAGAAACGGAGGGGGAGAAAGAGAGAAGCGAATGAAAGGAAGAGGTGCTGCACAAAACAGAGGGAGAGAGACAAAAGCAAAAGAAAGGAAGAGAGGCTGCACACAACTGAGAGGCAACAGTCGAAATCCGGCGAGGTGCGATTGTCCGGTTAGCCATCTTACAGAATTACAGTACCTTTGTGAGTTTTAGAATTGTATAGTGTGAACCGGTATGTGTTTGGTATTTTTGGTTGGTTGGGTGTATATATATATATATATATATATATATATATATATATATATATATATATATATATGGTGGCCGATCCCTGTCTACCGGTGGGAAAATAACAATTTTCCCACCGAATCGCAGGTAAGAGCAGCGGTTGGGAACACGTGGACGAAAAAAAGGACGAAAAAGAAGAAAAAGGACCAAAATGGCACAAGAAATTCACCAAAATATCACGAGAAAATAAAAATATCGCGAGATAATGGGCAAAATGAAAATATCGCGAGATAATGGGCATTAATGCCCAACCGCTTATATGAGTTGCGGTTGGCATTAATGCCCAACCGCGTGTCCTACATGCGGTTGGGATTATGCCTTTAGTGACCCCCACCCCCCTTGCCCCCCACCCCGTGGCCCCCACCCTTCTTCTTTCCTTTTTTTTTCTTTCTTTCTTCTTTCCTTTCTTTTTCTTTCCTTTTTCTTTCCCCCCAACCGCAACTAAGAGTTGCGGTTGGCAATGAGTGTGGCCCCCACCCCCTCCCCCGTGGGCCCCACCCCCTTGCCCCCCACCCCGTGGCCCCCACCCCTATGTCCTTTCCCCCACCCGTGAACCCCCCCTTCCCCCACGTGTCATTACCACCCTACCCCCCACCCCCACATGTCATTCCCCCTCCCCCTTCCTACTGTTCACTCTCTCACGGACTTGTCTTCTTTCTTCTCTTCCTCTCTCACTTTTCTGTCTATAAAATCCCTCCTCCCCGAATCATTTCTTCCACTCTCCTCATTCTCCCTATCTCACCTACATACAAACAAAAAAAATTTACGCTAGAAGATCGGTGGATAACCGCTAGAAGATCGGTGGATTTTTTGCATAAATATATCAAATTAAAACAAGTAAGTATTTTTCAATTTGTTCTTACCAATTGATTGTTTAAATTGTGTTACGCTTAAATTATTCTTACCACAGTATAATATTCGTGTTTAGGGTGTCAAAATTACGTTTTTACAAATCGGGGTATTACACTCGAAAGATTCCACAATAGCGAATTTTTAGGGCGTTAAAATGATAGTTTTTTTCACGAATTTATAAAAAATAGCTAGACCATGATTTTACCAAAGTGCAAAAAAAAGACCCTAGATATTTTCAAAAGATCTGTATCAGGTAAAAAGTTCAGATTTTTTCAAAGACTGTAAAGGGGCTAACTGATACGGGGAACCTTGTAACTTCGCAGTCTAATTTAAAATACCAAGCTAGCGCGATTTTGCGCAAAACTTTTATGAGAACCCTAGGATATTGGGAAGTTCCATTCCCCAGGAATTCGCGCCATTCCGAAGCCGTTAGCTATTTTTTTGGCCGAACGGCCTTTTAAGCGCTCGATTCGGACACCGGTTCGCGATTTTTGCGCGAAAGATCCGTAAAATACTTTTTAGATCAAGGATGAACTCATGAAAGGTAAAATAGCATTTTGAGGCACTTTTGAGATTTTTCCTAATGCCAGGGGCATTTTGGTAATTTGCCACCCCGCGAGGGGTGTTTTGGTAATTTTCCCATGCCAAGTTTTTCAAATGACTTTTTAGTCCAGAAATGTAAGTAAACCACCTGAAATGTTGTTTTGAAGCTGGTTCGGGGGCGTAATTGTCGCTAGGGGTGAAAACTTAATTAGACAGTTTTTCACGAATTTATAAAAAATAGCTAGAGTGTGATTTTGCCAAAGTTCAAAACAGAGACCCTAGGTATTTTCAAAAGATCTGTATCAGGTAAAAATTTCAGATTTTTCCAAAGACTGTAAAGGGGCTAGCTGATATGGGAACCGTGTAACTTCGCAGTCTAATTTAAAATACCAAGCTAGCGCGATTTCACGCAAAACTTTTATGAGAACCCTAGGATGTTGGGAAGTTCCATTCCCCAGGAATTCGGGCCATTCCGAAGCCGTTAGCTATTTTTTCGCCGAACGGGCCTTTAAGCGCTCGATCCGGACACCGGTTCGCGATTTTTGCGCGAAAGATCCGTAAAATACTTTTTAGATCAAGAATTAACTTAGGAAGCTTAAAATAGCATTTTAAGGCACCTTTGAGATTTTTCCTGATGCCAGGGGCATTTTGATAATTTGCCACCCCGCGAGGGGTGTTTTGGTAATTTTCCCGCGCCAAGTTTTCCAAACGACTTTTTAGTCCAGAAATGTAAGTAAATCACCTGAAATGTTGTTTTGAAGCTGGTTCGGGGGCGTTGGGGTGATAGTGAACCCCCAGGGGCATTCGGTAATTTGCCGCTCAGAGGGGGCTATTTTGGTAGGAAGGATCCAGCTTAAAATTCATACTTTAAAATAACTTTTAGTTCAGGAAAGGGTGTGAGACACCCAAAAACGTATTTTGTTCCGGATGTTCTGAACCTTGTGACGCACCTGCGATGACTGCCAGGGGGTATTTTGCATAAGTAGCGGGTGTTTTGGTAACTTTCCCCCTTTAAAATTTTTCCTGATATATTTGGTATATAATTGACGTAATACATTTAAAAACTTGACTTTAAAGCGGTTTTGAGGTGTTGGGGGTGTAGGGGCCATCGGGGGGTATATTGCTATATAACCACGTTGGCGCTAAATTCAGTGGGAACTAGCGTACTTAAGCGTTCGGAGTGGTGGGAAGTGAGGATTTGTTTTAATACATTGAAATAATGACTATTGCTAATGTGTTGGTAAGCTAGGTTAAAGATCCAGTTATAGTTTTGGAATGTAAATATTATGGACGCTAAGTTGGTTTATAATTATATTTTGTTCTTAGAAGTATGAATTTCAGCCTTGGACCTCATGATACATCAATCCTATACGATGACGATGACCACGTCGCGAGGCACGTATTTGACGGTGTCGATAGGGGTGTTTTGGAAACAATTCAAAGCACAAGTCACCTTGAAGAGTGGGTACTAAACGAGGAACAAATACAGCTATTACACCGTCAAAATTTAACCATGTTCACCGATTGCGGGAAATGGTCTCGACACGACGATTGCCTTATATCCGCTCTAGTTGAACGATGGAGGAGCGAGACGAACTCATTTCACTTCCGGTTTGGTGAAATGACTGTTACGTTAGAGGACGTCGGATATATACTTGGAATCCCATGTCACGGCAGACCCGTTACTCTGAACGTGCCGTCTGCATCCATAGCGAATATGGCTAGGCAGTATTTTTCGGGAATTCCAAGGGCAGCTATTACAACAAACGGTGTCAAGCTTAAATGGCTGAGAGAGCAGTACGGCGTGCTACCGGATGAATACACTCCTCATGATTTCGTGACGTATACGAAGGCATTCCTTCTGTATACTATTGGAGCTATATTGCTTCCGACGCATTCGAAAAACACGGTGCATCCGAAGTATATGGTGTTCTTGGAGGATCTTGAGGAGGTATACTCGTATTCGTGGGGTTCAGCTGTCCTTGCGCACCTATATCGAGCACTGCATAAGGCTACGAGAAACGGTGCCAAGTCCATTACCGCCTGCCTGACTCTATTACAGGTATGAGCATTTATTTTCTTGGTAGGATCCTTAGTCAATATATTCGGGATGAATTACTAATTCCATATAATGTTTTCATTCACAGGTTTGGTCTTACGAGAGGCTACCCATTGGTCGTCCACAACCGTTGGTAGATTCCGATGAGACGTGGCCTAGGGTGTGGGCCTGGGGGCCTACGACCAACCGGAGGAGGAGACGGGTAGACCCTCACCACCATCTAAAGTTCTATCAGGGGGAACTAGAGATACTGGATGCATCCCAGGTGACGTGGCAGCCATATGGCAAGGTGATGCATCTGTTGGATGAGTGGTGTTGGCAACTTTCGGTGTCGTACGTGCTGGCAGGTTTGGTTCGGGTGCCGCTCATTCACTTCAAAGAATGTGAGTTTCAGATGCCCGATCGAGCTATGAGGCAAGCTGGCTGTCCACAAGGGATACCAAAACCCGCTGTAGACATGCGGCCATACAGGGGTGGTCGAGGGCCGAACTTCGAGGTGGCTGATGCCTTGATTTTGTTGGGTGACGAGGTGCAACAGTGGAATACCTGGTGAGGAAACGTATGATAGCCTTGTATCGTTGAAGCACGACGGCATTAGTACTGAGGAATACTTACAGTGGTTTCTCAGGGTGACGCGCACGAGGGTGAATCGCCCTTCCCAGGTGAAGAAGACATCGTATGCGCCACGTGAGGTCTATGACCAGTTCTGGGCATTGGCCATTGTAAGTCATGCTAGTGTTGACCATGCCTGAAATGATTAGCCATATTTTCTATGCCTGAAATGATTAGCCATATTTTCTATGCATGTTTTTTAGGTTGACCAGGGCATTGAGGTGTTCAAGCAGCTGGAGTCGTTTGACTGGTTTGTTGCGCAGGCTCCTGACAATCTCAAGAGGTCCATTGAAAAGTACAAGACTGAAGTTCAAAACTTTAGTCTTGCGTACCGGGGTTACCAAGGGGAGCCGTCTAGTCGCCCTCCTCCTGACGCGTACGACTATCAGCTCTATAGTCAGGTGTGGGAGCCGTCTAGTCGCTTGCCTCCTGACACGTCTTCATCGCATAGCTATGAATTCTGGGAGCCGTATAGTCGCTTGCCTCTTGACGCATACGACTCTCAGTGCCAGAGTCAGGTTCCCCAAGTAGGAATCCAGGCCTAGCGCCCAAGCTTCCGGTCGGACAAAGGACAAGCGACGAAGCCATTGAGGCCGGATAAGATGGGTTGGATCGACCGGCACTACTTCGGGCATGAGCCTGTCAATTCAATAGACTTTCCCTTTGCGACATTCCTAAGTCATGAGGAAATCAGAACCTTGGCGCCGGAGACAGATCTTTCAAATTTTGTCATGAACGCTTACATAGATCTGCTCCGGATTAGAGATCAACATTTTAACCATTCTGAATATTTGAAGCTTAACATGTATCCCACTCATTTTGTGGAATTAACGGTGAGGGAATTCACAGAATGGAGGCGAGGGGGCGGCAGGAGTAAGTGGAAACCAGGTCAAAACGTGTTAGGCTTGATGAACGCAGAGTATTAATGTCCCGCTGCTGATGCGAACCTTATCATGATACCTTGTCATCATGCAAACCACTGGTTCCTATTAGTTCTCCATCCAGCGTTCAGAACGGTTCACATATACGATAGCCTAAGGGAGAACGAGCCTGGACGGAGTTACCAAAAATATCAATAATCCACAAACCAAATCACAAATTAAAGATTCCACAAACCAAATCACAAATTTAAACATTATAAAAGTTCAATTTATACAACTGAAACATTAACTCTAAAACTCTTCCTCATCATCGTCCTCCTCGACCATACTGCCAGGTTCGATACCTAACACTTTATAATGGTTTCTCTTGTCATGATCAGTCATCTTATTACACAACGCACACTTTCGTAATTTTTTTTGACCCGTTGCTTCTTCAATCGGATTCTTCATGCGTATTGCTCGTTTTCGCCCTTTTGTTTGAGAAATAATTGGATCAAAAATGTCGTCCTCCTCACCTTGTAGGTCAGTGCCGTCAATGACTGGCTGTTTGGCTCGATTGAATCTACCGGCTGGAGTCGTCCGAGTAGTCGGAGTGTCCACAGTTTCTGGTAATGCCATCCTAAACTGTGCATGCTTAGCCTTATCCCGTGCGGCAGCTTCAACTTGGTACCTGTACCCATCAAATGTTGACGCTGCATCCATTGATAATCCGTGCATGATGTTACAAAGGTGATTATATCGCAGCGACTCAGATTGCTCGAAATCAACTGAAATATTGGGCACGTAAGGAATGTGACTGTGGACTCTATTGGCTTCCTTCGTCCACCGTTCCAAGATATACTGTGGAGGGATTTCACTAGCATTCTTGGCGCTTAAAACCCTCAACGCGTGTCGACAAAGTATACCTTTATGCTCAAACAGTTGACAGTTGCAATTAACCAACCCGGTGTCCTTACAAACTGTTACGGTAAAATGTCGTCTGTTCCTCGGAGCCGACAAAGAGCACGGATTGGTGAAATTCGTCACATTTGTCAAAGCATAAACCTTGATATCTCTGGTGGAATACTCGTGCAACTTTGTCATGCCATATTGATTCAACTTTAGTAGTTCCTCTTGAAACTGTCGAAACATTTCCTTGGTATAGACTTGAGCCGCATGAGCCTCTAAAGGTGAATAAAGTAGTATAGCTCTTTCTTTGTAAACTGTAGCCGCGTCGGCTTCTCTCTCACGGTACAATTGCCTGTCAACGGCTTTCTGCATCTCTAGTACGAACTCTGCTATACTTGAAGACTGGCCTACGTACCCATCAAAGAATGAATTCATAGCTTCGCTTCTCGAGGTCGTAGTCATTCTGGCTGCAAAAAACTTTTTGGTGTAGGCACCGACCCACTGTGTCTTGATCTCATACAACGATTGTAACCATTCATGATTGTGAAAATAGTAAGTATCCATTAACGTGGCCCACCTCTCCTCGAACACATCTACCGTCAACGATTTCTTCACACATGTATTAAAGTCAGTCTTGAATGACGGATGGTTTGCATATACATTGTGAAGCCGTTCGGGATATTTGTTGCTTATGTGCCATGTGCACAGGCCATGGTGAGTATCTGGAAGGACCTTAGCGATTGCATTTTTCATTGCCAGATCTTGGTCGGTGATGATGGTCTTTGGAGGAATATGATACATTGCTTGAAGCCACGTTTCAAATAACCACGTAAATGACTCCTCCGTCTCATCCCTAAGCAGGGCAAAGCCAAACGAGATTGACTGATAGTGGTGGTTCACCCCGGTGAACGGAGCAAAAGGCATAGAGTACTTATTGGTGCGGTATGTGGTGTCAAACGTCACAACATCCCTAAAATTTTGGTAAGCAGCTCTAGAACGGGGGTCCGCCCAAAATATAGTACTAATGCGGTTCTCCTCATCCAGTTGGAGACTGTAGAAAAATCCAGAATTCTCACTCTGAAGGCACCTGAAGAGATCAAGTGTAGTTTGAGAATCACTCTTACCGAAAGACTCTCTCCTCTGAGCACGAAGTTCATTTCGAAGGTCAACTTCGTTGAAACTCAACTTGTCAATCCCCCCAGCCTGGCTTGAGAAAACCCCCATCATCTTAGAAGGTGGAATTTTAGCCTCGGCCATTGTAAAAATCAGTTGTCTGTGTGCCGCGCTTATTTCTCGGTGTTGATGAATTTGACCAATCTTACTAGGGGTCATCAACTGATGATTATGGCTCAACTCCACTCCTGTCACAACCCAATGGTTTTCATTTTTTCGGTGTACTGCATACACATGGGCCTTGCAGCCGGTACCCGGAAATGTGTCCCGTTTTCTTTGTCTTGTTGTCCCTTCGTCACTGATCCGAACGACCGGGGGTACATGCGGTGCTCCTCTATGACACTCAAATAGTCTTGCACAAATTTGATCTGTATTCGCCCGTTTTCTAGTCGTCTTAGTTCTAATACCGAAACCTATCGTTTTCGAATATGCTCTATAGTATGCTTCAACTTCGTCCAGTGTTTGAAAAACTTGACCAACGTAAGGTGGATCAGAACCTTCACAAAAATTATTTCCTCCAGTTGCATCCATATTTATACTGAAATCTAAAAAATAAAAATTATATCATTCTCAACAAGTCATAGAATTAAATAAAAGAAGAATAAAATTTATTTAAACGTAATTGTTGGAAATTTTGTATAATGTAAAATTAGCAAAATAGCCCACGAATACGAAGGCAAATTACCGAAATGCCCCCGGGGGTTCATTATCACCCTAACGCCCCAAATCAGCTTCAAAACAACCTTTCAGGTGCTTTGCTTACATTTCTCGACTAAAAAGTCCTTTCAAAAACTTAACGCTGCAAAATTAAGAAAATACCCCTATCGGGGATGCGAATTACCAAAATGCCCCCTGGCATCATAAAATCTGAAAAGTGCTTTGAAACGAGATTTTAAGCTTCCTGAATTCACTCTTTAAAATAACTTTTCAGGTGTCTCACACCCTTTCATGAACTAAAAGTTATTTTAAGCACAAATTTGTGTAATGTAAAATTAGCAAAATAGCCCTCGATGAGCGGCAAATTACCGAAATTCCCCCGCGGGTTCATTATCACCCCAACGCCCCATATGGCGGCTACACCACCGGCAGTCTCAAAACCGCTTTGCTTACTACTTTTTAAATGTATCACATCAATTATATACCAAATATTTTCTCCGAAGATTTTAAAGGGGATGCGTTAACAAAAATTGCCCCGCTACGTATGCAAAACACCCCCTGGCAGCCATCGCCCCAACAAACATCTCAGAACAACTGGAACAAAATAACATTCCGGGCGTCTTACACCCCTATCCTATAACTAAAAATCATTCGAAAATTTTTTCAAGCTGGTTCAGTTAGCAAAATAGCCCCCGATGAGCGAGAAATTATCGAAATGCCCCCGGGGGTTCATTGTCACCCTAACGCCCATCAAACCAGCTTCAAAACAACCTTTCAGATGTTTTACTTACATTTCTGGACTGAAAAACTTGACACCGTAAAATTACCAAAATACCCCTCTCGGGGTGGCAAATTACCAAAATGCCCCTGGCACCAGAACGATCTCAAAAGTGCATTGAAATGTTATTTTAAGCTTCCCGAATTCATTCTTGATCTAAAAAGTATTCTACGAACTTTTTGCCCAAAAATCCCGAACCGGTGTCCGGATCGAGCGCTTAAAAGCCCGTTCGGCCAAAAAATTAGCTAACGGCTTCGGAATGGCCCGAATTCCTTGGGAATGGAACTTCCCAACACCTTAGGGTTCTCATAAAAGTTTCGCGTGAAATCGCGCTGGCTTGATATTTTAAATTACACTGCAAAGTTACAAGGTTGCGCGTATCAGTTAACCCCTTTCCAGTCTTTGGAAAAATCTGAAATTTTTACCTGATATAGATCTTTTGAAAATAACTAGGGTCTCTGTTTTGCACTTTGGCAAAATTTAGCTCTAGCTATTTTTTTTAAATTCGTGAAAAATTCTATTTTTGACGCCCAAAAAAATCGCTATTTTGGAATCTTTCGAATGTAATACCCCGATTTGTCAAAACGTAATTTTGACGCCCTAAACACGAATTTTAGACTATTGTAAGAACAATTTAAGCATAACACAATTTAAACAATCAATTGGTAAGAACAAATTGAAAAATACTTACTTGTTTTAACTTGATATATTTAAAGAAAAATCCACCGATCTTCTAGCGGTTATCCACCGATCTTCTAGCGTAAATTTTTTTTGTTTGTATGTAGGTGAGATAGGGACAATGAGGAGAGTGGAAGAAATGATTCGGGGAGGAGGGATTTTATAGAGAGAAAAGTGAGAGAGGAAGAGAAGAAAGAAGACGGTCTGTGAGTGAACAGCAGGGAGGGGGAGGGGGGAATGACACGTGGGGGTGGGGGGGTAGGGTGGTAATGACACGTGGGGGAAGGGGGGGTTCACGGGTGGGGGAAGGGGGGTTCACGGGTGGGGAAAGGACCTAGGGTGGGGGCCACGAGGTGGGGGGCAAGGGGGTGGGGGTCACGGAAGGCATAATGCCAACCGCATGTAGGACACGCGGTTGGGCATTAATGCCAACCGCAACTCATACAAGCGGTTGGGCATTAATGCCCATTATCTCGGGATATTTTCATTTTCTCGTGATATTTTGATGAATTTATCGTGCCATTTTGTTCCTTTTTCGTCCTTTTTTCGTCTACTTTTCGTCCACGTGGCAGCTGCTTCCCAACCGCTGCTCTTACCTGCGGTTCGGTGGGAAAATTATTTTCCCACCGGTGGGTGTGGATCGGCCCCTATATATATATATACATACATACATACACACACACAAGTGGGTTTTAGCTTTGAGAAATTAAATCAGTGGGTTCCTATATATGTTGTTCTTGGGTTTATATATTGATAGAGATCAAATTGGAGGATTTGGAGTAGACCTGTGTTGTCATGCGTGAGTGTGTGTTTGTGTATTATATGTGGGTGTGTGCGTAATGAAGGAGAGGGGGAGGCACATGATGATGCTGCCTGATTGGGTTTCGGCAGCTTATATAAATTGAGGAGGTATTGGGTTCCCTGACCACTTGAGTTGGTAATTCGCTTCCACCTTTGGCTTGGCATGTTGTTTCTGATTTGTGAGATGAAAGAGAGGCTATGTATTGGTAGGTTCAAAGCAAAAGGATGCAAGAACAAAAAAAAAAGAAAAAAAGAAAAAAAGAAAAAGGAATGGAACAGACCCACTGCCGCACGGCAGTGGGCATGGTGGGCGAATGTGTGACTGTCAATGTGTGGGTTCATGTTTTTAGGGAAGAAAGCTGTGGGCAGATAGTGTAAGAAGAAGAAGCCGCACAGCAGCCTCTGACGAAATTGGTGCAACTGTGTAGGTGTGTGTGGGTGAGTATTTAGGTATGTGTTTGTGTTTTCATGTGTTGCGTGTGTGCAAAGTAGTGTGTCTGTGTTCACGTGCTCATGCGTGGGTACATGAAGCTGTCATGAGGCAGCTTGGGTGTGTGTGTTTTGCTGAACTGGGCATGTGAGGGAGAGAGGGAGGCTGCCGAAATAAGACAGCATGTGTGTGATTTTTATGTGTAGAGGGTGCTGGGATGTGGCGGTGTGGTTTGATGTATAGTTGAGTGTATATGTGGGTGAATGGTGTAAACTGTGTGTGTGAGAGAGAGAGAGAGAGGTAGTGAGGCTGAAATCTCAGCCGTGAGGAGGTGTGTGTATGCAGTGGCGGAGCCAAAAAACTGTGCGCGGGGTGGGCACTTAATTGATAAAGGAGAAAAAAAAAATAGGACTTGAGTAAATCATCTTTAACTACATAAGCAGTCAATCGATATACTCACTTCCGACCGTTAATAAATCCAAGGGTAATCTAAAATTTTGTATGCCAATTTGATTCCACATTATACATAACTACACTTTACTGGACTAAAATAAACTTCCTAATCTTTGTGCCCCACCTTTGTCGAACACATGATTCGTCAGTTAGTATGAAAGAATAAAGATATCAAGGGACAATCTTCTATTCCGTAATATGTTATTCAAATTTACTATGGACAAGAGCCAACACCTAATAACAACAGTTATGTTAAGAGAATAAAGATTGAGACGGCTATAAAGACAAAGGTTGGAGTTGTGTTCATTACAATAAAATATAATATAAAGACCATTTATTTATGACGTTTTGAGTGTCGTTCTTTTTATGCGTCTTTTATTGTGTGCGCCTAATTTTAGTGTAATGTGTAAAAGTGTCGTATGTTTCTAAGCATTTTAGCAAACGTTACATGTTAGGGGCATTTTTCCAGTAAAATGTCCTTGATGATTAGGTCACAAAAAAATAATAGAGCACAAGGCTATGATACTACGTGGAGGTCCCTAATCAAATACCCCAAGAGGAGGGTGAATAGGTGTTTACACAGATCTAAGTAGAAATTAAAATCAAACTTACACGATAATTGTAATCAAAGGTTGACACAGAGATTATACTGATTCTGCCCCACCTACCTATATTCAGTCCAAGAGCATTCCATACAAGGAAAACCTCCTCGAGCCTTTCACTACTCAGCTAGCTCGGGATGCTAGCTCAAGCCTTAGTACAATTCAAGAACCTTTCGAAGGTTTCCAATAATTACAATTAAGAAAAGTTTACAATTGAGTTACTAACACAACTTGCACTCCGTAATCAGTAGGTATTACAATAATAAACAAGTGAGTTAAGCTTTCTTAGGTAGGAAGATCTGAAACTCAAGAGCTTAATCCAGAATTGCCTGACAAGATCTCAAATAGCAATCTCTTAGTTAACAAGGGATTACAAAGATGTATATACGTGAGAGAAAGAGTTTTTAGAGAGAGATTAGAGAAATTTGTAGTCCTTTTTATGCTAGAAAAGATATAGCCATTAAAGAGCATTTAACGAGACAGGATAGAAAAATGATATTGAGAATTCACTCAAATGATTTAGAAATCATTCGAATGACTTGTTATCCAGAAAGGTCAGATTACTTCTGACGAAATCACTCGAATGAACTTAAAATCCTTCAGATGAACATGAAAGTTCAAGTAACCTCTATTTGCTTCTGAAGAATCCTTTGAATAAGTTTGGAATTCCTTCGGATGAAAACATTTTGGAGGAATTATCAACTTGAGCACCACAGAAATCATTCGGATGATTTTGAATTCATTCGGATGAAAACATTTTTGGACATATATCAAGTTGAGCACAGAAGGCATTATTCGGAAATTCATTTGGATGAAAACAAATTTTGGACAAATATCAAGATGACCATTGAAGAAATCATTCGGATGATTTTAAAAATATTCGGATGAAAACAATTTTGAACAAAAAATCAACTAAACTATTTTTACTACTGAAGGAATCAATCGGATGAATTACGCTTCATTCGGATGAAAAGTTTTTCTCGGTAGAACAATGTTTTCGGTTTTAGTTCTTTTCGATTTTTCTGCTGATATTTAAAAAAACCTTAACTTTGAAAACTACAACAGGAAAAGAGTAGATAATCTAAAGTCCGAAATCTTCAGTCAGGGATAGATCCATACCTTTTGCAACTAACTTGTTTCTCTGAAATCATACTCAATGATATGGCTAGATTAATCATTAGATAATGAATTGGAGTCATCAAAATAAAGAATCTAAACTCGAGGATCAACGAGGATGTCATATCGAGGGAAGCCAAAAGTTGCATACAAAAACTTTAGTTGCTAATCTGTAAAATTATTCTAACGTGACCACATTTGGTCCATGACAAGCATATCTGGTCCTCAATAGCATGAGATGTGCAAGAAGTTTTTTTTTATGTCTATGTGTATTAGTACCACCACCAGATCTATAACGTTTTATCATTTGCATGTATTTATACATTCTACTCTTTACACAAAATAGTTCAACTAAATGTTATTAACATATATAACTCGTGGGTATCTCAATTGTACATATATAGAAAATGTTTATTTGAGATTGAGTAGCGACGAAAAGTACTAGTCAAATTTTGAGTTTGTCTATGCAAAAAAAAAAAAATAATAATAATAATAATAATAATGGTGGATTGGAACTAAAACAACAAAATATAGAAAATTAATAAACTCACTCCAAACTCCAAATGATTTGTAGCGGCGCTTTCTACAACACATTTTACCCTTTAAAAATGAAGTCAAAGTAATCAAATCTCAAAATATGTAATAATTTTTTTCCTACTTGTTAACTTTAACGTTTTAGTCAAAAGTCATGTTGGTAAACATGAAAAAGTTTTACTCACGTATATTTGGGGGGGGGGGGGGGGGGAACGTTGATTATTGGCTCCCCAGCCCCGCAAGAGGACATGCATGGGATGGAATACCCAAACAAACACTTTAAGAAAGAGCAATATGTTCCCACCTTTTAACGGCAAAATAGTTTAGAAATATGAAGAAAATGACATAATATTGAAATTTTAGTTCAAACACCACCTTTAGCACTATGTTCCCCCTTCAAGCCCTAAAAAAAAGAAAAAAAAAAGGACTAAGAATTTAGAAGGGAAACTAGAGTGAAAACTTAAGAAATTATGACCCAAACTACTCGCGACAACAAAATATATGAAATATAATAAACTCACTCCAAATTCCAATTCAAATGGTTTTTAATGGCACTTTCTAATAACACAATTAACTCGCCACATTATTTTGCCCAATTTGGTGAGTATGAGCCGTAGGCTTTTAGCTTTTCCAATCCTCTTGGATATAAGCCTTAAGTACATAGCTAAAAGCTATTTTCTTGTAGTGGAAGTATGCATCCATAAATTTTAAGAGGTAACTTAAAATTTTGTTGCATATCGGCCTATATAAACCCTTGCATAACTTCCACCACTGAAATCTTTCACTTGAGTAAATTTTTTTATTGAGTTCCGTAAGGTAATCAGTAGAAGCTGTAGACTATATTTCCAGTGAACATGGCGAAGCATGGATTTATTGTGATGTGTTGAGTGTTTTTTTCTTTTTCGTATTTTGCTTTTATTTTTTCGCCGCTACTACCATCACCGTCACCACAATTTCTTTACCTTGGCACCACTGACAATGCAGCCATTTCACCACCATCATCAACATAATCACAGCCGCGCCACGCTCCTGCATCTTCTACAGTGAATGTGATGTCTTATTGCATTGCATAATTGCCTCCACTACCAACCACCCTAGCATCACCATGTCTATCAACACCACTGATGTCATTAACCCGACCTCGCGACAATCATCCACTACCATGGAATGTGGATACTCTTTCTATTGAGAAGGCTAAATTTGTTCTCAAATGTGACCAAGTTTTATTCTACTTGAAATTTTGAATAGTTTGATGTTAAGGAAGTGGGTTCGCAGTCGACGTGGAGGTGCCACAAGGAATGCAGTCCGAGTTAGATGCCAAGTATGCTAATGTGAGACACATGAAGGATGGAGCAAGGGCAGAGACCAAGGGCTTCCCAGACAGAGCCTGAGGATGGCAGTGCTGCGAGGTCGATGGCGCGGGGTGCATACACGGCAACAGTCATAATCCGATGCTTTGGTCTAGAGTCAAGGTCCTGCATGTTTCTCTCTCTAGGATTCTAGAGTGAGAAAGTAAAATGTGAGAATGAGTTCTGTGTATCTGAAAATCTGATCCTCCAAATGAATTCTCAAGACCCCTATTTATAGAGGTTGAGATGATGATGTCATCACGCGACACGTGGTGCTCCCCGGGAGTGACACATCACCGAGGGGTCCACAGGTGCCGATGCTCCATGGACTGTCAAATAGCATATTCACCAGGCTTGCCCTGTGCAGCGTCGCTCTATCTGTCTGGAAAGACTGGCTCCCACAACATTGGTATGGTCAGAGAACCCCTTGATCTAGCCACCAATTGAAGGCCCTTGCAGAGTCCCACAGGCCTGACAGTAGTGGGGAAGACCCGACGTTCAACTGCCAGGCGGACTAGGCGTGATGCCCTCCGAAGACCTACTCCCGTCTCGAAGTGACCTAGGGGTCATAGTCCCTAGGGTTACCGACGAAAGCCCCTGGTGCCGGAGCACGTAGGCCAGTCATGCAGATACCTTAGCGAAAAAAGTGTCTCGGAGGAGTTGCTTATCTCACAGACCAAGGTAACATCCTGGAGGAGCTGTCTACCTGGCGAAAGGGGAGTCTTCGTGCCGAAGCACTTAGAGCTCCCAGGCAGAGATAGTGTCTTAAAGAGCGAGCCTATCCTTGCGGTTGAGTCATTGTGCCGGAGCACTCAGAGCGCATCAAGGTAGCATCCCAGAAGAACCGTCTACCCTAACGGGTCGAGGCAGCATCCCGGATGAGCCGTCTACCTGGCACAAGGGGAATGGAAAAGCTTCCTAGCGAAGATAGTGTCTCGGAGGAGTCATCTATCCCCGAGGGTAAGTCCTTGTGCCCGAGCACTCAAAGCACGTCAAGGTAGTATCCCAGAGGAGCCGTTTACTTGGCGAAAAGGTAGTTAAAAACCTCATTGGCAGAGAGAGTGTCCCGAAGGAATTGCCTATCCCTGCAGGATTCTGCACACTACAGGGAGTGGGTCGAAGCATGTTCCACGACAAAGGCAAGGTGCGCATGGTGTGGTGAAAGGATGGACCAACCCGAGGAGAGTGGTAGTGTGACGGGGAGCCAGGGGGAGCGCGACTGTATCAGCGGCGTGGCACATGGGCACGACGGAGAGTGTATGGTGCCGGGGGCATGGTAGTATGACAGAGAACCAGGGGTACAGCTGTATCAGCGGCACGACGCATTGGCGAGACAGAGTTTGTACTTTGCCGGGGGCACAATAGTGTGACAGAGAGCCAGGGGGCACGGCTGTATAAGCGGCATGGCGCATGGGCTCAGCACAGTGTTGCAGATGGCGCGCGGGCGGGGGCGACGGGCGTCACGGAGACGACCCGTGGGCACAGGAGATAGGGGTCTCGGAGACGACACGCAGGCGTTGTTGCGGGCACCGAGCATCGCGGACGGTGCAAGGCCAAGGGAAATCATGCGTTGAATGGGAGGTGGGAGGCACGCCGACCTTCTAAGGGGGAAGGTGGCTAACCCCCAAAAGGAGGAAGGTGGCCGACCCTAAGGGGAAGGCGCGCCAAGGTTGCTTCCAACGAGAAAATGCACGTGACTTGAGCATGGTCGTTTGACTAGCTTGGGAGCGTTGAATATGTGACGTGTCGCACAAAACGGGACCCTGGTGAGCCCTTGAGTGCGACCAAAGTAGGTTAGGAACAATCGTTTTATCTATTTTGTTAAAGTTAAGTCCTAATTCTTAAAATTAATTTGTAGATCAAGACTTACTGACCTGTTTCTTATTCTTGCATGATTTAATTAATTTTAAGTCATAGTCACTTTCTTGGCCGTGAGGTCCCATTAAAAAACAAAAAAATGGCCTATGTATCATTTACCATAAGGACTATAAGACTAGCGAGAGGCTAAATTGACTTCCTAATATGCTAATCTACTCTGTTTTACTCTCTATAAAAACAACGCTTGTCATAAAGGACATTTTTAGCTACAAGAAAGTAGGAAAAAAGGCACGGAAGCAAGTTTTTGGGACAAAATAGTATGATAATGTCTAATAAGTTTACTAGAATTTTTAGTGTCTTTAGAATTACTTTTCAAGTTATATGCGGCTACTACCATAACATTACTACTCCTGCAAAATTGATTAAATTTGTAATGAACTCATAGGAATTTAAAATTGAAAAACTTTAGTGACACTGACATGTTTAGAGATCTTTTTAACCTGGAATTAGTTCTAAGTTGTACTTATTATTTTGCCAATATAATTAGCTACTTTTTTTGTGTCATGAGGTCATCTAAAAAAACCAAAAAAGTGGTTCATACTTCCGAACTACAAAAGCTATGTACTTCATTATGGTGTATTTATAATACTGGAGTAACATATAGCGAAGCTCTGCTAGTTGTAATATCATTTTTTTTTCTTTCAAAATTACACCTGGTTTATTTGATTTTTTAGATGCTTGAATTTTCACCTTCAGGGTAGAGGGTTTTTGTAGGGCTACACTAGTGAAGATTAAATCTTACTAGGTTAATGTGTTGGTTACATTTACATAGTGTTTTAGAATGTTTAGGATTAGTTTTCAAAACAAGGCTTACAAATTTTAATCCTTCTTAATCTTGCAAAATTAATCGACTTTAAGAAAAAAGACCCCATACGGAATAATTTTTGAAAAATCTTGAGCAATATTGCTATGTATATTATGTAGTTTTTTTTTTGGAATTCTATTTGGTGTAGATTTAGTTTCTAAAGAAATAATACCCTAAGACCAGTGTTATCAAAGGCACGCTTAGGCGCGCCTAGGTGCAAGGCACAGGGAGTGCGCCTCGCCTAGGGCTAGGCGTAACCCCTTCAACAAAGCGCATAGGAGCAAGGCAGTGGTAGAGGTTCCAAAAAAAAGCTCAAAAATCCTCATGTTTGGTTTTTGCATTGTGACATCATTTTAACTGTTGGTTGTCTTATTCTTTGTTTTAGAACATAGTAAATCAATATTTAAACCACGAAAAAAAAAACCTAAAATCCCAAAATTCTCAATCAATTAATTCTCTTTTTGTTTTTCATCGTGCAAGTGCCCCGTCGCCAATTGTTGTTCTCTTTCAAGTAACTCTAATCCTTCACTTCACCATGTAGACAAAAGAAGATGAAATTGAAGAGGAATATCTACAGAACGTGGAGTCTATGATTTCCTTTTGAAGAAAGCATTGTTGCCCAAGCACTCATTGATGATGAGGATGGCGCTGTTATGTTGATTTAGGATTCACTACTTCTCATTGGATTTAAAACTTTTTATAGCATTAACAATTTGTTAAATTGCCATGTTTTAAAATTTTTTACATATTTTTATTCGTTTAATGCACTAATATTTATATATTTTTATTTTGTGTCTCACTTCGAAAGGCGCGTGTCTCCGCCTTGCGCTTAGGTTCCAAAGATCCTATGCGCCTTAAGTACGCATGCGCCTTTAATAACTATGTTTTAGACTCACGAAATAGCCTAAATTAAAGTAGCGTTTGACAACATTTTTTTTTTCAGTTTTTCTCCAATTTTATGAACTGAAGAAAAAGAACGCGTTTGACAGACAGTTTTAATTTTTTTTTCCTACAGTTTTGTAAACTATTTTTTAAAATGGAGCTGTTTTTTGGAAACTCCATTTTTGGATTTTGAGTTTTTGGAAATCCTATTAATCATTCAAATTTTATTTCAGTCATAAGGAAGGAACAACATCCATATTAATACTGACCTTTAGTTTGCACATATCTGTTTGATATGTAGTAGTAAATACGTTCATGCGACTTTAAAAAAAGGTCAGTCGTCATCGTCTCTTCTCTTGCTTACCTGTAGACCTAGCAAAATCTAACCCGGACCCACGGGTCTATCCGTAACCGTTCAAAACATCCAGATATATGTACATATATATGAGATCCGATGAAAATAGACCCCTACCTGAACCGACCCTTAAATTTTGGTTCAAGTCCATGTCGTGTACGGGTTACCCGGCGGGCTACCCGACTTTTTTACTATAGAAGCACTAGGGTTTCCATTTTTACTCATTCTTATCTCCCATTCTCTCATCTGCGCTGGGCCTCTCTCCACAAGTTTCCTCCCTCTCTAAACTCTCTCTCCTCTCTCTCACAACCTCACCGTCTCTCTTTGTGTCTCTTATTCTCATCCACCACAGTCAGATCTATTGAAGACCACACTATGGCACCCCATCATCCTTCTCACTCTAGCTCACAGATTTGCCAGAGTTCCACAACCATGGTTACTAATCAGGAAAGAGAGCTAGTGCAACAGTTACAACACAGAGAAACTAATTAAAAGGGAGCTCCAATCGTGGTCTCTAAAGCTGGAGCAATGGAGCTTGGGAGCATTATTTTTGTTAACTAGATATTGTTTTTGTTTATACCTACTTGTTTAATTTTTTGTATGGATATACTACTTTAGACTTAGGAAATAATTTTTGGTGATTTTTTAAGATATTTAAGATCATGTGCTTATTATGTTGGAGTTGAGATAATTGTGTTCACTTTGAGAGCTGCGATAATTACATAGTAGAAAGCGTTAATTGTAGTAACCCAACAATACATTTGTTTAAATGTAGTAACAAAAATGAAGCTAGTCAAGTGATAATTGTAGTAATTAAAAACAAGGGGGAAAAATTACTCCATAAAAAAGTATCTAAATTTATGAAAAGATTTAAAATTTAAATTTTTAACCATTTAACCTGCTACCAGACCCACATAGGTTAGCTACGGACACTAAAAATACTACATAAAAAAATAAGATAAAATTTACCTGGACCAGTTTTACCCGGACCCGACCGGATTTTACCCATACCTGGCGGGTCAACCCGATTGTTAGGTCTACTTACTCATCTAGCATCTTTTAGAGTGATCCTAGCCTTTTGAGTTGGGATTAATTTTATGCTACACCCTATACTTAGGGGTCAGTTGCACCTAGCACTCTAGGGTTTTAAAATTGGCACCCAACACCAAACAATTCAAAAATCTTGACTTCCATCACCAAATGACGGTCAAAATATATGTTGACCTGATGGCTGTTAGTTTTTTAGGGGCAAAAAGGTCTTATCAACCAACCAAAGCTTACATGTCACCCCAGTCAGCTTTACATGGCGCAATTGGCACTCCACGTCATTTCCCTCCAACGGCTCTCTCATTCCACATAATATGGTTCAAACGGCTACCTGGGTGTATAGAAGTTCACACAGATGAGACTCACGCACACCCACGCACATACAGACTTAGACCGTAGCTGCCATTAGAGGAAAGAAGAACTCAAGTTTAACGAGCGAAGCACGAAGGTAGGGGCAGATTACTGTATGGCTTTATAAGTAGGTTTTTTTAGAAGTAGAGTTTTTTTTTTTTGTGATTTTAGGGATTTTGGGCTTGGATGTGTTAAATTGATGTAAATTGGTTTTAGGGTTTCAATTAGGAGTTTCAGGTTGTGGAGATGAGTTCTAGTAGCAACTCAATGACTGGAATGGAAAAATGCCATGGCTGCTATTGTGGACCTTCTTGCATAAAGTATGCCAGGACGATGGATAACCCAGGAAGAAGGTTTGTTGGATGTGGCAATTATAAGGTAATTTTATGAGTTTCATCTTTCAAAATTGATTCGTGAATTTTGAAATTAATATGTTGGTGTGTTTGTAGGAAATGTCTTGTGGGTACTTTGAATGGATTGACCCATAATTCGTTAAAAGAGAAAGGGGGTTTGGAAATAAGATCTTAAATCAAAACTCTGAAATTCGTGGCATGATTGTTGAGAAGAGTAGAGTGACTGAAGATTTGAAGAAGAAGAATGAAATTTTAGAAGCTACAATTGAGGAATTGACTGAGAAGAAGGAGACATATGCCAAAGTAGTTGAAGATTTGAGGAAGAAGATTAGGTTGGCAAAAAAACAAGTATGGGAGGACAAAAACAGTGGGAAAATCACAAAGAAGTTGGTGTTTTTATTGCTAGAATTGGGTATTGTTATGTGGTTTTGTGGTGCAAATTGGAGGCATAAATGTGTTAGTGTTAATGCAGATTATGTGCTGACATTGAAAGTAATGTAACTGCAATGAAGGTTTTCTTATGTTATTGCAATGAAGATTTTCTTGAAACAATTTAAATGTCTCAAGTGTGTTCTCATTTCCACTGAGTTGACAAAATGACTGCTAACATATATACAAAACGGCTGTATAAAATGACTGCAAATACAAACAAATGGCTGCATAAAATGACTGCAAATACTGTCAAATGGCTGCACAAGATATGGTTAAAAATGATATGTATTAATATCATAAACAGTGGCTGCACAATCAAATGGCTCCACAAAACATGTTCCGTGTTTTATGTTGATCAAGCCGCACAAAAAGTGGCCATTACAATAGAATGCCTAAATAAATAACATCTAGTTCCCAAGGCACACAAAGGGGTCTCTTACAAAAGATTGCCTAAATACAATTACTTCCTAAGGCAGAAAAATGAGCCTATGTATCATCATCTATTGACCACAAAAGATATTGACCACTATAAAAAAAAAAAAAGGGCCTATCTATCATCATCTATTGACCACTGCAAAAACAATTGTCAACCTTATTTACAAAAGATATCCTAACCCCGCAAAAGATATCCTACTACTAGTAAAGACCAACTTCTTGCTACTTTTTTTTTTCTTGTTTCCAGCTTGTAGAAGTGATGCTAGTGACACTGTATTCTGACGATTCCATGTCAATCTTGATTCTTCTATCCTAACCCCATTGATTTGCACTGATCTTGGGACAGGTGGTGGAACTCTAGGTGTAGCCCTTGTCTCCTGAAAGTATGTGTTTAGGACATGTTCAACATCATTTTCATCATGAGGACATGAAAACAAAGATAAGTCTTGCATTAATTAATAACTTTTAAGGAGTGGCAAATAAATTATAGTGTCATTACCAGGTTGGTTGCTTACTCACATTCATCTGTTGCTGGAGCCACATTATAAAGTAATGACTTCCTTTTATTCTACAAAAAAGGAAGTTACACACTGTATTACTAACATTACTAACCAAATGAAAGAATACTAAACAATGTCACTTACAATCCTTGTAGTCCTTCTAACAAGTAGTTCTGGCATAGGGGGAATAAAAAGAGGAGTTCTGCGTATACTTGGTCCAAGTGCACTTCTAGGATTTTCCTATTCACACAAAAAAAATGTATAAATATTTAAAAAATATAGTGGCAAGTAAAATACAAAAAGCCCAAAATCCAATGAATACTTACAGTCATTGCAGCCATTCCTGGCTGTGTTGGCTGAGTGCATGGGGGAGCATCTTCCATGGCTGCCTGACTTGAAGCAATCTCATCTACCTCATGGCCAGTTTGTGGTTCAGGGCCATCTTAGGGTTGAGAAACATTTTTCCCCTCCTTATTTCCCAGTGGTGTTCTGCAAGTCCTAGAATTATGATTAACACCTTTGCATCTACTACACCTAATTCCTGTAAGGCCCCTCCTCAGTTTTAGAGAATGGGTAGCACTAGCCCTTGGTTCATCTGCATGTCTTCTCCTAGCAGTGGATGGTCTACCAGGCTGGGGCTCAGATACAGGTGGTAATATTGAGGGCAATCCTGCCTTGGGCCACATATCACTACTGTTGATAGGGAAAACCATGTGCTCATATCCTTTCATGAAGGTGCTTTTCCTGTAATAGTTAGCAACATACTCATCTTGCATGACACCCTTGTAATACATTGCTGCCACAGCATGTACACATGGGATGCCTGTCAAATCCCATGCCCTACAAATGCAAGTGTGAGAATCCACTGTTAAAGTTAAGGAAAGTCCTAAAGTTTGACCTGGACCAATGTGAAGCTGGTCTATCTGCCAACCACTGCCATGCTTCCTTACTTATTGCTCTAAGCCTCTTCATTTCCTTGTCAAACTGTTCCACATAACTTGCATAAGCTGCATTCCAGAAATGTTCCTTGTATGTCAACCCCTTAAACCCTGTCTTCTTGAAGTTATCATACAAATGCTTTGCACAATGTCTATGCTCAGCTTCTGGCACAATAGCATCTAATGCATTGAGTAAACCTTTCTGCTTATTCGAAATAAAGGTCCATCCACTTGGGTTGATTTTAAGGTCATCTACAAGCAACTCAACAAACCATCTCCAAGAACTAGTGCACTCAGTCTCAACAATTGCATAAGCAACTCGAAACAGTCCATTGTTGGCATCAATGCCATTAGCAGTAAGAATCTGCCCCTAGGTTACAGCTTTCAAGTGACAACATTCTAACCCTATTAAGGGTCTGCACTGTTCTAGGAATTCCCTTTTAAGACCACCAAGACAGATATAGATTCTTTCAAAGACAGGTTGTTCCCCACTATTGTCTACCTGTAAATCAACAGTAGTCCCAGGGTTGGTCCTTTTCAATTCCTCAACATAGTCCCACAGTTGTGCAAACTGCTCCTTGACACTGCCTTCAATTAGAACCATTGCCTTTTTTCTAGCCTGTAGCCCTTCCATTTAGACACATTGACAACAAAGTCCTCTTCAACTTGACTCCTGAATGCCTGCACTGGCCATGTGGGATTACTTCTCCATTTGTTCATATACTGCTCTGACAGAAAGTTAGAGGATATCTAACATTATGGCTTCTACCACAAGTGTGCTCTAGGTCAACTCTTTTTATCTGAAATGTATCTTTATCATGTTTCAGGGAAGCCAAAATCTCCCATGGACATGTCCATGTTTTGGCCTCACACACAGCTAACACCCTCCTCTTTTCAGATTTCCTGAACTTTACAAACTACTTCCCATGCTTTAAAGCATGTGCCCTGATAGCATTTTGGAAATAACTCTTATCTTTAAAGCACATCTCAACCTCAAACTTAAAATCAACCTTAGCCTCAGCATCTCTGTAGTTCAACCATGTCTTGTTAAAGACTGGAAAAGTATGAGTCATAACAGAGCCCTCATCATCTGACCCATGCAAACTTCTGGCTGCAGTGTCATCATCTCCACAATCTGGATCACTATAATTATCTGCTTCTTCTAAACTCTCAGTCATATCTTCATCTAAAGTCTCAGTCACATCTTCATCTACATTTTGATGATATAATGTATCATCATCAACCTCAACCCCAACCTCATCCATTCTATAGTCAACATCCTTATAATCACCATCAGAATCTTCTTCACATGTAAACCCAATATGGTCATGTTCTCCTTCAACTCTAGCATTGCTGGTATCCAAATTTCCTTCTTCAACCCTAGCATTGCTAGTATCCAAATTTCCTTCTTCAACCCCAGCATTGCTAGGATCCAAATTTCCTTCTTCAACCCTAGCATTCCTAGCATCCCCATTTCTTTCTTCAATTATATCATTAGTAGCATCCTCATTTATTTATTCAACTATAGCATTGGAAGCATCTTCATTCATTTTGTTCTCATTTTCTTCTTCAACTCTAGCATGCCTGTTATTCTCATGTTCTTCCTGGACCATAGCATTGGTAGTATTCTCATGTGTGATCTCAACTCTAGCATTGCAAGTAACCTCAGGTCTTTCTTCAACTCTAGCATTGCTAGCATCCTCATTGCTAGTATCCTCTTCATCTACTCTAGCATTGTAGGGTGTTCATTATCTGAATCACTATCATCTGTGTAATCATCTAGATTAACCACTTCCACATTTTCACTTCCACTACCCTGCCCATTAACAAACTGCCCTGTGCCTCCTGGCAATGCTTGAAAACTTTGTGCATGAAGTACAAAAACTTCTATCACCATCCTAGGGGGCAGCAACTCTATCATAGTCAATATATTTAGGTCATTGGCTATAAATACTAAGCCATCATCTAAGGTACACCCAGGGGTCAGGTACACGAACCCTAAACAGTCACCATATCCCACCTTCCTAAGCATCCTATGTAGTAGTTGTGTGTTCATCCTGTCTGAATCTACATTGTCAAAATAAGTCAACCTGCCACCCAAATATACCTTCTTTCCAACATTATGCATTTGTCCACCACTCCACAATTTCAGAGTGAAGTATGACATGGCAGGATCTACAGTATAAATAATACAGCTATTATCAATATAATACTAGACTTATTGTATCAATACACTACAACATATTGTATCAATACACTTTACAATTCCACTGACATAGTCCACTGACATAGTCTTTTAAACAATTCCAAATTTTAGTCCACTGACATAGTGGTCCTAAAATTGGAAAAGCATGTCAATTTTTAAAGAAAATGGTCCACTGCCACCCCCCAATAAGATCGTAAAATAGTTAGTAATCCAAAAAGTTAAGATTTGAGAAGCATACTACTGGTATATGTCCATTATGCACAAACCCCCAAATGTAAACAATAACTATAATCCCTTATGCTCAAATCCCCAAATGTCAACGTTGAAACCCTAACATGCACATAAACCCTAACAATTTTGGGAAGAGCAGAAACCCTAATCGGGTGTTTAAACAATTTTGGGAAGAGCAGAAACCGTAACAAACTAGGAAGAATGCTTACCGTAATCGGGCATGTAAACATCGTCGGGAAATAAATCATCTTGCATGTATAACGGCTCCATCTCCCTGCGAATCGCTGATCGATATGCCCCTCGAACAAACAGTTGGGAAATTTTGTAATTGGGAATTGATTAGGGATTTCTAATTTACCGTTTGAGGGAT
Organism: Escallonia herrerae; assembly: GCA_033070095.1. NCBI lineage: Eukaryota > Viridiplantae > Streptophyta > Magnoliopsida > Escalloniales > Escalloniaceae > Escallonia > Escallonia herrerae. Next base: position 476,897 of record JAVXUP010000255.1, on the reverse strand, counting down.
AGGTGGAAGGAAAAGAGAATAAGGGCTGTTGGAGGGAAATGACGTGGACAGCCAATTGGCCATGTGTCACTAACTGGGATGACATGTAAGCTTTAGGGGCAATAATCCCATTTTGCACACCAACATTGCACACAACCTGTTTGCACAACTCTTCTTACCCACAAATACAATACACACCCGTATTACACAGAAAACACACACTTAGCCACTCACTACACTCACATAAAATCACCTCCGCATAGCCGCACCCATTGCCTCATACGACAGTGGATTTTCTTCGATCACAACACCCCTTTCAAATCCATATTTACACTACACACAGCAGTCACCATGACTGTGTTCTTAGACATAACCCATACAACTTCATGACAATCACCTCTTGGCGACATGGCTGTCCAACAAACACCTTTCATACACAAAACGCACACAAATTTATCACATACCCGGCAGCCGTGCAGTCCCCTTCCTCCATTCTTACACACCCACGGCAGCCCCATGGTTGCTTCCCTTCACGCTCAACTCCCCATCATGCCTGCTTCATTACATGACCCTATATACCAACACATTCATGGCAGCCACCATGGCTGCCCTCCCTCAAACAGACTTGCTTCCCTCAGTTAACAATTACACCCATATATCACCCTACCTAATAGATTCATTGAGAAAAGAAAGAAAATGGGAAACTCACCAGAAATTTGGACTCTTCGCCGGAAATTTTCTGACTGCCGTCCTTCTCTCTCTTCCTCTTCCCATAAAGCTTCCCTCTCTCTCTCTACCGAATTCTAAAGAACAAGATGGGGGCTGCTCTCTAGTACGTGGGTTATGTATATAAAACCCTAAAAGCATAATTACCAAAACCCTCCTTAAGATTTCGTTAGTCATTCAAAATTTTCACCCAAACTTTCTACTATTACGAAATGGCCCAAATTATTGTTGGCAATAATGTATATGTACGGACTATAATGTATGTGTACGAAAAATTCTTAAAGGGTTGTTACCTAACCCCGATTCACTAATAGCCGCTAAAAAATCGTTAAACAGAAATATGAATGCTAACCAAAATTTTCGTCGCTAAAATTTTTTAAATAAATTGGACAAATTGTCGGGGTGTTACATTCTCCCCCGCTTATAAAAATTTCGTCCTCGAAATTTCACATTGTCAATGTACAAACACTGCGCTTTTAACTACGTAATTCCCAAACAAAAGCGTAATCTAATCTTACACATAACCTCCAAATATGAGTCAAGAACATCAATAACAACTTTGGACATTTCACTGTAGTATATGATTTCGATTATAACGTAGAATATGATGCCTCAAAATTAATCAATATATAAACGCCTAAATGAAATAATCCATAAGTGTACCTGGCACCACATCGTTGGATGTTGCAGCGTCCTGAGCTGACAAAGCGAACAATCTGGATGGTGTCCTAGGCCTCTGCCCCTGCTGAGTCTGGGCCTGTGGAGTCTAGCCCTGCTGACTCTGACCTCCTCCCGGACGAGGTGCGCTACTCGCTGCTAAACTGACCGTAGGTATAGGGCTAAAAGCTGATTGGTTCTCCCATAATGAGGGGCAGTTTCGAACATGATGCTCCATACTGCCACACTTGAAACATCCCCCGGTAAGTCTGTAGCATGGTTTACCACCATGGCTCTTTCCACAAGTAGGACACAGAACTGTCGAATACGCTATCCCTGAACTCTGAATTGGTCTACCTCCTGTGCTCTGTGCTCTTCTGAATTCGACACTCTGCTCTGACCTAGTTCCCTAAGCCTGCCCTATCCTCTGACTCTGAGCACCCTGTTGTGCTGAAATAAAAAACTTCTGACGCTTGTTAGTCTCTGAAGCTCTACTCTCCTCTCTATCCCTCTTTTGGTCACCTTGCCGTTGCTCAGACCTTTTCTTGCTGTCTGACCTGGACTGTTCCAATGCAATTGCCAGGTCGACGCACTCTACATAGCTCGATAACCTAGCAGAGATCACTCCATCTCTCAAACCAGGCCTGAGTCCCCACTCAAATTTTCGGCATCTATCAGCCTCTGTTGGTAGCATCCTATCTGCAAATCTCGCCAGTTGCGAGAACCTCATCTCATACTCATCTACCGTCTCTCGATCTGCCTGAGTTACATTAGCAAACTCTCTCAACATCTGTTGACGGTAACTCGCAGAGAAATATCGATTGTTGAACAGTTCCTTAAACCGTTCCCAAGTTATCTCAGCCTTCTGCTGAGGAGTCATACCAGTCTCTACCATCTTCCACCACTGGTCGGCCTCACCCCTCAACTTGTACACCGCAAATTCTACCCTTTGCTTCTCACTGCATTTGATAGCCCGGAAGATCTTCTCCATCTCTACTATCCAACCTTCTGCCTCTGTAGGATCTACTTATCCACTAAAATTTGAAGCATTCTGCTTATTAAACTCAGTCAGGGTACTTCCCTCTTGAGGTTGTGGCTGAACAGGGTTTTGCATACCCGTCTGTTGATTGACCAGACTCTGGGCCATGAATGCCAAAATTTGATTCATGGTATTCAGAGTTGCAGCCATGGGTTCTGGATTTTGCTCTTGTTGTTCAACATGGGGTACTTCCCCTGCTGGGATCTCCTGATCTCCACTACGACCCCCAGTACGATCACCCCGACCCCTCGCTTGGCCTCCACGACCCCTGGTACCAGCTCTACGAGTCCGTGCCATGCTATAACAAATAAGCTACTATCAGAGTCTGAAACACGTCCTTTCATAAATGACTATGCAAATTTAAAAGTTCTAATAATATATATTATCAGATACACCTTCATAAAAACGATCTCATATATCTAACCACTAGTAGGGTGAAATTATTAAATCTTTCCCTAACCCTACTTTTAAAACCTAAGGTTCCTCTCGCAAGTTTCTAAAGTCTACATAATCACAAACCTAAGCTCGATCATTTATTCACCTAGGTTCAAGTCTACAGAATCGTAATACCTAAGCTCTGATACCAACTGTAACATCCCGACATTTTCGGAACGTTAACACTCGCTCGATCAGATGCACTCAGACAATTACGACCTCAAACTCAAGTAATTTAGAACCATCAGTCTGTCAGAGCAACTAAACCGTTGAGTAAAATAATACGCTCAGCGTACTACCATAGTTGAAACATCACGTCTAAGTTAACAATTTTAAATAACAATAATGGCCCACGCAGGGGTTCCAAAGGCTAATACTGAAACTTAAGTTCTCTTTCGCTCGGCTCAGATCTAGTCCACACCCAATGCGATCTATTGTTGGTTATCACCTGCGGAAAGGAAGTCAAAGGGGAGTGAGCTTTTGAGAGCTCAGTAAGGTCGCTCAAACGAAGAAGTTATGAAAGAATTTACAAATGCAATTCATCAGGATTTTCAAAAAAAAGAATCATAACTAGTTCGATCAGACATTAATACGATTTTCAGATACGATACAAATGATCACGAATACAATAACATGAGCAATTGCAAAGCCACACAGGCAATGCAGGGCAATCACTTAGCAAAGCCACAAAGGCGATGCTCATTAACACTTTCCACCGGCTAGTCCATCAAGGCACTAGCCCACACCAATACACCGGCTAGTCCATCAAGGTACTAGCCCACACCAATATCCTCCACTATACACCAACTCCCGGACGACACACCAGTGCAAACTCTCATGTCAATATGCAGAATGAGAACAAAGGATAATACAATTCTTAAATCGATGCACAACGAGAAATAAACACAGTGCATCGAATATGATTTCCAATAAACGCTTAAGGCTCAAGATAGGTTTTTAAGGCAAACAATGCGACTTAATCAAAATAACAGAATCCAAAAGAATAGCGATAACAATTCAAAGAAATATTCGAGGACAAATAGAGAAAACTGGGTTTCAGAAGAAATCCCTTACCTCGATCCACGCTATGCAATGTTAATTGACATCAATCCAAAAGTCGTTGAATTAACCTAAATTGGCAAATTCATTTATTAGAAAAATAATCTACACTACTATACTATAAACCCTATTATCAACTACCCAAATGGCGCTCACTTCTAACCCCAGAATGACGCAACTCAAAACGATTCCCGCGCACGGCCAACCTAGCCGAAAACACTGTACGCTCTTTAATGCGTAATGATATCCCGAGATTCGTAATAAATTACAATAAAACGCTTTCGTAGCTTAAAACATTGTAGAGAGTCAAAATATGAATTTTCTAAAATTTTGAATATTTTCGAATTAAAAATAATTTCTTTAAATACACTAAAAACCCATAAATTGCCAAAATTTCTTTTAGCTGAAAATAAAGTCCCATAATTTTTGTAACAGCTTTAAAATATGTATAAAAGTTATAGAAATTTAAATCAGAAATTAAAAGGTATTAAAACTATTTTTAAACTATTCGTTTTGCTAAAACCAATGTGATACGGAAACCATAGAAAATAAACTCCAAAAATTATCAAATTCAAACTGAGTCTTATTCATATCATAACGACATTACTCTAATTTTTCTCTGACCATTTTCTGGGTTTAAGGGCTCCAAAAGACTTTTACAATTCTGAAATTGCAGAAATTATAATAAATACATACGACATCAGAAAATTATGAAATTTTCACAGAAATTATAATATTGCACTAAGAATCATCCTGTAAATTTTCAGAATTTTCGGACAAGCGTACAGTACCCAACAGCCACGTGGTACAACTGTGCAAGCACAGTGTACCACTGCACTGCACAGACCCATTACTGTTCATCATCTTCTTCCTTATTCTCTGCATAAAAACCCAGAACATCACACCCTCACCGAAACCACTCATGGCAGCCCCTTACTTCACTTGTTTTACACTCACTAATATTCTCACATCTCACATAAAAACACCACACTCAACAATAATACATGCATTCCACACCCACTGCCGCGAGCAGTGGGTCTTCTCTTCTTTTTTTTTTTTCTTCCGAATACCCACATGCACACCAACATTGCACACAACCTGTTTGCACAACTCTTCTTACCCACAAATACAATACACACCCGTATTACACAGAAAACACACACTTAGGCACTCACTACACTCACATAAAATCACCTCCGCATAGCCGCACCCATTGCCTCATACGGCAGTGGATTTTCTTCGATCACAACACCCCTTTCAAATCCATATTTACACTACACACAGCAGTCACCATGACTGTATTCTTAGACATAACCCATACAACTTCATGACAATCACCTCTTGGCGACATGGCTGTCCAACAAACACCTTTCATACACAAAACGCACACAAATTTATCACATACCCGGCAGCCGTGCAGTCCCCTTCCTCCATTCTTACACACCCACGGCAGCCCCATGGTTGCTTCCCTTCACGCTCAACTCCCCATCATGCCTGCTTCATTACATGACCCTATATACCAACACACTCATGGCAGCCACCATGGCTGCCCTCCCTCAAACAGACTTGCTTCCCTCAGTTAACAATTACACCCATATATCACCCTACATAATAGATTCATTGAGAAAAGAAAGAAAATGGGAAACTCACCAGAAATTTGGACTCTTCGCCAGAAATTTTCTGACTGCCGTCCTTCTCTCTCTTCCTCTTCCCATAAAGCTTCCCTTCTCTCTCTCTCTACCGAATTCTGAAGAACAAGATGGGGGCTGCTCTCTAGTACGTGGGTTATGTATATAAAACCCTAAAAGCATAATTATCAAAACCCTCCTTAAGATTTCGTTAGTCATTCAAAATTTTCACCCAAACTTTCTACTATTACGAAATGGCCCAAATTATTGTTGGCTATAATGTATATGTACGGACTATAATGTATGTGTACGGAAAATTCTTAAAGGGTTGTTACCTAACCCCGATTCACTAATAGCCGCTAAAAAATCGTTAAATAGAAATATGAATGCTAACCAAAATTTTCGTCGCTAAATTTTTTTAAATAAATTGGACAAATTGTCGGGGTGTTACAGTATGCATTTGTGCCCGTTTTCAAGCTTGTCCTAAAGAATTTTATCTTTCTACAGTTAAACATATTTTTAAATATCTATCTGGGACTTTAAATCTAGGACTTTGGTATCCGCGTAACTCCTCGCTAGATCTAGTAGGTTTTTTGGATTCTGATTATGCGGGATGTCTTGTCGATCGCAAGAGTACTAGTGGCACTTGACAATTACTTGGAGATGCTTTAGTGTCCTGGTGCAGCAAGAAACAAACGTCTGTGGCTCTCTCCACAGTTGATGCGGAATATGTTGCGGCTGGAAGTTGTTGTGCCCAAGTACTGTGGATGCGTCAAGCTTTGTGGGATTTCGGCGTCCAAATAGATCATATTCGTATTATGTGCGACAATAGCAGTGTTATTGATATTAGTAAAAATCCTGTTCAACACTCGCGGACTAAGCACATCAATCTTCATCATCACTTTCTTCGAGACAATGTTCAGAAAGGTTTAATAGAACTCAAGAAAGTTGGTTCTGGAGATCAGCTCGCAGATATCTTTACAAAACCCTTAGCTGAATCCGCTTTTTGTTCTCTTCATCGTCGTTGAGGAATATGTGATCTAAGCTAAAGTTTTTTTTATTTGACTAAAAAGTCACTCTTTCAGTCGACTTAAAAGTTTTCGGTCGACTGAAAACTTTCTCTTTGACCATAGTCTTCGTTCTACTTGTTTAAGTCGACTGAAAAAGAGTTTTCATTCAACTCAATACTTTTCGGTCGAATGAAAACTAGCTTTTTTATTCTCGACTGTTGGATTCAGTCTGACTGAAAAGTCATATTTCAGTCGACTCAAAACTTTTCAGTCGACCGAAACTTCGTCGTCTATATATACCCCTCCTTTTTTCCATTTCACTTTTTACTGTTACCTTTTTCACAGTTCCTTGTCCATTTTTTACAGACCTTTGCTTTTCTTCTCTCTCTTTTCGACCTATCTTTTGGGCCCACATGAACTCAAACCCACGCCCTCGCAGTCGTCGCCGTCTCATCATTGACACTGATGATGAATCTGACGTGGCTCCTCTACCCGCTACTGCTGCTGCTCCACCACCACCTATGACTGTTGCTCCACCACCACCCCGTATGGCTGCTCTACCCCCACCTCCTTCACGTCGTCGCACCCCGCCAACCGCCAACTGTTCCTCCTTCCTCTTCAGGTACTGCCCCTCCTCCTGATGCTGCCTCTTTTTCCTCTTCTTCTCCTCTTTTCTGCCCACCACCCACCTGTCCCTATATTAATCGTAACCAAATTCTTCACATTCCCCTTTTTTTGAGTCCACTGATGACCAAATCCTCTTTTACTCCAATTTTGTTAATCGGGAGGTTGTACAGGTCGCCCAAGTGATGTTAACCTAATGACTCAACTTGGTCTTACTAGTCTTTTTGACCGAATGGGCTATCCTTCCATTCTCTCTCCTCCCTCCACTTACTACCCTTGTCTTGTTTGAATGTTCTATTCGAATATGACATTTAATGCCCTGTCCTTAGCCTTTTTGACCACATATGTTAATGGGGTCACCATCCGCCTTGATGCCACAACCTTAGCTCAAATTCTCAATTTCACAAACCAATCCTCCACCATTGTTTTTCTCAGAAACACGTGGTGCACCACTAGCTCCTTTACTCCACTCCAACAAACATAAACCCTTCTACGAGATCCATCCATTTCTTAACCTCGCTAACCTAGTTTAAGTGACCTCTCCCCTCTTCATCGTGTCCTTCACCTTATTCAGTGTTATAACCTTTCTGGCCGTTCTGGCTCTTTTGCCTCCTTTACATATCGCGACATTATTCTCCTCACACACTTTATTCAGGGCTTTCTTTTAAACATTGCGGCTATTATCACGCTCGTAATGGATGCCCGGAAGAAAAAATCCTCTGCTAAACTTCCCTTTGGTCTTCTTTTGACTCGTGTTTTCGAATATTTTCATGTCCCTCTTCCTACATCAATCTAGGAATGTGTATCTATTCTGAGTCATCATATTTGTGATGAAACTTCTCTTCATCGTGCGGGATTCACCCTTCGCTCTGATCTCACCACCGACACTGTATCTTTTGAGCGGATCACTTTTACCAACCCCTCCCATACCCAGTCAGTTCAGGTTCCCGCTCCCGCGCCTGCTCCTGCTCCCGCTCCCTCTCATCCTCCTGTTACCTCCCCTGCTCCTACAGTTCCCCCCTGAACCTTCTGATCCTTCCCCGTCTTGTCTGTTCCCATCACCTGCTCCTTCTCCCTTCATACCCCATCTGCCTACTAACCCATCTCCTTTCGTTCCATTCCTTCCCTTTGATCCTTCCTCCTCTGTACCACCTTTGCCCACCCCTCCTCACCCCTCTGACCCCTTTTTAGCCCGCTGAATAACATCTCAAATCTTAATTTTGATTAGTTCCTCTCCACCGACCACTCTGACCTCTCTGAGCACTTTTCTCATCTCCCCTATTAGATTCAGTTAATACTTGAATCGCAAACCACCCTCGCTGCCTCTGTTGCAACCAACCACACCGCCCTTCTTCATATGCTTGCTGCCCTTCAGCAGTCTGTTCAACACTCCTCAGCCTAGCTTCTCTCAAACAAAATAGACTTTCACACCCTTCTAAACGAACTCACCTCTAACGTTTCTTCTCTTCCTCTTAACCATACTCCAATCCTGGAGAATTTGACTCGGATGTAGCGTGATCTTCACCAACAGTAGGAAGTTGCTCTTCAGGCTCATCGGTGCCAGGCCTAACTCACTACGAGCATTCTGACTGAATAGAACCACTACCTAGCACGTCAGGTCTTCGATCAGGTTTATGGCTTTAGGGTAGCTCGTCCAAATATCTTTCCCTCTCGACACACCGGCACCGAAGGGAAAGAATGGTTCTTTAACCCGCATCTCCTGTATAACCCTCCGATGCCGCACTCTCCTCGTGTCATCGAAGTCATTGAAGTACCCACAACCGCTCTGTCGTCTGCTGATCCATCCTCTTTTACCCAAGACGCTCGTCGATCTGCTCCGCCGCCTACTGATCCATCCTTCTCTGCACAGGGTGCTCAACGCCGTCAGCCCTAGATTTTTTTTACTTATTTGATTGTTGCATTGGCTGCTCCTCTTTTTGATTTGACAAAGGGAGAGAACGATTATTTATTAATCATTCTTTGTACTCACCTTTAATTTTTTGCTGTATATTAAAAGATGTTCTTTTAGTCATTACTTGTTTGAATGCAAACTGATCAAGGGGGAGTATGTTTATATAATGTTAGAACTAATATCGTCATCATCAAAAAGGGAGAGATTGTTGACTTATCGATTTTGTTGATTCCAAATTCATTATATCTAACATTAATCTGACAAAACTATTAAGATAATTATTTCAGGATTTATCTTAAACAAACAAAATCAAGATGATGCCTTGTATAAAGCTGTAACTCGAACTTGGTATTCAAAGACTCAACTACCTTGAAGATGCAAGAACCTGAAGCTTTCTTTTATTTTTTTATCCATGTTAGCATTTCTAAGTCCTTTTTAAAAGATCTCACAGAAATTCAAGTAGAGAACCAAACTGGTTGTTTCAGTCGAAGGCAAGCAGTTTGCATTCGACTAAATTGTGCAGTTCCTTCATTCTAGTCTTAAAAAGAAGTTTTTAGTCAGAGTAAAAGTTTTCAGTCGAAGCCAAGAGTTTTCAGTAGAAGCAAAACTTTTAGTCGAAGCAAAACTTTTCAGTCGAAGCCAAAAGTTTTTAGTCGAACGAAATGGGGTTTTCGATCGAACGAAATGGGGTTTTCGGTCGACTCAACTCTTTAGTGTATGTTCTTATTAAGTTTTCAGTCGACTCTATCTTTTGTTTCAGTCGAATCTATTTTCGGGCTTTCCCTTCACAACAGTTCATTTTCTTTTCCAGTATAAAAAGGGATCCTTGAGTGAGAGCATTTGAGATATCTCTGGAAAATCTTTTTAAATACTTTCTCTAACTCATCTCAAAACACTCTCTCATCTTGTTCTCTCATTCTTATCTATTCATGTTGAGTGAGTTCATCTTTGAGATAGTCTATTGTAAGCTTCTTGGTTTGGTTCTTGAAAGAATATAGATCTTCCCACATAAGAAAGCTTAGTCTTAGTTTATTCATTGTAACATCTGTTCAAGAAGGAGCTTGTTGGTTGTATTCAACTTGTAAATCTCTTTTTGTTTATAAATTGTTGGAAACCTTGAAAGGTTTTGAAAATTATACTGCGGTTTGACCTAGCACCCGAAGCTAGCTGGTTAGTGAAAGGCTCGAGTAGGTCTCCCTTGTGTGGAGTGCTCGGGGACTGGAAGTAGGCTGGTGGGGCCGAACCAGTATAAATCTCTGTATTGAATTTATTGCTATTATATCTGTAATTACTCTATAATCTCGTTTTTAATTTTTACTCAAAAGTTGTAAAACACCTATTCACCCCCCTCTAGGTGTACTTAAGGACCTACACCAACCTCAGTGAACAAGGCCAGGATATGGCGAGCAGTGAGAAGAAGATGAAGCATAATGCTGGATCACGTCCATATGCTGTGCACAATCTGAAGCTGAGAGAAGAAGACCCTGACAAAAGGCCACCTACGATGCTCAAAGGCTTTGAGGTCACACAAAAAAAAAGATGGGAAGTGGATTTCTGAGAGCACAGTGCAGTTTGCAGTGAGGAAATCAACTTTTCTTCACCTTTGCATTCCTATTGTATCCATATTAGTAGCGACCAGTTACATTCCTATATTATTTATTACTTTCTTATACATAATACATATAAAGAAAAAGTTTAGGCCAATTCCTAGGCAGATGGTCACCAAGTAGTGGACGAGTTCTCTTTGTGGTCAAATGCTACAGGGGGTCCTAAGAAGGATCGTATCGTTGACCACGCTCGTCCATTCGCACGTTCATTGCTAAGCAGATCATAGTCATCAGGTGCAACCAGTCGTAATAGTTTTCAGGTTGAAGAGATGAAGAAAGAGCGCTTTGACAGACTTGTTTAAGATAAAATTGCGATGATGATCCAACAAGGTTTTATTATGCCCGAAGCCAGACATCAAGTAATACCAATTTTCTTAGGTAGTTGTGTATTGTGGTCATTGAATCTATGATCTTGATATGATTATATGTGTTGAATCATTTGTATGGCTTCATGCAGAGAGGTATTGTGCCTAGTGCCGGTAATTCTCAAGGCAGTGAGGACATTGCTGGATCGAACGTGCCTTTAATAAGGGAAGAAGAAGATGATGATGACGAGGTTGATGGGTCTACCGACTAGTATGTTTTTTGGGGTCCTATGTAATGATTGTAGTTGTGTAGCTCATGAACATATACTTGACTCATTTTTTCAATTTTGGTTGAAGACTGTGTACGTAACTGAGAGTTGACTTTTTCTTTGTCAATTTGATGTGATTTTAATCGCCTATGTTTATAGTTTGATGATGTAAAGCTTTGTTGATGTGATTGGTTTATGATTGATGTATTGAAATGAATGCGGGATGAGCTGTTGAATTGGTTTTTAAATGAATGCGGGATAGATTTTGGTTTTTGAATGAATGCGAGATAGGTTATGTGTTAGCCCTAGGGTTGGATAACCCAAGCTTACATCTTGTTTTGATGATAACTACACATTGATTATAATCTAATGTGTGCTTTGAGTGTATTCTTAGTAGGCATATACATGCACACTCATGAAGACACATTTGAGAAGTTGGATAGACGGATTAAAGCCAAAGAAGCTTAAAGCTATAGTGGACATACTATGGAAGCTTCATCAAGTCCTGTGTCAAAGAGCAAGAACGAATGCAGAGGCTAAGTTACTATGATTATGATTGATCTTTACTATTATGTAACTAGTCTTGGTTTCATGTTTGGATTGATGACTATGACCTAAAGAGACCTTAGGATACCTTGTGCATTGCATGTGAGTTCATAACACTACAAAAAAACTGATCTGTCGCGGCACTCTATGCCGGCGTTCACTTGATGCCGTTGCTATATATGGACTATGCCAACGCCTCCACAATAACTGCCTTTATAGACTCTACAGAAATATTTAAGCCGACGGTCATATTTCTGGCGTTGCCATAGGTTATATTCACACCCCAAAGTATGAGCGCCAAAATTTAGCGCTGAAATACTATTTACGCCGGCGCTCTAATTATTTTAGCCGGTTCAATTGACCGTTGGCATAGAAAATCCAGGTTTACTTCAATTTTTCTCCTTCTTTTTATTTTAATTTATTGCACTTCACATGACTCTCTATTATTTCTCTCAGTCTCTCACACGACTCACCGCGATAGGTTCCTCTCTCTCTCTCTCTCCCTCTCCCCCTCCCCCTCCCCCTCCCCTCGTTCATCTCTCTTCTCCATTTCTCCATTATTCGATTCTTCCGGGATTGATCACATTTGGGATTCCATCTATTCAGGTAGCTATCATTAGCCCATGCAACGATTGTTATATAATCGATTGTTCCAATCATGTTTTGGAAAGCTTTATATGTTATGATTTCGTTTTTTATTTGTTATTCTTTGTGGAGTTGTTGCCGGCAGCGCCACTCGCCGTTGCCAGCGACGTCGCCGACAGCGCCACTCGCCGTTGCCGGCGACGTCGCCGGTAGCGCCACTCTCCATCGCTGGTATCGCGACTCGCCGTCTCCGGTAGCTCCACTCGCCGTCGCCGCAGCAGCAGTCCGCTCGGGTCTCTTTTTCCTACAAACTGGCCGTCGCTTAGTAGAGGTAAGCCTTTGGTCTTTTGTTTATAATATTGTTTATAATTTTAATTCTTTTTCCATTCTGAGCATTTTGTTTTTGACAGTATATCCAAATTAAAAGGTGATATTTATGATATACGTGAATTTTTAGTTCCAGATAGTACATTATGTGGATGTTACAATAGTTTGCTGAAGATATTTGTTTGTGTTATTAAATTTTCAATGTCAGCTTAGATGACTTAGCACGCGTTTTATGCCGTTAGGTTTTCATTGTGCATGTGTATTTATAGTTTTTGGACGCTATACTCAGCATCTATAATATGAATTGAAATTACTTGGGTTAGGTTTTCTCAGAGATGATTGAATTTATTGCTCCAATGATACTAGTACTATTTAGTGACTATGGTATTTGATTACATTATGCTTGTTAGACTTTCATTTATGAGAATAAGTTTCAAGTACAGTGAACTTGGATATTTGTTCTTGTACAACCGAAAGAAAACAATCGAAAGAAAATTAAGTCATTGCCTAGAAAACAATTAGTCTCAGCTCATTGGACCTTACGAGTACTATTTCCGTATGTTGTACTTTTTTGTTTGAGTTATCTTTAAACTCATGTAAATACGCATATACATAAAAGAAAGAAACTAGATACTCGAGCAACTAGTACAAGCTTCTTGATCCTAGGTCATTACCAAGCTCATGTCACATCTCTTTTTGTTTTTGTTTTCTTGAAGAGGGAAACATGGATAAAGAGTGGATGTGTCACTCAAGGGAATCCGAGACTTACGTTGTTGGCATAGATATGTTTCTTGAAGAAGGAAACAAGCAGTGACTGATTTTATTATATGAAAATATTTGGAACATAGTCTATGTGTCTACCTTTTTATTTTTCATACTTGATTTTTTCTTTGTTGTTTGGATTAAGTTTAAATTCAGGCTTAAATGCTTTAATCCAACTTGATACTTATCCAGTCTTTTGCATGCCTGCTGTTTAGATTATGCAAATACTTTGATCTATATCCTTAGAAATATTTTCTTGTAACAATTGGTTTTACAGTATCCCTATGGTTTGTTGGCGCCGGAACCAACGCCGCAAGGTGGCTGGGTGCAGCAATAGGGGGATGCCGTCCATAGAGACTTCACTTGGTGATGCAGATGACAAACGTGACATCGAGATGAACACTGAGACCATGGATGTTGAAGAGGCTAATCCTGAGATTGTTGTACCAACTGAAGGATTAACCAACCAAGTGGGGTCCACTTCCGGCTAGTTCGTGATAATTATGTTGTTTATTGACCAAGGGCATCTCTTATTTGTTGTTTCTTCACTTACTTAAATGACACACAGCATTTGCAATTCAAAAGTTCTCAGTGGCACTGGCAGTGGATTACTTATTTAATCTGCTTTATTTCTTTCATTGTTACCAACTGCTGTACACATGCCTATACTGAAAGGAAAGAGGAAAAGGTAATGCACTGAATTGAGCTGGAAAAGTACTGAATGCTATATACAAAAAACAAATTCATACCACTTCAAAACTTACTATTTATCTAGAAAACAATATCAAAGACAACAGAAAAGTATAATATTGAAAACTATAGTACTGTGTTCTAAGACAAAGGGATAGATCCCTACATTATATAATGATACATTAAAAAAAAGTGTTTTATTAGTTACTTGCTAGAAACTAGATCTACAGAGCAACAAGACTAGCCTGTGACTTTGGTGAGCCACGGAAAAACTAAAATAACATAAGTTGCTATGAGTCTTATATAAAATGACATAAGTAACTATGGTTGGACACTTTAACATTGACAAAAATTGCAGTAGAAGAACTAGTCATAAACTGTACTGTCAAGGGTCCTTAACCAAGAGCTCTAGGTGAAGATTGGTAACTTCTTTAATCAGTAAAGTTGTTGCTTCTGACCTTTGTTTAATTATGATCAGTACTTATACCCCATCCGTCAGTAGCTTCAAATGCCCCGCCTAAGTACTGATCCGTAGAAATTGCACATTTGTCTTGGAAACCATTCTGGATTCCTGGAAAAATCTGAGAAAATGTTTGTGTTTGGTCATCCGGCATGGCAACAAATAATTGCATGTCATTTTATGGAAATCTCCATGTCTCTAAGTCAATCCACCTTCATTTTCAAAAGCTTTCTTCTAAGACAAATGTTGACATTAAACTCCGACCTTTCAGAGGGAGCTAGTAAACCTTGACATTTCAGACTTCATCTAGAATGATATTACTAGATTTCTAGTTTTTTGGCAATGTACCAGAGTTCAAGCTGTTGTCAGGTAAATTGGAAATTTAGGATTTAAATTGCAAATATGCCTTATTTAAACTGGCCTGAACTTCATAAACATCGAAGTTTGTTTGACCACTACCATGTTAAAGTGTCCAACCAAAAGTATGTTCAAGAGGAAAGAAAGACATCTAGAGAACATTTGGCTCCGCTTTTTGTGTGTATGCAGCTGTATTGGCAAAACCATGGCTGTGGGATCATTTTGGTATGATAAGCCAAAATTAATTAGTTGGTGTAATGAGAGTTCTTCACTCAAATTATGTTCGGAGAACGGAACTGGTCGTGCATGGGATTAATGCACAAAATTATCACTTCAATCAGTGCAATGAGAGTTCTTCACTCAGAAGATTGTAGGGTTCGGGAAAGAGCACAACTGGAGAAAATTTTGTATCTTCTGGGAGTTAGCCTATTGGAGGACGCTCGTTATCCAAAACAACATGGATGTGATGCATATTGAGAAGAACGTTCTTGATAATGTGTTCAACACAGTGATGAATGTCAAGGGCAAATCGAAAGATCACCTTAAAGTGAGAAGGGATCTACAACAGTTGGGTGTACACCGTGAATTGCATCCTCGGACAGTCAGTGGGAGGACCATACTTCCGAAAGCACCTTACTGTCTAGACAAGAAACAAGTGGAGAAGGTCTGTTAGTGAGTTAAGAATTTGAAGCTTCCGGATGGGTTTGCGTCCAACATATCTCGTTGTTGCAATGTATCGGAATGCAAGTTCCAAGGGATGAAGAGTCATGACTGCCACATATTCATGCAGAGATTCATTCCTATTGCCTTTCGGGGACTGTTGCCACGGGTTGTTTGCGAGACTTTGACTGAATTATCTCATTTCTTTCGAGATATATGCTCTTCTACGATCAGGGTGAGTAACATGGAAGTGCTTGAGAAGAACATTGTGGTGACAATTTGCAAGCTGGAGAAAATCTTCCCACCTTCGTTCTTTGATTCAATGGAGCATCTGCCTGTTCACTTGGCATATGAAGCTAAGATGGGTGGACCCGTGCAATATCGGTGGATGTATCCCTTCGAGAGGTAATCCTTAAATTGTTACAGTTGTTCGTTTACACTTAATGTGACATCTGTTATCATTCATATTCCACCTAACTCGATTCGCTAAACTTCTAGGTTCATGTTCCATTTAAAGAAAAAAGTCCGTAATAAGGCTCGGGTTGAGGGCTCAATTGCGGAGGCTTACGTAATGGAAGAACTTGTAAACTTTTGTAGTCAATATTTCGGGCCTGATATTAGTACAAGGTTAAATCAACTAGGCCGAAATGACCCCGGAGCAAGCACAAATTTGGAAGGGCAATTGTCAATATTCAAGCAGCCAGGGAGTCCGTTCGGCCGAACGTATACTCGATGGCTAACGGATGAAGAGTACAGTGCTGCAACAATATATGCCCTTTTAAATTGTGATGAAGTTTCGGCATTCGTTGAGTAAGTTAAAGTCTTAATTCACTTACATTGCTGTATATAATTGAAAGTGTGTGTTAACTGAGTCAACTATATTGGTTTGCAGTGAGTTCGATGCAGAATCTTTAATCACTGATCCCGCTGGACTTGAATCTCATCGGAAATCACAATTTGTACAGTGGTTCAAAATCTGTGTAAGATTGTTTAACAAAATTATATTATGTGTTATATACAGTTCTGTGGCCAATTAGTATACTGATTTATCCTTCGTCATCTACAATAGGTTCAGTCAATGGATAGACCAGTGGCCTCCTGCTTGAAATTACTAGCCGAAGGCCCTAACAAACAAACATCCTGTTACGGAGGCTATATCATCAACGGGTTTAGGTTTAACGTAAAAGATGATGACCGAACAAAACAAACCCAAAACAGTGGAGTCTTGGTCAACGGCGACTGTTATGCCGAGAATTGCATGGATTTTTACGGAGAGCTAGATGAGATTGTTGAGCTAACATATCTGGGTTCCCAAAACTGCCTGGTAATGTTCAAGTGTACGTGGTTCGATGTCACATGCAGTAGAGGAATCCGTGTTAGCTCTCAAGGGATTGTAGATGTCAATGTCAAGTCAAGACTTGCATCAGACGAGCCCTTTGTGTTTGCTAGTCAAGCTGTACAAGTCTTTTACGCGGAGGACGTCGCCAATCCCAAATCTCATTGGTATACAACTATCAAGTCCAAGAAATTGCCCGTGACATATGACAGTGAGCTAGACTCCTTTCAAGCCGACCAACCACGTGTCTTGTTCCCTGTTGAGGTCAACAACGAGGAGGACGATCTTCCTCTTCCAACAACACTTCTTGTAGGAGAAGAAGTCGTAGATGATGACGCGGAAGACGTGAAAAGTGTTGGAGATGATGTGACCGAGTCTACTGATGAAGAGGATGAATTCGAAGATGAAGAGGACGACGAGTCCCACGAAGAAGAGGACGGCGGGGAAAGTGATGAAGATGATTCGCAAACTGAAAATGATTGACTTGTAATGTTGTAACATCACGGGAAAAATGTAGTAGAACTTTTAGAACTTGGTGTTTAATGATGTGTTTTTGCACATCCGTTCATATGTATATATATAGCTATTGTGCCGATGATGATTTTTGCCAAATTATTGTTTTTAACGTGTTAATGTCTTTGTAATTTATCTATATGAAGTCAGATATGGATAGGATACGGGCTATTCGTGGCCGGGCTGGACGCCGAGCTGCTTCCTCCCCGGTGGGTCCCACCTCGTCATTGCCTACTGATGACGAGGCACAGAGTGATCGCGGACAGCAGATGGGGCCCCAGCCCCAGCCATCACCGTCGCCCCAGCCCCAGCCCCAGCTCGAGCCGTCGCCCCAGCCCGACGCAGATTCATCCCACACGCGCGTGCATTCTCCATCTTCCGTGGGTTCTACCTCAGGTATAGTTGATAACGGTGTTTTGTACATTTTCGCTAGCCTTATATTTGAACTGTATTAATGTCTGTGTTTTGTAGGATCTCGACGAGGCCGTGGTCCGACACGCGGGGTACGCATCGACCCCCAGCGTAAACAGAGAGTTACGCTCACGCAGGAGGGCCTGTAAGTACAAAAAATATCACCTCATGCCTTATATTTAAAATTTTGGGCTGTTAATTTATATTTGAACTGTATTAATTTATTTATTTACTTCTTTGGCAGGATCCTGGAGAATCAGGCGAGGACGAAGATCGGCGTTCTTGTGAAGGGCCGATTCTTCGAGCCACGCCTGTACTGGAAGGACTGGGATGCCGCTGCGAGGGAGGCCCTATGGGAGGAGTGGCTGGTACGGTGAAGTATTTTTTTCAGCGTTAGTAAATGTTTAATTACAGTTTGTTTTATGTTGTTAATTTGTGTTATTGAATGCCTTACAGGAGGGGTTCACGTTTGACACGCCTCAGCAGCAGGTACTGGGGCAGCAGGCTTTCTTTGCCTACATCGGCAAGAATTACCGCCGATGGCTCCACGATGCACGGGACCGGGCGAAGAAGGCGCTGCCCACGGGTGCCCCGATGACGGACATGATGAGATATCCCCCACATTGGATATCTCACCGTGTATGGGGGGAGATGATAGATCGGTGGGCTGCGGATCCAGGTTGGGACGCCAAGAGTAAGAGCGGGGCTGAGAACAGACAGAACAGAGATCCGACGCACACGGGGGGGTCGGTGCCACACGACATCGTCCGACACATGAACGCGGTCGAGCACCCGGATCTGGAGGAGGATGAGGTCATAGCTCTGACCTATAATCAGACGCACGTGCGGAAGAAGGACAAGGACGAGACGCACCGGGCGGGCGACTATATTTCAGATATTGCCCGGCGGATCGATGTGAGTCAATTTATTTAAGTTGTTAATGTTTTTTCTTTCTATCCTCAATGTCTGTTTCGTTAATTAATGCCCTAACATATCGTTAAACCACTATTTTTGCAGGCCTCGTATGAACAGCTAAGGGGGTCCGAGCAGCAGTCCGGACAGCCATCAGCGTCCACTAGTACGGCTGCGAGTACTGGGGGGTTGAAGCGATGGCTGGATACGCCGGAGGTCGTGAATCGGCCGAAAGGCCGCATACGCGGCCTGCCTAGCACGACTGCTCGTGCCGTGATAGGAGCGTCCTCACCCCCTGCTGCCCCTCCACAGACACCGGCTCCTCGTCCTCAGTTGGACGACGAGGAGATCCAGCGCATTGCTACAGTGGTGATGAGGATGATCAGGGAGCAGGGCACTGCTGGACAGGCCGAGCCGGCCCCGGATCAGCAGGATCCAGATCCGGGACTCGGCAACCCCTGATGAGCCCCTTCCCGTGCCCGTTCCTAGCTTCCCCCCGCCTCCCACGCTCGGCTTGTACTCTTCTCCCCTCTCCTAACCAGCTGTATCCGGTTCCCGGCTTGTACATATATGAGTTTTTTTTATAATAAATATTTTTTATAATTGATTATATATATTTCTTTCTGTATTGATTATTGCGCGTTGTTGTTGAGAATTGAAAATTGTATTACAGGTCTGGGTAATTGAAAAATAAAAAAAAATTGACTTTTGGCGACGGATTAATTCCGTCGCTAAAAGTATTCCTACAATCAGTTATTTAGCGACGGAATATTCCGTCGCTAAATAAGTTTTTTAGCGACGGAATATTCCGTCGCTAAAATATTTTATCCGTCGCTAATTTGACAAAAAAGAAAATAAATTAAAATTCTAAAAATATAATTAGCGACGAAATATCCGTCTCTAATTAAAAATAAATCCGTCGAAAAAAATGACATATTTAGCGACGGATTTAAAACATTCCGTCGCTAAACTATTAGTGACGGGCTTTTATACGAGGAATTTTTAGCGACGGTGAATCCGTCGCTAATTCTTTTAGCGACGGATTTTGGGCTTTTAACGACGGATTTTCCCGTCGCTAAAGGCCTATTTTCTTGTAGTGCAATAAATGCATGACATATTGTTGAATAAGTTTTGAATGAATGCAGACATGTTGTTGAATTGGTTTTTCAATGAATGCGGGACATGTTGTTGAATTTGTTTTTGAATAAATGCGGGACAGGTTGTTGAATTGGTTTTAGACAGGTTTTGGATAGGAGGTCAAACAAGACCTAATTTTTTAAACACAACCCAGGTTTAGAGACCACAAATTGAGGTTGCTAAAACTGAATAACGTGGTCACTAAACTAAACTTTTTAAATTAAAAAAAATTTAGCGACGTAATGGCACTTGCTAAGTTATAAAACATGGTCGCTAACAAAAAAAATTAGTGACCGCAATATTACTCGCTAAATAAAAAACCAATTTAAATTTAAAAAACATTTACCAACCATGTTCACAGTCTCTAAATTTGGTCAATGCGGTCGTTAAATTTAGGAACCGATAATTAAGTGCGGTCTTTAAACCGTTTTAGCAATCGAGTTTTGTGGTCGCAAAAACGGTTTAGCGACTGCATTTCCTCCTTTAGCGACTGTGAATGGCAATCGCAAAAGCCCCTTTTTCCTGTAGTGTTTATATTACAAACTTTGTAGAAAATAATTACCACTACAAGACAAACTACCAACTCAATGACAAACTAATCACTTATAAAATAACCCCTACCACTTATATAATTATAACTACCCACTAAAAGTAAACTTATCCCTTATCAATTGGAGTATATTTTCAAAAGTTAGAAAGTAACTTCCTGATTTGAATTCATTATCATCTTTTTTTTTCACAAATAAAAATTAATGCCATTTAGTGGCCTTTAATTACAGACAAGCCATTGTGAAAATATTATTTTTGGTGCAAACATTGTCCCCTTGGCTCAAGCAATTGAATACTTGAAAATTACAAAGAGTCGTTTCTTTAAAGGGGTAGCATTTTCTCACTATCGATACACTTTCATGATCGATATATAGCCTTTAACGATCGATAGCCTTTCATTATCCATAGCCTTTTACAATCGATAGCATTTCATGATCTATAACCTTTCACGATTGGTAGTCTTTCACTATCGATAGACTTGTATTTTTCACTATCGATTGTGAAGAGTCATATCTTTCAAAGGGAAAGTATTTTTTCACTATCGATAGACTTTCACGATCGATATATAGCCTCTCACGATGGATAAGTAATCTATTGGCTTAAACTGCACCATCTTGATTTCGTATACACTAGTATCAAGATAACATTCGCACTCGATACACCAGTCATTTTCGATAGGCTTGCATTCTTTAAAGTGAAAGCATTTTTCCATTGATTGGCTTTAGCTCTCCATGTATCTGTGTCAATGACCGTAGTTGGCCAAGTTATTAAACAAACCATGACCATTTTTAGCCAAGATACTAACCAAATGAAGACCATTTTTGGCCAAGGCGTTAACCCAATCAGCATATAAAATGGCTATCGATAAGACAATTGATTGAGCATTTCTCAATTCAAAGTGTATGGATAGAAATAAAAAAAATAATATTTGACTATATTCATAGTTCTTAATAACCATTGAATTAATACTCTACCTTGATGTGCTCCACAAACCCAAATAGGGTATTCTTCTCCAAAAAATATAACACTGATTGGCTCCCAAAATACATGTTCTTCATCATGTCAAAGGCTTCAAACTCACTAACAGTGGGGAATTTTGAGTCGATAGCCACAGTTGGCTTGAGGTACATGCTGCATGAAAATGATTTTTTTTGCTTTCAGCCAAAATAGGCTTGCAAACTTGCCCCCCAGCCATATCGATTAACCTTTTGACATAACAATCCCAAAAGAGAATGGACATGATTGCTCAATTTTGTCAGCCATTTTTGGCACAATATCGATCTTACAAAAATTACTTACACCATATTTGGTGGAAGTGTCAGCTAGTTGCCTCAATGAGCTCAAATAATTCCTCTCAACAAAGATTTTTCATGCAATTCATCAAGTAACTCACTTGAATTGGCGTGGGGATAACACTTGAAGTTGAGTATTGTGAAACAACTCCTCTTGATAGGTAGTCGTGTTATTTTTCATAACCATGAATTGGTTGTATCCATCTTCTAATATAGTTTTGTTCTAGTCATGTTTCGCATCATCTCATTTGCAATAGTCAAAGAATGACTATTGGTTTGTAACTTTTCAACCTCAGTAAATGTGGAATGGAATAATTCCACTTCCTTCCTCATCCACCTTACTCTATGAATTAAAGCCCAGCGTTCTTTTAATTCAACTTGTACATCCTCTAAAAAATATGGATGATCTACTCCCATCAAGATTTCAATATTGTTTTCAAACCGATTTAATTCATTGGAGATATCTACCAAAATCAATGGTAGAATAGGCTGGCTATGGTTTACATCAATGCAATCTTTTAGATCGTACCAAAATTTCATTAAATCATCCACTGTCGATTTCATATAAAATGAAGGAGTCAATGGTTTAAAATTTATAGGCAATAATGATGCCGAAGTACGACATTTCGTCAAATTTACCCAGAAATTGGATTTTAATTCTTCAAATCGGGCCTGAAATTCCAAGAAATTGCTTGGAAACATATTGTATACATTTCCCACTTTCAAATTAAAAGGGTCCCACCAGGCGTGCCAATATTTGCGCTGCTGGACAAACTCACTATCGATCGTGCGCCCATGAGACAACCGATAAACAGTGTGCGATCTTTGTGCCTCTCAGGCCTGAGGACTTCATTAAAAATGAAAACTAAGTAAAGATAAAATACTGAATAGACCTAAAACTGATGTGCCTACTGAAATAATGATGAAGAGAGCCTTCGATTGATTGTGAATGTTTACATACTAATGTTTCCAAGTTTGAAAACTGAACTTCCTATCGCTAGGCAGCAAAAGCCTCTTAACAGAAGACAAAGAAAGAAAAAAGACTTGAAGAAAATAACTACCACTACAAGACAAACTAATGGTTCATTGAGGATTGATGATGATTCCTTCTGCTCCTTTTTGAGCCACCATTTATATACAACCTTTGTAGAAAATAACTACCACTACAAGACAAACTACCCACTTACAAAATAATTTCTACTAGTTACATAATTATTACTACCCACTACTAAGTAACTAACTAAACTTATTCCTTATCAATTGGAGCATATTTTCAGAAGTTAGAAAGTAATTTTCTGATTTGAATTTATTATCATCTCTTTTTCGCAAATAAATATTAATACCGTTCGGGTGTGTCGTCGCAGTTAGGTAGAGATGTCGACATGTTGTCACTAATAAATTTATTATATATATATATATATATAGAGAGAGAGAGAGAGAGAGAGAGAGAGAGAGTGGCCGTCAAATGGGGCCTTGGATGTGAGAGGGGAGGCGCTTTCTGGTGCTGTCCGACTATATCGTCTCTAGCATATCATTGGGGAGGGAGAGAGAGAGAATCAATCGGGGTGCTTCTTTCGACTTTACGTGAGAGGATGTCCGTATCCACTAAAACATATGTTTGGATATATTCTAGGCCAATTTTTAATGGGTTGGTATGGTGGCGTCATATGGGGCGTTAGTTTTCCTCGGAGTTACAGCATTGTAACCCTAGTTATAACAGAGCTTTCGGTCCGTCCAAATTTCTGAACTGGTAAAGTAAAAGGTGAGTGCTCTACAAAGTTGAAGTCGTAAAGTTTACAGATAGGTGCATACGAAAATAAAATATTTCACGTAGAAGCTTTATCCAAAGGAGATTCCCCTCATTATTGGGCGAGGGACATCAATGTCGGCCACTTGGCTCAATAATTGTTCTTTCCAAATTCTTTTACCAATTTTAGCATTATTATGGAATGCATTTTAGTGGTTGATATTTTTTTTGGCAGAAGAGAATATAAATGACTTGAAAGGACTATTATACCTTCAACCACCCCAAAAGCCTGTTCTTTGTTCTATCTTCTTGCTCAAAGATGGCTGAAGCTATTGTTACCGTCGCTGTTGAAAAGATGGCAGACCTGCTAATCAATGAAAGTGGTTTCCTACTTGGCGTGAAAGGCGAAGTTCGGCGCTTGCAGGAGGAGTTGCAAAGGATGCAATGCTTCCTAGAAGTCGCGGACCAGAAGCAAGATCAAGATAAGCGGGCGCGCAACTTGATTGAGGAAATCAGGGATGTTGCCTACGACGCTGAGGACGTTATCGACACGTTCATCCTCAAAGTCGCAGGCAAAGGTGGGCGTCGTAGAAGCTTCATGGTGTTCGCTAGGTTTTTTCATAGAGGATTCCATCTGTACAGGATTGGCATGGAGATTAAGGCCATTCGCACCAAACTTAGAGACATTTCTCAAAGCATGCAAACTTATGATATCAAATTTTCGGGGGAAGAAGGGACGAGGGAGAGTCAAAGCATGTGGAGAAAATCGAATTCTCTTGCCGAGGAAGACGAAGTTTTTGGATGGACAGAAGAATATCGGAGACAATTTCTAGGCTACAGATCGAGGAGGAAAAGCTGTGCGTTGTATCTATAGTGGGCATGGGGGGATCGGGCAAAACCACTCTTGCAAAACGAGTCTATAATCACGCGGCTGTGACACGTCATTTCGACTGTCGTGCTTGGGCTTTTGTATTCCAACATTTCTCGAGGGAGAAAATTTTGTTTGACGTACTTGACAATATCACCACAGAAAGAGATGAATTGGCAGAACTCGAGAGGAAGAAAAGGGGAGATCCAGCGGTGACCCTCTACAATTTTTTGAAAGATAAGCGGTACCTTATAGTTCTTGATGACATTTGGAAACCTGAGGCTTGGAAAGTCTTGGAGAAAGCGTTTCCAAATGGTAAAGCCGGAAGTAAGGTCTTGTTCACGACTCGCATCATAGACGTTGCTACTTGTGCAGATCCATTGTGTATCCCCATTGAACCACCTATGTTGGATGAGGATCAGAGCTGGAAGCTACTCAGCAAGAAAGCATTTCCGCCAAATATTGCTGGAAGCCGTGGTGGCTGCCAGCCGGAGTTTGAGAAGCGGGGGAAGGCGATGGCGAGCAAATGTCAAAAGCTGCCACTAGCATTGGTGGTCCTCGGAGGTTTGTTAGCGGCGAAGAGATCACTCAAAGAATGGGAGGAAGTGGAAAGTAACATGAATGCGCACTTGAAGAAGTATCAAAAAGATACGGACCCCCACGGAGGAGTGTATGGCATATTATCTCTTAGTTACTATGAGTTGCCGTACTACTTAAAGCCTTGCTTCCTCTACTTCGGTCATTTCCCCGAGGATTGGGAGATCCCAATGAAGAAGTTAATCCGATTATGGATCGCTGAAGGTCTTGTGCCATCACAATTTCCGAAATTATCTGAAGAAGATACAAGAGAAGATTTAGCTGAGCGATACTTGGCAGAGTTGGTGAATAGATGCATGGTTCAAGTTGGAACAATTGGCTTAGGAGGCAGAGGCTACAACTTTTGCCGGATCCATGACCTTATGCGAGACCTATGCGTGTCATATGGCAGGGAAGAGAATTTCCTACACATAGTTCAGCCTCGAGATACCATGTCCGGTTCAACTAGTCCCTCACAGTTCGAGAACTCAAAATCAAGGAAACTTCGCAGGATTGCTATTCATCATGTTAACGTCTTCCAGACGCATGAGCGCTTACATGAAAATTACCCCAAAATTCGGTCTCTTTTGTACTTTAGATTTCAGCAATCGCCATTCCTCATGAAAGACAACGAACAGATCTTCATGTGGAAGAAATTTAATCTACTCAGGGTGCTAGATCTTGAGGGTTCTGAATTCGAGAAAAAAGTATTACTTCGAGAAATTGGTGGGTTGATCCTTTTGCGATACTTAAGTTTAAGGTTTTGTAACCTGACCACTCTTCCCGAATCCATGGGCAACCTACAGAGCCTTTACACCTTAGACTTGCGTGATACTCACGTCTGTTGAACCAATGTGATTGGCAAAATGAAACAACTAAGACATCTTTTACTTGGTAGCAAGATAGGAGCCGATCAGGACGTTCTGCGGGGAAGTACACTAACGAATCTCGAGACTTTGAAGCACAAAGTCTGAGCATGTGATAGGAGAGGGCAAGGAGATCAGACTACCCAATGTTCGGAACATAGTGTTAGAATTTATATCATTCATCTTGACCCCATAATCAAGATCATTAGAATCTTACAATAACATAAACATAAGAACAATAAGGTTACGAACTCACCGGAATCGAAGGAAGCCATAGATTACCAAGAGTTTTATTACGATGATGAAAGAACGCCAAGATGCGGAAGCGAACATGTACCCTTTGGTATTGATCTTCACTACTCTTCTCTATTCTTGATGATGGAATATAGTGGTGTATTTTTTTTTTAGTCTAAGAGGCAAAGAGTGGCCAAAACATAATAATACCCTAGCCTCCAAGAAGAAAAGATATTTATATAGAGAGAGTAGTGGGATCAACCCTAAAGCCTGCCAAATCTCAGCCGTCCATCAAAGTTAAGAGATTAGGGTCTATAAGCCTTTTATACACAATAAATCATTAGTGTATTGGATGCTAAATCAAATAGGCCCATAATGTTATTTAGCCTAATTTAATTAATTAATGTCCAAATCAAATAATAAGTCAACATTAGTATGACCCGTTAGGCCACTTAATTGGATTGGACCGATCAAATCCATCATTCTCCCACTTGGCCAAGGGTTATACTAATGTCAATGTCTTAAGTTTTGACATAACGAAATTGAACAAAACATCCCGTAAGTTAGGCCAAATTTAACAAAAATACTAAAAATGAATCGAAGATAGTATATGTGCCTCTCAACGCCACAACACCGTTCTCCGGTTACAATCTCAGAACTTTTGCCAAATATGACAGTCAACAGCTCAATAGACATGAACTGCATCGTTCCATAATAAATAACAATATGAACGAGTTCATATGATCCTTACATGAATGTTTGTTTCATAATACCTCAAATGTGCACTTTTAACGAGAAGTAACAAACCATAATCATAATATCCAGAATCCAAAACATAGGTGATCACAAAAATAAATATCTCAAATCAAAAACCCATCATCTAAGGAAAAGGCTATCGACCAAACCCATGCTAGCAACATGTTCTCGAAAGAGAGTGGGTGGTAAGCCTTTCGTCATGGGATCCGCCAACATAGCGATCGTACTGATATGCTGAATAGACACTATTCGATTCTGAATTCTTTCCCTCACAACAAGATACTTAATCCCAATATGCTTCGTTCCACCACTTGATTTGTTGTTCTTAGAAAAGAAAACAGCAGCCTGATTGTCACATAATATCTTTAGTGGTCTCGAAATGTTGTCAACCACTTTAAGTCCCGTAATGAAGTTCTTTAACCATACACCATGACACGAAGCCTCAAAACATGCCACAAACACTGCCTCCATGGTGTGAGAAGCCACTAATGACTGTTTAGCACTCTTCCATGAAACAGCCCCTTCTGCGAGCATGAAGACATAACCTGATGTGGATTTCAGGGTATCTACACACCCTGCATAATCGGAATCAGAATAACCAATAACCCCAAGGTTATCTGACTTCCTATAAGTAAGCATGAAATCCTTGGTACCCTGTAAGTAGCGCATGACTTTCTTGGCTGCTTTCCAATGACCCATTCCTGGGTTTATTTGGTAACACCCAAGCATGCCAACAACATATGCTATATCTGGGCGAGTACAGACTTGAGCATACATAAGACTCCCTACTGCAGATGCATAGGGAATACGCTCCATTTTGTCTTGCTCCAGTTGGTTCCTAGGGCATTGTAGCAAACTAAATTTGTCACCCTTAACAACAGGGGCAACAGTGGGAGCACAGTTATGCATATTGAACCTTTTCAGAACCTTCTCAATATAGGCTCTTTGGGACAATCCCAATATCCCACGAGACCTATCTCGGTGAATCTCAATGCCTATAACATAAGAGGCCTCTCCAAGATCTTTCATATCAAAATTCTTAGACAGAAAATTTTTGGTCTCATGCAACATATGCATATCACTACTAGCAAGTAAGATATCATCTACATACAAAACTAGAATGATAAACTTACTCCCACTGATCTTTAGGTATATACATTGGTCCACTGCATTTTCTTTAAAGCCAAATTTACTAATCATATCATGAAACTTAAGATACCATTTTCTAGAGGCTTGCTTTAATCCGTATATGGATTTCTTCAACTGACATTTCATATGTTCCTTGCCTTCAACCATAAACCCTTCTGGTTGAGTCATATAGACATTTTCATGCAAGTCACCATTAAGAAATGCAGTCTTTACATCCGTTTGATGTAGCTCTAAATCATAATGAGCCACTAAAGCCATAACTATTCGAAAGGAATCTTTTTTCGACACAGGAGAAAATGTTTCATTATAATCTATCCCTTCCTTTTGAGTGAAACCTTTAGCAACGAGTCTAGCCTTGTATCTTTCGACATTACCTTTAGGATCTAGCTTAGTTTTGTAGACCCATTTACAGCCTACAGCTTTGGCTCTTTCAGGCAAGTCAACAAGGTCCCAAACTTCATTTATTTTCATTGACTCTAACTCATCTTTCATGGCCTTAAGCCATTGAGTTGAGTGATCACTCATAATAGCTTCTTTAAAGGATGTGGGATCATTTCCTATGCCTAGATTATAGTCAGCCTCATCTAGGTACACAATATAGTCATCAGAGATGGCTGTCCGTCTCTCTCTTCCTGACCTTCGAAGAGGTTGCTCATTAGCAGGAATTGGAGCAGGATCCATAATAGGGGGCACATCATTAAGTACTACCTCGGGTGCATCATTATTTTCTCTATGAGGTAATGGCGCACCAACCTTTTGGATAACTGGAATAGACACATGATCCTGAATTTTCTCAACGTTTATTATTCTTGGTGTACAACTCCCACTATACTCAGCATCTTCAAAAAATACTGCATGCCTAGTTTCAACAATTCTAGTGGTATGTGATGGACAGTAAAATCTGAAACCCTTAGACCTTTCAGGGTAACCTATAAAATGACAACTTATAGTCTTGGGATCGAGTTTCTTAGTATGCGGATTGTAGACTTTTGCTGCAGCTAAACAGCCCCATACATGAAAATATTCTAAACTTGGTTTCCTCTGTGCCCACAATTCAAAAGGTGTTTTAGGCACAGACTTACTGGGAACCCTATTAAGAATATGCACAGCTGTTTTAAGTGCTTCAATCCACAAAAACTTTGGTAGAGTGCTTTGGCATATCAAACTTCGTACCATATCCATGAGGGTACGATTTTGCCGTTCAGCTACACCATTCTGCTGGGGTGTACCTGGCATTGTATACTGAGCAACGATGCCACATTCTTCCAAATATAGGGCAAAAGGACTAGGGTTACGACCCGTTTCAGAGAATTTTTTATAATATTCTCCGCCTCTATCAGATCTTACAACTTTAATCTTTAGGTCAAGTTGATTTTCAACTTCGGCTTTGTAAGTCTTAAACATGGCAAGTGAGTCAGATTTTTCATGAATAAGGTAAACATATCCATAACGAGAATAGTCATCAATAAAGGTGATAAAGTATCTATGACCACCAATACCCGGTGTAGGGAAAGGTCCACAAATGTCAGTGTGGATAAGCTTTAAAAGTCCCGTACTTCGAGTGGCACCACATTTATTGCCTTTTACAAATTTTCCTTTAATACATTCAATACATGTGTCAAAATCTGAGAAATCTAAAGAATGAAGAATTCCATCCTCAATGAGGCGTTCCATTCTGCCTCGTGATATGTGACCAAGACGTTCATGCCACAATTTAGCAGAATTTTCATTCTCTCGTTTTCTCTTATCACAAGTTTTAGCAACTACATCACTTACATTCATTGTTTTCAAGGATTCAGTAAAAGAAGCATTCAAAAGTAATTTGTAGAGGTTTTCCTCCAACAAACCAGAACCAATAAGTCTAGAGTAAAGGAAAAGAGAGAAGCCTTTATTCTCAAACTTAAACGAATATCCATAAGCGTCAAGTCTAGAAACAGAAATAAGATTTCTAGTCATACGGGGAACATAAACAGTATCAACTAAATCCAAATTGAAGCCACTCTCCAAAACTAAACATAGAGTTCCTACAGCTTCAACTTGAGCTTTCTCTCCATTTCCTACTAGAACATTACAGTCCCCTTTGTTTAACTTCTTCATAGAAAGGAATCCCTGCAATGAATTAGTTATGTGCACAGTTGCACCCGTGTCAACCCACCATGTATTTAAAGGAGCATCAATTGTATAAGACTCATAACAAACGCAAATAGATAAATTACCTTTCTTTTCCAACCATTCTCTGAATTTATGACATTCTTTCCTCATATGCCCTTTATCCTTACAAAAGTGACACCTGGGACCAGAAGAACCCTTGGTACCAGAAGAGCTTGCCTTGTCAGTCTTGGTTACAGAAGCACTCTTGTTCCCTTGCACATTACCTTTGCCAAATTTCTTTCCTTTTCCTTTTCCTTTAGATGGACCAGTACTGGCAACATGAGCACTATCAAGTTGTTCAGACTTTAGCCTCTCTTCTTCTTGGACACACATGGAAATTAACTCGCTCATCTTCCACTTTTCTTTCTGCGTGTTATAGTTGATCTTAAAAGGACCAAATTGCGCAGGAAGAGAAGTCATAATAAAGTGCACGAGAAAACCTTCAGAGATTTCCATGTCCAAACCTTTTAGTTGAGAAGCCATATCATTCATCCGTAAAATATGCTCACGAACACCGTTGGATCCACTATACTTAAGCGTAACCATTTTAGTGATGAGAGTAGTAGCATGTGCCTTGGAAGAACCCTGAAACTATTCTTCAATATGAGCAAGGTACTGCTTAGCATTATCCGAGTCAGGAATGGCTCCTCGAATAGCAGTCGTAATGGAGCTTTTCATAATCATCAGGGATATGCAGTTGGAACGCTCCCACTTTTCATAAACTGCCTTTTGCTCAGTAGAGCTTTCAGCCGTAAGGGCAGCAGGCGCGTCAACCCGTAAAGCATAATCCAAATCCATAACTCCAAGGATTATACTAATCTGCTCTTTCCATTTTCTAAAATTGGTGCCGCTCAATGATTCAATAGAGGAACGATAGCCATTAATTGCAGCAGGACTATACGCTAAATAATAACAATAATCATGCACGTTAGTACCGAAAATCCACATGATGAAAATAGTTAGTTCATCATTTAACATAATAAAATAAATTGAGGGATAAACAACTTATTTATATGGAAAAGATAAATACACAAAACCTATTCCAAAGGAAAAATTAACATATCACTTCTAACCTTCCGTTGGGCCGGTTATTAACATAAAAGTGTTTTTCTATCCTTATTAATTTTGGAAATCATTAAAAGCAACATGAGCACAAATTATATCACCGTTGGGCAAAAAATAATTAGACCCATGTAACTTTTAATTTCCTTTCTTTTCGCTTAAAAATTAAAATATAATCTTTCGTTGGGCCGATTAATATTTTAATTAATAAGCGTAACGTGATGTGGTTTATCATTATCGGAACTTATAAAAGACAATAAACTTCCGTTGGGCCGCTTACTGCCAAAATAAGTAAGAACCACTAATTATTTCAAGTTCATTATCATAGTCTAGACATGCCAAACAAAGCAAAAAGTTTTGGCATGATTTCGTAATTTCAGACTAATTCTTGAAATTATAATAATATTGGCAGATTTTATTCATTAGTATCCCAAAATATAAGCCAATATTAAAATACATATGTTATCAATAATAACGTATCAAGTAAACAATTTTAATAGGCATAATTAAAATACATAAGCCCTTTTGAAAACCCATTTTAAAATGACCAAACAGGCCCAATTCAATAGCTACAAGCCTACTTTTAAGTGGCCAAAACAGCCCACCTCGGAGGCCTAAACAGGCTATACCAACTAGCCAAACAGGCCCAATTCTCTAGCCTATTCATAGCCCAAACAGGCTTAAGTCAGGCCTTTTCGGCCCAATCTCACAGTAGACAGCAGGCCTATTCAACACAGATACCATCAGGCCACTCGGGCCAACGGTAGCAGGCCCAAATTCAATTGGACAGTTAGAAACTATATGCTCAGTCCGACGTTTTCAGCCCAATATATATATATATATATATATATATATATATATATATATATATATATATATATATATATATATATATCTAACCTATATAATCTGGGCCATTGTAACAGGCTCAAGTTCATAATTTAATGATCCGTATGACCCTTTTGCTGGGCCAAAATATAACACAAACATGCCTTTCGGTTGGGCCAAATGCTATAGCCCAAATTCATAACCTAAGCTTTTGGGCAACCACAACCTTTAGCGCAGCAGGCCCTTTTTTTTTTTATTCTTACGTTAACATTAAACATAATACATCAAATATTCCAAGAATCTTAAAAGAAAAGTTATATGTTCATGCAATTGATTAACGCGGCTCTGATACCACATGTTAGAATTTATATCATTCATCTTGACCCCATAATCAAGATCATTACAATCTTACAATAACATAAACATAAGAACAATAAGGTTACGAACTCACCGGAATCGAAGTAAGCCATAGATTACCAAGAGTTTTATTCCGATAATGAAAGAACGCCAAGATGCGAAACCGAACACGTACCCTTTGGTATTGATCTTCACTACTCTTCTCTATTCTTGATGATGGAATATAGTGGTGTATTTTTTCTTTAGTCTAAGAGGCAAAGAGTGGCCAAAACATAATAATACCCTAGCCTCCAAGAAGAAAAGATATTTATATAGAGAGAGTAGTGGGATCAACCCTAAAGCCTGCCAAATCTCAGCCGTCCATCAAAGTTAAGAGATTAGGGTCTATAAGTCTTTTATACACAATAAATCATTAGTGTATTGGATGCTAAATCAAATAGGCCCATAATGTTATTTAGCCTAATTTAATTAATTAATGTCCAAGTCAAATAATAAGTCAACATTAGTATGACCCGTTAGGCCACTTAATTGGATTGGACCGATCAAATCCAACACATAGGACTGATATTTCAAAGGTCCGAGGATGCAGATGCATTATTCAAGTCCCCAATTTTGAAAATGAACTGCCTTCGGTCCTTGAAAATGAGGGTTCATTCTCCTGGAGTATCTTATCCAATATTGGAACCAATTTTCCCTTGTGATCGACTCAGCAATCTTCGGTTAAAAGGACCCATAGCTGAAGTTGGGAAGCAGATCGGTCACCCTTTGGAGTTCCTTCCACCAAACCTTGGTAAGTTGACCTTAGAATTGTCAAGGTTGAAGCAAGACCCAATGCCTACCCTGGAAAAGCTGCAGAACTTGAAGATCCTTAGACTGGACGAACACTCTTATATCGGGCGTGGAATGGTTTGCTCTGCCAATGGGTTTCCTCAACTTGAGTTTCTTGAACTTTACAACCTAGGTCAACTAATAGAGTGGAGAGTGGAGGGAGGTGCAATGCAGAGGCTTAGAGGTTTGTACATTTCTTTCTGTACTAAACTGAAGATGATTCCACAGGGATTGGAGTCTGTCACTACCCTCCGTGAACTAACTTTCGGAACTATGAGTAAAGAATTGTTAAGTAGGGTTCGCAAGACGCAAGAAAAAGAAGGAGAGGATTTCTGCAAAGTGAAGCACATTCCTTCCATCACTTTCCTTCATAAGGTTTAGAACATCTCACATGTATCACCCCAGCGGTAACCTTCATGGACACTTTGCCCTATTTGTTCAGGGTCTAGTCCTCCCAACTCTGCACTTTTTTGTTGTGTGACAAAGGCCTGTACCATATTGTTACAAGTATTATGACTTTCAGAGTTTTTCTTCACGTCATGCATGGAGCAACTACATTGACCTAAAGTGCTAAGAACCATTATACATTTGTGATTACGGCCAACTCTTCGAGATTTGTGATTCAGTTGTGCAGTTCTATAACGACATCAAATATGGATCTTGGGCTTTAGCCGGCATTTATACAAGATACAGCAGATAATGTTTTCTCACTTTATGTGAATGTTTATCTACCAGAATTGGAGATTTTCCTTGTAAATATACCGTAACATTTACAAACAAAACAGTTTCAACTGGTCTGTACAACAATGGAGTCTGTGGCAGATAGTAGTAGAAAGATAGATATCCCTCTCATACAGTGGCAGTTAGTGGTCCCTAAATCATTAATTTTGTTTAACATAATAAGATGTAGATTTTTAACTTTCGAAATCGGTGAAGGACTAACATTGTGACTATGAACAAGAGTGTTTTAAGTACATTTAAGATGCATTTGATAACGTAATTAAGCACTTAAAACTTAAAATCTTCAATTATTTTTTTATTTAAGTGCTTCTGATAACGCTTAATGTAATATCCCGAACTTCGGGAGCCGGTTTAAATAGTTATCCGGGCTTCAAAAAATAGACGGGCGCTAATTTTGAGCAATGCTCGGGTATTAGTACAGTATTGGGGCTTTAAAAATATTTTGAGGTAAAAATATAATTTTCAAAATTTTGGGGGCATTTGCTTAATTTTGGAAATTTTGGTTTCTTTGCAATTTTTGGAAGTATGTCTTAGGTGTCAAAATTTTGGGAGTCAGATTAGGTTTAGCAGCCATCTGGTTGGTGACCATGCAAATGATTTTTTTTTATTTCTTTGGGGAATAAAAGAAAATGAAAGAAAAAAAAAACAAAGAGGAAACCTTTCCCTTTCGGGAAAGAAAGAAGAACAAAACAGAGAGGGGGAAGAAGAAAACTCAGGCAGAAATCAGAGAACGTGGAAGGAAAACAATTGAAGGATTTCGAAGGGGTAATTATCCTACCCTATTTGGCATATGATTTCGTATGTGTGTGTGTGTGTGTGTGAGTTCACAGTGCAGCGTGTGTGCATGCGTCTAAACCGCATGTGTGATTAGATCACTGTGTGTGCAAATGTGTGTTGATGGTGTATATGTCGGGTGGATGATAGTGAAGGTATTTTCAGTATGCTTTGGATGTGTTAGTGGGCACGAGTGTGTGTTGTGGGTGAGTTATGGCTTGATTCATAAGTGTGTGTGAGTGTTTCAGTGGTGCTACAGGGCGGTGTCGTGTGTGTGATTTGTTCGAGTGTGTATATATGTGAGGAATTGTGTGTGATTTTGTGTTATTTGTGTGCATTAGGTGTGTTAGTTTGTGTTTTTAAGTGTTTTGGGGCGTGGGTTTGGGTAGCAGCCGAGGTGTGTGAGTCAACTGTGTGTTTGTGTGTGTATAGTGGAGAGGAAGAAGATAAGTGCATGTGGGTGAAGGTGTAATAGTGTGTGTGGATAATCTAAATAGTGACCGTAATTGTCACTAAAGGTGGAAAACTATTTGGTCAGTTTTTCAATGAATTTTTATAAATAGGTTGGATCAAAATTTGGCAAAGTCCAAAATAGTAACCCCAGATATTTTATTGAGACGTACTTTCTGGAATATTTTGGGAATTTTTTGAATCCGCGAAGGGCGCTAAATGAGGGTGTCGGGCAATTATGATTATCGATTTATTTAGCATAGCAAACCAAGTTATTTTAACTTGAAAATTTTATGAAAGCCATATTTTATAGATATGATTTGTTATCTAAAATTTTGAGCCATTCTAAGGTCGATAGGTATTTTTTGCGAAACTGGTCTTTTAGAGCTCGGTCTGGACATCGGTTCTGGATTTTCGGGCGAAAAGTTTCTAAAATATTTTTTAGGCCATAAATAACATCAAGATGTTTAAAATAGTGTTTTAAGATATTCTTGAGATTTTTCCTTTGCCGGAAACCCCTAGGGGTGTTTTGGTAATTTACCACCCTGAAGGGGGTATTTTGGTAATTTTACCTATAAGAGGTATTTTAAAGTAAATTTACATACAGTAAGATTATTTTAGTGACTTTGCTTATGGAAAAGTCATTTTGAGAATTAAAGTGTAACGGGGGGTGTTTTGGTAATTTGCCACCCCAAAGGGGTATTTCCATAATTTGACCTAAGAAAGGTATTTTTACATAAGTTTACATATGGGAAGTTTATTTCAATGATTCTACTTATGGGAAGACCATTTTGGTCATTTAAGTCTGAGAGGGGCATTTTGATAATTTTACACCTTAGGGGTGTTTCGGTAATTTTACATACCCGGTGAGGGGAGGTTCATTTTGGGAGCATGTTTGAGT
Source organism: Escallonia herrerae (assembly GCA_033070095.1). Classification (NCBI taxonomy): domain Eukaryota; kingdom Viridiplantae; phylum Streptophyta; class Magnoliopsida; order Escalloniales; family Escalloniaceae; genus Escallonia; species Escallonia herrerae. Next base: position 440,822 of record JAVXUP010000255.1, on the reverse strand, counting down.
TCGTATTAAGTTATACTTTTTTTTTTCTGTAGGCTGTATTCTAATGGTTCGATTATTCCGTTTAGGTTAAAGCTAAAGACTTCTGGTTCGGATAATTTAGCTGCGGATCCAGGTAATGGATTCTATCTGAACCTTGGGTAAGGACTTTGTCTGAACCCTTATTCGATTGCTCATACTCGTAAGTACTCCTTTGATATACTTATGAATAATGTCGAATTCTGAATTATGTATAGATATCAGTATGATATTGCCAAAAAACCCTAATATTGAACCTAACTCCATTATTTGAAATTCTTATGATGTTCGTACGTATTGCATGCTGAGCAAAGCTGATCATTGTTTGTATCCATTCTTCTAAATTGTTATGCCTAAATCTGATATCTGTTCGTAATCGTTTTTGTTGTTTATCTATGATTTTTCTTCTGAAAATTCTGATTTCTTCTGAAAATTTCGAATGCGGACTTATGTCAGTATGGTTATTGTTATTAGAACCCGAATTGATTTCGGTGATTGAGCTTATGTTAAAGCTCACTGATATTGTTGATTTTTCTGTGTTGACCTGGGTTTCTGTTCTGTGGGAGGGCGTAATATGGCTGGTCTGAATCCAGCAGGAAAAGCAGGCTAGTACCCAAGTGGACTAGTATGTTGGTACATCATGCATGTGTACACTTCTGTGCTTTGCCAGAATGGCATCGCGACCGCCCAGGATCAACATTGATTTTTGATTTTATCTGTTCTGTATACTGCCGTGACTATTACAGAAATGTCTGAAAAGTATTATCTGAAATGATTTGTGCTTCTGTTGGAATCCTTTGGAAAATCTTCATTGTATTTTGAAAATGATGACTCTAGAAATGATCTATTATTGATTGTTTTGGAATCCATCATGTTTGTTCTGGTTCATTTTGGTATATATTTCTGATGAGTTTTTTTATCTTTTTGGAAATCATTGAGTCTTTTAATCATCTATAGTATTTTGGAAAGTTTCATCGGTTGTATTCTTTGGAATCACTTTGTAATGCTGTTGTTAGTCCTTGTACGACCTTACTGAGCTCTCAAAAGCTCACCCTTCGTTTGGCTCCCTTCTACAGGTGATGATCAAATGTAGCAAGTTCGGAAATGGGTTAGAGTCTGTGTGAGATTCCGATGAGCCCATCACTACTGTGTAGGGAGACCCCTACGTGGGTCAGTTTTGTCAACTCTTCTATAAGAACTTGAGTTTGTAAAGTACCTAGATCTTAATAGTTCAAGTTTGAGCAGTTTTGTAATACTGAATGTGAAGAGTTTGAGATGATATCGGATTAACTGTTTTGGAAGTATATGTTAGTGAACAAGATTTAACAGGTTTGATATGATCCGATAGGTTAACGACCCGAGAGTTTAGAGCAGTAGAGCTCCGGATTCCTGGGGGCGTTACACTTAACCTTGTAGAACTTAAAAGATTAATCCCTGCAAAAAAAAAATACACCAAAATTTTAAGCTAGGATAGATTTACCTAATGGTTATCACTTATTTTTTAAGTGAGACAGATGGTCAAACTTAGTTAAATAAAATTTTACGTAAAAAAGTAATTACCACCCTGATTAGCAACAATCAATTTGTTGGCAAAACCACGCCCACCGCTCTAAAGCTACTACCACAACCACTATGTTTCATTATTTATCCACCACCACTAATATTTCCATGGCCTAGCCGTCGCCACACTACTACCACAACCCCACCATGACCAACAGTGGTAAAGCAAGAAACTGTGTACGGAGTGGGCACCTAATTGACAAAGGAGAACAAAAGAATATTAAGCCTACCTATTGTGACTATTTATAACCTAATAAGCAGATAACTTGAGTGAGGGTGGATCGAAACGGAATGAGTGAATCACTTACAATTTTATGTTGTCCAATTCATACACTAACTTCCGAACTCTAATGAATCCAAAGGTAATCTAAAAATTTGTGTACCAATTTAATTCCACATTAGACATAACTACACTTTACTCGATCAACATCGATTCTTAATCTTTTTTTCTCACCTTTTGTCGAGTCTGGAAGTATAAAAGAATGTGTGACATCAAAAGATCGAGGATGAGCATGCAACGAGAGAGGACAGCGGTCCGAATGATCAACTCTGCAATCAGTTGTTGGTCTTATCAATACACAAATGTATAACTCCCCAGGAATTTCAATTGCACTCATATTCATCACTTTAATACTTGGAACGAGCACGAAGAAATTAACGAGAATTGGGAATTTTTCTGATAGGGGATAAGAGTGTAAGGTAATATTCCTTTCTGTCCCGGCGTCACCTTTAGGATTTAATCCTTTACCTCTTAATGACAGATTCGAGGAAAAATATAATTATCGCAATTTGTATCCAAGGTCCCTTAAAAAAGCAAAATTGGATTATAAAATTGGGGATATGAAAGACTTTTTGGGTAATCAAAGACTCTTATTAGCAAGATATTGTAATGTAGCAGGGGAATCCGCCGTTTAGGCTAGCAATAGTCAAAGACACTTGAGGGAAGCCGTTATGTCATTTAGGAAGTCGGACGATTGCTAATTGTACATGCTCTCATAGCAATAACATATTTTGGCTGGCCTTTACGTAAGAATTATATTGCCCCCAAGAAGCTCTAAAATACATATATATATAGTATACCAACGAATTACCCTATTTCCCTTATGGGGAAAGGTTTTGTTGATAGCACTACCATTCACCTTGCAGAACCCAAACAAAAAACTAAAGCAAAAAAGTGTTGGTTTTCTTCTAGCTTAGCCTAGGACAATGGAAAGGAATGGACATCTAATGAATAGACCGACCTAATCTGGAATTCAAAAGGATCAAATAGGAAAGGATACTCTGTAGGTTTGCCTCTGTTAACTAGTAATTAATTACCAGACCTAAAATTACAGGGATTCTGTTGATTCTATTGTATTTTTGCCCTGGTGGATTTATCTCTCATTTAAAAAAAGTCTGGAATCTTGGATTACTAATTGGTAGAATACTGGCCAATCTGAAACTTTTTTGAATGATATTCAAGAAAGTGGACTATCGAGGTACTACTAATTGAGTTGAACAAAAGAAGCAAAGAAGGGAAATCCTCGTAATCAACAAAAGGCCCGAAATCTCTATTTCGGTTGATAAGGTCGATGACGGAATGAACAACGAAACTTTACGACAGCAAATTCAGATTAAAATCCAAGAATTGTTCTTTAACTTTTCGAGGAATCCTTCATCAGTGGTTGTGAATGAAGTGAAACAGGCAATTCCGCTGCTAGGGTTAGCGAACTCCCCAGATCTAGCTTATATACCCGGTATTGGGAAACTGCATTAACATAAATACGGCAGTAAGAAGCGGCAAGGGTCACTAATGAAATACTGCATTTAGAAGCCCACTACTTTATCACCTACTTTGATTTCACGTCCTGATACACAATATGACCACACACATATGATATATATGCCTGAGGTTATCGACAAAAAAGGTTGGTCTAAGCCACTTCGTTTCTTTTTGTCCAAGTCACTTATTTCCCGATTTCGTTCTTTCACTATCAGGTGACAAGGTTGAAGTTTCCGGGGGGGGGGGGGAGCAAGCAATTAGTAATGTATTCGTTTTGTAGCAGATCTTCAGTATAAATGAAAGAAAAGGGGGAACGACATCACAATCAAATACATCTTAGGGAAATCCACTTTCTTCTCAAGTTAGGCGATGGCATTGTTTTCAGAAGTTATGCAAATTTACTATACCCAGGAGCCAGTACCTAACAAGACAGTTTATATTAAGAAAACAAAGATTGAGACCACTACAGATACAAAGATTGGAGTTGCGTTTAATACAACAAAATATAGTATAAAAGTAGTTTATTTAAGTGTTGTTCTTTTTATGCGCCTTTTACTGTGAGCCCCTAGTTTAAGTACAACTAGCCAAGAAACCAGTGTCAAGCACGAGACGGTTTTAGTAACAGCCATTTATCTTTACAGTTTTGAATTGCAAAATAAAATTTACTACACAATTTTATAATTTCATGGTTATTCATCAAAGATATCACTTTTATATTTGGGGTGAACTTTATATTCGTAAAAATATATTAACCATTGTGATGAAATATCAATAAGCAATGTCCTTTAGTATATTTTCGAATTCTAATTTGGTAACTATATAGATGAACAAAAATGAGTAGATTATTTAGTACACAGAAAAGTAAAAAGTAAATTCTACTGAGAAAAATGTGCGGGGAACATATTGATGTCAATTTGCTATTGCATAAGAAATTTTTTAATATTTTCTAACTATCTTTTTTAAATAAGTTGTACATTTCAATGGGTTGCCCATAATGTTAACTACATATTAGTTTAATTTTGATAGAGAAAATATGGTCCATATATTTTTCTCATAGCATGTCACTTATAAAAGTTAATCAACACGACAAACTAAATAAGGATGATGTGGCATTTTTAGAAGCAAAGTTAACCCATCGATAAAGTATACACATAAAATAGTAATTATTGCAAGAGGTTATTAAATAAAGTTTTGATGATGCTGAAAATGGTTCGATGCTACGTGGAGGTGTCACAAAGGATGCAGTCTGTGTCAGCTTCCAGGTAGACAACGCGGGAGACAGCAAGGATGGCGTAAGGGCCGAGGGCAAGCCTCCTCAGACAGGTCACGAGGGCTGGCAGCGCCACGCAGGCAGGGGGACGACAAAAGTGGCGACAGCCGACGGTCCGTGACGAGGGCACAGTGTCGAGGGTTCATGGACATGAGCCTAAGTGTGTTTCTCTCACTAGAATTTCAGAGAGGATGTCTTTCTAGAGAGAGAAAGTGAGAAGTCCAAAATGAAAGAAAGATCCTTGAAAAAGCTCCAAAGTCCACTATTTATAGGCGAAAATATGCATGTGTCATAAGTTGACATGTGTCACCCCCTGGGAACGACACATCGCCAGGGGGCCTAAGCACTGATCCTCCGTTGGGACTACCGGTCCCTAAGTTCGTGCTGCCCTGCCCTTGCGACATCTCTCTGCCTGTCTGAGGAGACTGATCATGCCGTGGTAGCATGGTCAGAGTAGCCCGTTGCCCTAGCCTCCAGTCCAAGCCCTTACTGAATCCCACAGGCCTGGCAGCGGTGGGGAAGACCCGATGCCCAGCTGCCAGGTGGACTAGGCAAGATGCCCTTCTGTGGACCTGCTCCCATCTCGGAGTGACCTGGGGGTCATAGTCCTTAGGGGTGCCGACGCGAGCCACCAGTGCCAGAGCACGTAGGCCAGTCACGCAGGCACCCTGGCAGAGATAGTGTTCCAGAGGAGTCGCCTATCCCGCTGCGAAGGGTCCTCGTGTCGGAGCACAGAGCGAAGCCCCCTGGAATGAAGACGGCGATGGCTTTCAGGTTGTGAGCCCATCCCGTAATCATATAACATGATTGTGGCGTATGGGCGTGGCGACAACTATCGCGAGACCATACCTGGTACCGAGGTACAAGTCATGGCAGTGTCACACAGGCCTGGTAAAGTGAGTGGTGCCAAGGGCACCGTTAGAGCGACAGAGAGCCCGGGGGGCACGGCAGTATCAGCGGCACCGCGCAAGGGCGCGATGGAGTGAGTGAGGTGCCGGGGGCACTGTAATGTGACAGAGAGCGCTAGGGGGGCGCGACTGTATCTGTGGAGTGGAGAAATGGGCGCGACAGAGTGCGGGCGACGAGGGTCGCAGAGTAACTTCCTCCGAGCGACGGGGGTTGCGGAGTGGCGTCCGAGCAACAGCGGTCATTGCGTGGATCGTGCGCGACCGTGAGGGACGGTCGTCATACCGACAGAGCGGCCACAAGCGACGATCATCGCGACGACGGAGCACGGTCGAGAGCAACGGTCGTCGCGACTATGGTGGAGAGCGGTCGCTAGCGACGGTCATCGCGACTATGACGGAGCGCTGTCGCGAGCGATGGTCTACATGACTATGAGCGAGCGACGGCGAGCGAGGGTCGTTGCGGCGACGGAGCATGGCCGAAAGCGACGGTCATCGTGACTACAGTGGAGCGCGGTCGTGAACGACGGTCGTCGGTCGTCAAGGCAGGTGGCCGACCCCTAAGGGTGGCCGACCCCTTAGGGTGGCCAACCCCATAGGGTGGCTGACCCCTTGGGATGGCCGACCCCCAAGGGTGGCCGACCCCTTGGGGTGGCTGACCCCTATAGGGTGGCCGACCCCCAAGGGTGGCCGAGCTGTTCAAGGTGGCCGACCCCATAGGGTGGCCGACCCCTTGGGGTGGGCGACCCCCATGGTGGAAGGCACACCGAGGTCGCTTCACGAGCGGTTCACATGACTTGAGCATGCGTTGCTTTGACCGGCTCTCGAGCGTTGAAAAGTTGACCACTGATTGGGTGATGTGTCGTGCAAAGTGGGTCCCTTAGCGGGTCCTGGGGTGCGACCTGAATAGGGTATGAACATAAGCCCCCTGCGTGTGGCTTACGCGGAGGGGCAACCCGAGCGGGCATCGCACGCATAAACGATGTGGTTATAGCCCATCCTGCTGCGGGGGCCAGGGTCCCTAGTGATGGAACCTGCGATGACGCTAAGCCCGTGTAGCAGTTTGATTGAGCCGGCGATGGCGCTAGCCCGTGATGGCGCTCAGCTCATGCCGCAGTTTGATTGAGCCGGCGACGGCATACAGCCCGTCCCACAGTTTGATTGAGCTGGTGACGACACGAAGCCCGTCCCGCAGTTTGATTGAGCCGGCGATGGCGCTAGCCCGTGATGGCGCTCAGTCCATGCTGTAGTTTGATTGAGCAGGCGATGGCGCTAACCCGTGATGGCGCTCAGCCCATGCCGCAGTTTGATTGAGCTGGCGATGGCGCTAGCCCATAATGGCGCTCAGCCCATACCGTAGTTTGATTGAGCTGGCGACGGCATACAGCCCATCTCGCAGTTTGATTCAGCTGGCGACGGCACGAAGCCCGTCCCGCAGTTTGATTGAGCCGGCGATGGCGCTAGCCCGTGATGGTGCTCAGCCCATTCCGCAGTTTGATTGAGCCGGCGATGGCGCCAGCCCGTGATGGCGCTCAACCCATGCCGCAGTTTGATTGAGCCGGTGATGACGCTAGCCCGTGATGGTGCTCAGCCCATGCCGCAGTTTGATTGAGTCGGCGACGGCATACAGCCCGTCCCGCAGGGAGGGGTCCTCATGTCGGAGCACTACGAGCGGAGCCCCCAGAATGCCGCACACTCTGGAGAGTGGGTCGAAGATCTTCCACGCCCATGGCGGGGGCGCATGGTGTGGTGAACGGGTGTTATGCCCGGAGGCTTGTAACATGGTCGTGGTGCATGGGCATGGCGATGATTATCGCGGGGACAATACTTGTTGCCGGAGCACATGTCATGAAAGTGGTGCGGTGAGGAACGTCGCGAAGCAATACTCTGTGCCGGGGCACATGTGATAAGAATAGCGCATGGGTGCGGCGACGAAGGTCGCGGAGCATATACTTGGTGCCGGGGGCACGCATGATGAGAAGGGGGCACGGGCGCGGTGATGAACATCGCGGAGCTATACTTGGTGCCGGGGGCACGTATCATGAAGATGGCGCACGGGCGCCGTGACGAACGTCGTAGAGCTAAAGTTGGTGCCGGGGGCACGTATCATGAAGATGGCGCACGGGCGCGGCGACGAATGTCGCAGAGCTAAAGTTGGTACCGGGAGCAGGCATGATGAGAATGGCGCACGGGCGCGGCGACAAACATCGCGGAGCTAAAGTTGGTGCCGGGGGCACGCATGATGAGAATGGCGCACGGGCACGGCGACGAACGTCACGGAGCAATACCTGGTGCCTGGGGCACGCATCATAAGCATGGCGCCAGGGCACGACGGCGATAGTCGCGGAGCAATACTTAGTGATGTCGTCATGGCAATTGTGCACGGTCGGTGACGAGCATCAAGTGACCATTGGCATTGAGCGCGCGTTGTAGAGAGCGCGATGAGTTGGCACGAGCGACGTGGATCGAGGAGACGACACACGGGCGACGGGGCCTGTCGTGGAGCTGTCATGTGAATGCGTGCGACGAAGGTCATAAAGGTGGCACACGGGCGATGAGAGTCGCAGAGTTAGAGGGCCTGCGATGAGAGTCGCAGGGCTGTCGTGCGGACTTGGGCGACGAAGGTCGCTGAGATAGCACGCGGGCGACAAGAGTCATGAAAGAGCACGGGTGACGGGAGCACGGAGCTGTAGCACAGACGCGAGCAACAAATGTGTGAGGGCGATGAGAGCTATAGAGCCGGCGGGCGGACGCAAGTGACGCGGACGACAAGAGTTGCGAAAGGTGCGCACGGCGCTGGTGGTGGGGGTTCGCGCAGAAGGTATGCAGGGCGCTGGTGACGTGGGTCGCGGAGACGGTGCCCGGGCTACGAGTGACATGGGTTGCGGAGATAGCCCCAGGCGATTGGCAACGAGATGCGAAGACGACGCCTCGGTGATAGGCCGCGATTGTTGCGGAAGGCGTGGCGCTGGCGACGGGGTTTTGGGGAGACGGCACCCGGGTGACTAGCGATGAAGGTCGCGGAGATAGCCCCTGGGCGATGGGCAACAAGTGTTGTGGAAGGTGCGCACGGCGCTGGCTACGGGAGTCACGGAGACGGTGCCCGGGTGACGAGCGAGAGGGTCGCGGAGACAGCCTTTGGTGGCAGGGGTCCACGCAGAAGGTATGCAAGGCGCTGGCGACGTGGGTCGTGGAGACGGTGCCCGGGCTATGAGTGACGTGGGTCGCAGAGATAGCCCCAGGCGATTGGCAATGAGCTGTAGAGACGGCACCACGGTGATAGGACGCGATTGTTGCGGAAGGCGTGGCGCTGGCGACGGGGGTCGCGGAGACGGCGCCCGGGTGACGAGCGTTGAAGGTCGCGGAGATAGCCCCTGGTGGCGGGTGACAAGGGTCGCGGAGACAGCCCCTGGGGGATTGGCAACGAATGTTGCGGAGACGGCGCCCGGGCAATGGGCAACTAGTGTTGTGAAGACGGCGCCCAGACGATGGGCAGCGGTCCGAAGGTGTGGCGTTGTGGCTGTGGATGTGGAGGCTGAATGCGGTGTTGCCTTGTGAAAATGGTGGGTGCTTTTGTTAGCGTTGTGAAAATGGTGAAAATGTATTTTTCAAACCAAAAAAAGCAGTGAAACTAAAACAAAAAAAGGGGGAGGGGGGTCGTGCAAAGTGGGTCTGCTAGGTGGGCCCTTGAGTGCAACCAGAATAAGTTGGGAACATAGCCCCTGCATGCGGCGTGCGCGGAGGGGCAACCTGAGCGGGCGCCGCACGCATAAACACATAGTAAGGTGTTGATGTCGTTTGTCCGAAAAGTTGTTGATATCGTCTTTGAGTGACGAAGGAGGGCGACGGGGCAGCCCCCGGGAGACGAGGGGCACGGAGACAGTGCCCGGGCGACGAGCGACGAGGGTCGCGGAGACAGTGCCCGGGCGACGAACGACGAGGGTCACGGAGACAGCCCCCGGGCGATGGGCAACGAGGGTTGCAGGAGGTAGCCCCGGGTGAGGGGCGTCGCGGAGATGGCGCCTGGGCGATGAGCGACGAGCGTTGTGAAGACGGCGCCCGAGCGACGTGCAACTGGGGGTCGCGGAGTTGACGCCCGGGCGACGGGCAACGAGTGTTGCGAAGACGGTGCCCGGGCGATAGGCAACGGTCAATGGCCGGTGTTGTCTGGTGCCTTGGTGTGAAGGTGGTTGTGGTGGCGCGATGTGCAAGGGCCAAAAGGAGTGGCCGAGGGTGTGGCCGTAAGTGAGGGTGGCCGAACCAACGTGAGTGTCTATGGCCTCCGAAGGTTGGTGGGCATAAGCCAAGTGGGTGGCCGAAGGTGGTGGGGTCGGCCAAGGGTAGGGGGTCGGCCAGCTGCTTTGTGGTGAGAATGGCCGGTGGGTTGAAGGAAAATGGCGAAGGGTCGGGGCTTCCGTGCCGTCGACAGGCGTACGGGGTCGGGGGAGAGGGGGAAAGAGACTGGGGGGGTCGGCGGGGTGGGGGGTCGGGGTAGCAAGGGGGTCGGCAGAGTGGGGGGTCAGGGTAGCAGAGGGGTCGGCGGGGCGGGGGGGTCAGGGTAGCAGGGGGTCACAGGGTGGTGGGGTCGCGGCAGCAAGGGCCTGCCATGGTGTCGTGGGGCTTGCGGGTGCGGGGAAGAGGGAGAGAGGCCGGGGGGGGTTGACCACGGGGGCGAGGGGGGTCGGCGGGGTGGGGGGTCGAGGGAGCAGGGTGGTCGGCGGGGAGAGCGACTGAAGCGGAAGAAAAAGCAGAAGAAGAAGAAGAAGAAGAAGAAGCCGTCGGCGGCGGCGTGGGCTGCCGGGGGGAGGTCGGCGGGGTGTGGGCTCGGGAGGAGGAAGCTTGCGGGAGAAGGAAATGCCAGGGAGGGGCTGCCGGCGATGGCCAGGCCCGGCAGGGAGACCGAGCTGTTGGCAGTGGCGTGAGGTAGGTGCGGCGCTAGGAGAGAAGAGAGAAAGAGAAAGGAAATTAGGGTTGGGTCAGGTCGGGTCAATGGGGGCGGGTTGACCCGTTTGAGCTGAGTAAAAAAGAGGGGAAACGGGCCAGGGCAAGAGCGGGTCGGGGCCCTCGCGGTTCGGGTTCTGCCCATCTGGGCTGCTTTTTGATTTTGACTTTGGAAATAAAAAATTGCAATGCGAATTTTTATTTATTTATTGTGGAGCCTATAAAAGGAGCATGAGAGGGGATGTAAAATTTAGAGGAAGAAATAATTTTGAGGTGAAAGTGAGAGAAAGAGGGAGGTTGGGGAATGATGAAAATTTTCGTGGAAAATTTTCTAAGTGTTGGAGAGAGCACCGGAGGGTGAAAAATTTTTGTGAAAATTTTTCTAAGTGTAGAATGAGGGTGATGACTCGACCGCGAAAAATGATGAAATGTTTCTAAGCGTTGAAGAGTAACAAGGGCGACGAGTGAAGTCGCAGGGGTGATGACTCGACCGCGGAAAATGAAGAAATTTTTCTAAGTGTCGAAGAGAGGGGAGGGTGCCGAGCAAAGTCACGGGGGTGACGACCTGACCACGAAAAATGAAGAAATTTTTCTAAGTGTCGAAGAGAGGGGAGGGTGCCGAGTGAAGTCGCGGGGGTGATGACCCGACCACGAAAAATGAAGAAATTTTTCTAAGTGTCGAAGAGAGGGGAGGGTGCCGAGCGAAGTCGCGGGGGTGATGACCCGACCGCGAAAAATGAAGAAATTTTCTAAGTGTTGAAGAGAAGGGAGGGTGCCGAGTGAAGTCGTGGGGGTGACGACCCGACCGCGAAAAATGAAGAAATTTTTCTAAGTGTAGAAGAGAGGGGAGGGTGGCGAGCGAAGTCGCGTGGGTGATGACCCGACCGCGAAAAATGAAGAAATTTTTCTAAGTGTCGAAGAGAGGGGAGGGTGCCGAGCAAAGTCGCGGGGGTGATGACCCGACCGCGAAAAATGAAGAAAATTTTCTAACCGTCGAAGAGAGGGGAGGGCGCCGAGTGAAGTCGCGGGGGTGATGACCCTACAGCAAAAAATGAAGAAATTTTTCTAAGTGTTGAAGATGGAGTGTGGAGTTCGGTAATGGGTCGGCATCGACGACCGACTGAGTGATCGAGGCACGGGAGGGTTGGCAAGACGTGTTGCGTGCATGCCCGCGAGGTCGCACGGCCTGAGGGGGATGTTGGCTAACGGAGTTGAGACTTATTAGCGTGGCTCGAGCCATCCCGTGCACCACGTATCAAGTCGCTACAATGAGAGGCATGCAGAAGGGTAGAGAGCTCAGCTTGCTTGGGGTAGGCAAGGGGAGTAGCCCCGAATGAAGTGAGACATAGCACCAAGGGTGGTGCTAGTAGAACAATGTTAGCTTGAATATTCTCCAAGTCTGGAAATGACGGCCTCTTGGATGGCTGGGCAGAGGATGTGACCGGTAGTTCTGGTAGCCATACGTTGCTGAGGCATGGTTGCGTGAGTGTGTCAGACAAGGAATGAACTGCACTGTTGGTAGTCCTCCTAGCCCTCCACTGCACATGCATGGTGCCTGAGTCTAGAAGATATGCGGACTGCATTACGATGCTCACCTTCCCAACGGAGTCGCCAAAATGATGATGCTGAAAATGGTTCGATGCTACGTGGAGGTGCCACAAAGGATGCAGTCTGTGTCAGCTTCCAAGTAGGCATCGCGGGAGACAGCAAGGACGGCGTAAGGGCCGAGGGGAAGGCTCCCCAGACAGGTCGCGAGGACTGGCAGCGCCCCACAGGCAGGGGGACGACGAACAGGGGCGACAGCCGACGGTCCGTGACGAGGGCGCAGCTTTGAGGGTTCGTGGACGTGAGCCTAAGTGTGTTTCTCTCACTAGAATTCCAGAGAGAATGTCTTTCTAGAGAGAGAAAGTGAGAAGTCCAAAATGAGAGAAAGATCCTTGAAAAAGCTCCAAAGTCCACTATTTATAGTAAAAAATGTGCATGTGTCATAAGTTGACATGTGTCACCCCCTGGGAACGACACGTCACCAGGGGGCCAAAGCACTGATCCTCAGTTGGGACTACCGGTCCCTAAGTTCGTGCTGCCCTGCCCTTGCGACATCTCTCTGCTTGTCTAAGGAGACTGATCATGCCGCGGTAGCATGGTCAGAGTATCCCGTTGCCCCATCCTCCAGTCCAAGCCCTTACTGAATCCCACAGGCCTGGCAGCAGTGCCAAGTGGACTAGGCAAGATGCCCTTCCGAAGACCTGCTCCCATCACGGAGTGACCCGGGGGTCATAGTCCTTAGGGGTGCCGACGCGAGCCGCCAGTGCCAGAGCACGTAGGCCAGTCACGCAAGTACCCTGGCGGAGACAGTGTCCCGAGGAGTCGCCTATCCCGCTGCGAAGGGTCCTCGTGCCGGAACACGGAGCATGGCTTTCAAGTTGTGAGCCCATCCCGTAAGCATATAACATGATTGTGGCGCATGGGCATGGCGACAACTGTCGCGAGACCATACCGGTACCGAGGTACAAGTCACGATAGTGTCACACAGGCCTGGTGAAGTGAGTGGTGCCGAGGGCACCGTTAGAGCGACAGAGAGCCCGGGGGGCACGACTGTATCAGCGGCGCGGCGCACGGGCGCGGTGGAGTGAGTGAGGTGCCGGGGGCACTGTAATGTGACAGAGAGCGCTAGGGGGCGCGACTGTATCTGTGGAGCGGCGCATGGGCGCGACGGAGTGCGGGCGACGAGGGTCGCAGAGTAACTTCCTCCGAGCGACGGGGGTTACGGAGTGGCGTCCGAGCAACAGGGGTCGTTGCGTGGATGGCGCGCGGACCGTGAGCGACAGTCGTCATGGCGATAGAGCGGCCACAAGCGACGGTCATCGCAACGACGGAGGACGGTGGAGAACGACGGTCGTCGCGACTATGGTGGAGAGCGGTGGCGAGCGACGGTCATCGCGACTATGACGGAGCGCGGTCGCGAGCGACGGTCATCGTGACTATGAGCGAGCGACGGCGATCCAGGGTCGTTACGGCGATGGAGCACGGCCGAGGGTGGTGCCAGTAGAACAATGTTAGCTTGAATATTCTCCAAGTCTGGAAATGACGGCCTCTTGGATGGCTGGGTAGAGGATGTGACTGGTAGTTCTGGTAGCCATACGTTGCTGAGGCATGGTTGCGTGAGTGTGTCAGGTAAAGAATGAACTGCACTGTTGGTAGTCCTCGTAGCCCTCCACTGCACATGCATGGTGCCTGCGTCTGGAAGATATGCAGACTGTAATACGATGCTCACCTCCCCAGCGGAGTCGCCAAAATGATGATGCTAAAAATGGTTCGATGCTACGTGGAGGTGCCACAAAGGATGCAGTCTGTGTCAGCTTCCAGGTAGGCAACGCGGGAGACAGCAAGGATGGCGTAAAGGCCGAGGGCAAGGCTCCCCAGACAGGTCGCGAAGGCTGGCAGCGCCCCGCAGGTAGGGGGACGATGAACAGGGGCGACAGCCGACGGTCCGTGACGAAGGCGCAGCATCGAGGGTTCGTGGACGTGAGCCTAAGTGTGTTTCTTTCACTAGAATTTCAGAGAGAATGTCTTTCTAGAGAGAGAAAGTGAGAAGTCCAAAATAAGAGAAAGATCCTTGAAAAAGCACAAAAGTCCACTATTTATAGGCAAAAATGTGCATGTGTCATAAGTTGACATGTGTCACCCCCTGGGAACGACACGTCGCCAGGGGGCCAAAGCACTGATCCTCCGTTAGGACTACCGGTCCCGAAGTTCATGCTGCCCTGCCCTTGCGACATCTCTCTGCCTGTCTGAGGAGACTGATCATGCCGCGGTAGCATGGTCAGAGTAGCCCGTTGCCCAAGCCTCCAGTCCAAGCCCTTACTGAATCCCACAGGCCTGGCAGCAGTGGGGAAGACCCAACGCCCAGCTGCCAAGTGGACTAGGCAAGATGCCCTTCCGAAGACCTGCTCCCATCTCGGAGTGACCCGGGGGTCATAGTCCTTAGGGGTGCCGACGCGAGCCGCCAGTGCCAGAGCACGTAGGCCAGTCACGCATGCACCCTGGTGGAGATAGTGTCCCAGAGGAGTCACCTATCCCGCTGCGAAGGGTCCTCATGCCGGAGCACGGAGCGAAGCCCCCCTGAATGAAGACGGCGATGGCTTTCAGGTTGTGAGCCCATCCCGTAAGCATATAACATGATTGTGGCGCATGGGCATGGCGACAACTGTCGCGAGACCATACCTGGTACCGAGGTACAAGTCATGGCAGTGTCACACAGGCCTGGTGAAGTGAGTGGTGCTGAGGGCACCGTTAGAGCGACAGAGAGCCCGGGGGGCACGGCTGTATCAGCGCGCAGCGCAAGGGCGCGGCGGAGTGAGTGAGGTGCCGGGGGCACTGTAATGTGACAGAGAGCGCTAGGGGGCGTGACTGTATCTGTGGAGCGGCGCATGGGCGCGACGGAGTGCGGGCGACGAGGGTCGCAGAGTAACTTCCTCCGAGCGACGGGGGTCGCGGAGTGGCGTCCAAGCAACAGGGGTCGTTGCGTGGATGGCGCGCGGACCGTGAGCGATGGTCGTCATGGCGACAGAGCGGCCACAAGCGACGGTCATCACGACGACGGAGCACGGTCGAGAGCGAAGGTCGTCGCGACTATGGTGGAGAGCGGTCGCGAGCGACGGTCGTCGCGACTATGACGGAGCACGGTCGCGAGCGACGGTCATCGTGACTATGAGCGAGCGACGGGGAGCGAGGGTCGCTGCGGCGACGGAGCACGGCCGAGAGCGACGGTCGTCGTGACTACAGCGGAGCGCGGTCGCGAACGACGGTCGTCAGTCGTCAAGGCAGGTGGTCGACCCCCAAGGCTGGCCAACCCCATAGGGTGGCCGACCCCTTGGGGTGGCCGAGCCCCTATAGGGTGGCCGACCCCATAGGGTGGCCGACCCCCAAGGTGGAAGGCACACCAAGGTTGCTTCACGAGCGGTTCACGTGACTTGAGCATGCGTTGCTTTGACCGGCTCTCGAGCGTTGAAAAGTTGACCGCTGACTGGGTGATGTGTCGTGCAAAGTGGGTCCCTTAGCGAGTCCTGGGGTGCGACCAGAATAGGAACAAGTTTAAAAAGTTTAACCAGCATGAGTAAATAGGATAACTCAAAACATCGTAGTAAGAAAATTGTTGAACAACATTTAGTTAACGTTTTTAATTCATCATATTTGACTTATATGCTTATTTAAGATATGTATATTATTCTATAAGTTTCTCATTACACCCTGGGAGGGGGTGGGAGAAGAACGTGGGCCACGAGAGAAAAATGGGTTGGTGGAGGAATGAATGTGGAGAAAGAAGTAGAATAAAAAAAGTTTAAGAAGGTAAACATGAAAAAATACCTATGAAATTTTCTTCATTTTTGGAAGTGATCAATTTATTTGGGACAGTACAAAAATAAAATATTATCAAATATTTATGGTCGGAGGGCTTATATAATAAGCATGCTTAATTACCAAATCTTTTATACAACATTCATGACAACATAAATAATACTCCCTCGGTTCGACTTTATTTGATCAGACTTGACTTGCTCCAATTTTAAGGAAAGGCCAACGTTGTTAGTCCTTCAAAATTGTCCTCCTTACAAATCTTAAGAATTTAAGTAGGGGCTAATGTTCAAAACTGTATCTTAAAGTATCACTCCAGACCAACTTAAATACCAAAAGTTTCAAACGTGCTAAAGATGTATTTAAGTTTCAATAAAAAAGCCAATTTAGTTTGATGGTAAATGGATGCTCACGTCCGTTAAAAATTCACACTCAAATTTTGTACTCGTAACGGGCTAGCATGCGGTAAGGGCGGCATCATTCTTTGATTTTTAGGTATTTAAGGGGCTTTCGTACGGAGTTATTGTAGCTGAAAAGAATTAGAATGTGCTTTATGAGACGAAATACTTCCAGAAAAGAAGTCCGAGCTAGGTTCATCATTACGCAACTATACTAGTAAGGAGTGCGTTGGCTAGAGACAGCTGATGGCTTTCTAACCGGCCATGCAATTGGTCAAATGCATTTCACCTAGTTGAGTACCTTCTTTCTTAGCTTTGCCAACGATAGGCCTTCGAGGGTAAGACTATCTTTATGAAAATAAAAAAAACAGTCTTTCTTTCCTCTCGTCTCTCTCTTTCCTTCTTTAAATCATAAACACACGCACACACACTCACCTGTAACACACACGTGCGCACACTCACACACAAAACTTCCCCGTTCCCCCCCGCCCACACTCAGCCTATCACGCACACTCGAAACACACACGCACACAAAATACATACATCCCCTTCAAAGAAACCAACAAACCCATCTCTTTAACATATTCATCCACTCCCATATTTTATACCCAACATATCCATCACTTCAGGTTCAAGAATATGCGAACACCAATATGCGATCTTTGTTTTCCCCTGTCCTTATCTCAACTGGGTTGCAATCATTTTCCCCATATAAATGGCCTCCAGAACCTCAATTTCCCAAATCTATAAATGACAACCGCTCTTTAAGAAACCCCACTTTGCCCCTTTCAAGAGCCTGAAGAACCCATCTTTTTCCTCAATACCTACCTTGAATTATCCATCTTTTTCGAGGCTTTTCCGTAAATTTCACTACAAGAAAAAAGACTTTTAGTGACGGAAGTGTTCGTCGCTAAAAGCCCTACATCCGTAGCCAAAGACTTTTAGCGATGGACACCCCGTCGCTAAAAGTCCGTTGTCTATAACCCCACGCTAAAAGTTTTGCGACGGAGTTTTGAAATTCATAGCCTAAAGTCGATTTTGAGCAACGGACGCATTAATATAATGAACGACGAAGTATCCGTCGCTAAATATACTTTTGGTATTTAAATTTATTTTCTTTTATCGGAAATAATTTATTACGTAAAATATTTAGCGACAGACTTTTAACGATGGATTTCCAGTTGCTAGAACTCAATCCGTAGCTAAAAATAACTTCTAGCGACAGGAAATCCGTCGCTAAAAGTCTGTCGCTTAAAACTTCAGCGATGAAATTTCCGTCGTTAAACATCATTTATTCACAGAATAAGTAAGATTTTTAGTGACGGAATAAAATCAATCGTAAAAAGTCAAAGTAATTTTAAAAATATATTTTTTATTTTTTTAATGCCCAAACTTGTAATTACAAATTGTCAACAATCATTCTCAATGCAGTAAATATTTCTTAATGCACATTAGAGTTAAATAATTGCTGATCCAACAGCAATTCTTTATCTTTGAAATCGTAAATGTCGTAATCATTTCTTATCTTCTTCATCATGAATCAGTATTTCAAGAAATCACTAACTTATTAAGATACAAACATGATATCCAGCAAAACAATTTATTCGTCCGATATACATTTAAAATTAAAGTCTTGATTAGATTGTCATGCAATTCTTACATAATATTTGCATAAGTATATAAGTTTGCTTTAGTTCCTTTGAATTGTAGGTTCAAAGAACAATGAGTGAATTGTGTTACAGTGCCGTTGATATATATTTGCGTACTTTAAGCTTTTATTTTACATCGTCAAGCATCATTTCAAATGAATATATACTTAGCATTTAGAATAATAGAATAACATGAACCCTAATTGGCAAATTTTGCGTTTGGTTGAAAGTCTCTTTTATTCAATAAAGTGCAAACATATAAAACTCAACAATTATATTTAATCATTTACATCACCAGTATATATACAGGCTCATGCTACTCTCTCAGTCTCTCCTCCAAGCAATATCTTTGTATCAATCCCCTAGGCATGGCAAAGCTCATGGTTAATTACTGAGGCCTCAACCTTCTTCAAACTATACACTATGAATCTAATCCACTGTTGTATCCCGTACAAATATCCTTGAGCATTTACTTGTTTCCTTTCAAAAATCCTTGTATTTCCTGCCTGCCATATCCCATAAACGATTATCGCCACAACTAGCTTACCAAGTTTAGCACTAAAACTCTTCCGTCTGAAGAGCTTTGCTGTTTGATTGCACACTGAGTCCATGACAACAAAGGTATTTTCACCTTCAATTTGTCAAAGGCTACTTCCCATATTTCTTTTGCAAAAGGACATTATATAAACAATTGATTCTCAGTTTCTGGTTGATGAGAGCATAGGACACAATTTTCCTCTTTAATAACATTTTGCACAAATCCCATAATATAAGTGAACACCTAGGAATATGCCCAGCTAACCAGATTAGTTTCCATGCATGATCAATAGCTACTCTGGTTCTTATACCTTCCCGTGCACTTTGTATGGTGAAATTTCCACTGGGGTGCAAAGATCAAATGATTTTATCAGGTACCCCTATGTTAGGTTGAGGTACGGCTGACAGTATAGAGTTAATAACTCTTAATTCATTGGATCTATTCAATTGCCTTACATATGCATTCCATTGAATAATTTCACTAACTTTAGCATGGTTGCCCAACCATGAATCATATATTTTTCTCAGTCCAAATTGCTCAAGCAAAGGTCTACCATTGAAGCATCTATCCAACCATAACCAAATGGTTTTCCCATCTCCCACTTTGTAGTGTCTGTATTGGCAGGACTGATAGCTAATTTTCAAGATTTTGCACTATGTTCATGATAACACCTCAGGTGGTTTGAATGTCCACAAATGTTGTTCTTTAATTATGTAAACATGGCACCATTTGACCCAAAGTGGATCTTTCTTATGAGCCAAGTCCATAGATATTTGCCAATTACAGCGTTGTTCCATTGCTTCAGTCTCTTCATGTCTAAACTGCCCTCTTTTTTGGAATACATGCATCCTTTCATGCTACTTTAGCTTCGGTGCATCTCAAATCATGACCATGCCAAATAAAGGCTCTAATCTTCCTTTTAATTTGTCTTATAAGGCTCTTAGGGAGCATAAACATGGAGCATCAATAGACATGCATACTGCATAGGACAAATATAGCCAATTGCACATGAACCTTGGTAGTCTAGCTTGCAATTTTCTTAGTAATTTTTTCTTCTAGGCCTTCACAGTTCTTATATTGCAGCTTTGTTGATATTAAAGGTACACCAAGGTACGTTACTGAAGACACACATACTTGAATACCAATTAGTTTTGCTAAAGTCACAGCAGTTTCTGTTTTCACACCACCCAAAAAATTGAACTTTACCAAGGTTAGGAGGTAACCCTGATAAAGTGTGAAACTCATCCAAAGCTTGCTTAATCAGCCTGATAGTAGCTTGATCAGCTTTGCCTAACAGGAATAGATCATCCGCAAAACACATGGATGTATCTGCAACTCCTTACATCTTGGAAAATACACAAAATCCTGATATTGAGCATATCTTGTCATTAAGCATCAGAAGGTCTCGGATTTTTTATGCTACACCTCATACTAAGGGATCAATTGCAACCAGAACCCCAATGTTTTAAAATTGGCACTTAGGACCAAAAATTCAAAAATCTTCACTTCCATCATCAAATGATGGTCAAAATGCCTATTGACCTGACATATGTTAGTTTTTCAAAGGCAAAATGATCTTTTTGCCGATTAAATCTTACCTCTCATCTCAATCAGCTACATTTGGCCCAATTCCTCATTATTTCCCTCCAACAACCCGTTTTCTAGAAGATCCCTCCAACGACTACATGGGTTTATATACACACACTCACAGAGACAAACGCACATCCATACACAAGACCCATACTCACATTGTACTGCCATTTAAGTGAAACAAAATCATCCAAAGGTCCAACTAGCGAAAGATGAAGACAAAGGCAGATTATTATCAGAGATCATAGGTGAATTGATTTGGGTTTTTTTATAAGTAGGTTTTTTTTTCCTCTTATGATTTTGGGATTTTAGGGATATGGGATTAGACTGTGTTGACTTTATGCAAATTGGATTTAGGGCTTTGAATATGGAGTTTCAGGTTTTGCAGGTGAGTTCTAGTAGCAATTCAATCAATGGAATGGAAAATTTTTGTGGCTTTATTGTGGACCTTTTTGCATAAGATATGCTAGGACGATGGACAATCCAGGAATGAGGTTTGTTAGATGTGCCAATTATAAGGTAATTTTGTGACTTTCCTCTTTCAATTGATGTGTAAATTTTGAAATTAATATGTTGTTGTTTTTGTAGGAAATGTCTTGTGAGTACTTTGAATGGATTGACCTAGAAGTATGTGAAAGAGGGAAGGTGTATGGAAATGATTGAAGATTTGAAGAAAAATAAAGAAAGTTTAGAACTGATAATTGAGGACTTGACAGAGAAGAATGAGACACATGCCAAAGCAGTTGAAGATATGAGGAAGAATATTAGGGTGGCCAAAAAAAAGTACGGGAGGCCAATGATAGTGGCAAAATCACCAATAAGTTGATATTTTCTTTACTGGGATTAGGGTGGTTTTATGTTGCATATTAGGGGCACCAATGTGTTAATGGAGATTCTCTACTGGCATTGACACAAATATAATCTCATTTCCCCTGTCATTGAAATGTTTATTTAAACTAGTTGTCTGTCCAACTATGAATTACATGAAAATGCTTGAACATTACAATTATTTTTACTATATCAACAATATGGCTGCACAAAATGACTACAACTTTCTCAGTTTTAGTCTTTGGGTGCACCATTACAATTATTTATACTATAACAACTATTATGGTCTAAAATGGCTGCAACAGATTCAATTGCACAAAATATGGTCAAAATGACTAAAACAGATTCAATTACACAAAACATGGTCCAAAATGCATTTTGTATTAACATAAGAAATTTTAGCATTACAGCGAAATGGCTGCACAAAATATGGTCCATGTTTGTCATGTTACAAGCTGCACAAAAAATGGCTTATTACAATTGTATGCCTAAATACCATCTAATTCTCAAGGCACAAAAAGGGGCCTATTACAACGATTGCCATATATCATCTACTGTCCATTGCATACAAATTGTCAACCCATTACAAAATATATCCTAATACTAGTATTTACTCATTCCAACTTCTTACTACTACTTTTTCCTATTTCTAGCTTGTAGAAGTGATGCTAGTGAACTGTTTTCTGACCATTCCATATCAACCTTGATTCTTCTATCCTAACCCCACTAATTTGCACTGATCTTTGAATAACTGGTGGAACTCTGGGTATAGCCCTTGTATTGAGAAAGTATGTGTCGTCATCATCATCATGAGGAAATGAAAGCAAAGATATGTCTATCACCATAAATTACTGTTAAGAAGTTGGAAATAAATTAAATAGCCATTACCGGGTTGGTTGCTTGCTCACAATCATCTGTGGCTAGAGCCACATTGTGATCGACTAACTTCCTTTTATCCTGCACAAACACCCTTTCACACAATATTACTAACAGTACAAACCAAATGAATTAAATTCAGGCAAGGCAAGGTTACTTACAGTCTTTCTAGCAGGTAACTCTGGCATGAGGGATAAAAGAGGAGTTCTCTACATAATTGGTCCTGGTGCACTTTAAGGATCCCCTCTTAAGACCACCTAGACAGATATATATTCTTTGAAAGACTGGTTGTTCCCCACTACTATCTACCTGTATATTAACAATACTCTTAGGGTTGGTCATTTTCCATTTCTCACGATAATCCCATAATTGTGCAAATTGTTCCTTGACACGGCCTTCAATTAGAACCATTGCTTTTTTTCTGGCCTCGTACCCTTTCTACTTAGAGATATTAACCACAAAATCCTCTTCAACTTGACTCTTGAATGCCTGCACTGGCCATGTGGGATTACTTCTGCACTTGTTCTTATACTGTTCATAGAGAAAATTTGAGGTTACATATCTAACATTATGGCTTCTACCTCAAGTATGATTTAGGCCAACTTTTTTTTATGTGAAATATCTCTTCATCATGTTTCAGGGAAGCCAAAATCTCCCATAGACATGTCCCTTTTTTGGGATCACACACAGCTAACACCGTCCTCTTCTCGAATTTCTTGAACTTTAAAACATATGCCTTAACAATACTATGGAAGTCAAGTCTATCCCTAAAGCACATCCCTTATAGTCAATCATACTCTCAGCATCCTTGAAGTTCAACCGTGACTGCAAAAGACTAGTTCAAACTACAACCCTTATAATTAGACCCATGCAAACTCCTGGCAGCAATGTCATCATCGCCATAGTCTGGATCCTTATCTTATCTACTTTATCTAAAGTCTTAACCATATATTCATCTATATTTTTCTGAAATAACCTATCATCATCAACCTCAACCTCAACCTCAATCATCCATTTTATAGTCAACATGCTCATAAACACCATCAGATTCTTCTTCACAGCTAGACTCAACATTGTCATGTTCTTTTTCCACTCTAGAATTGCTAGTATCCTCATGTTCTTCTTCTACTCTAGCATTGCTAGTATATAAATGTTCTTCTTCCATTCTGGCATTGCTAGTATATAAATATTCTTCTTTTACTCTAGCATTGCTAGTATCCTCATAATCATCTTCTACTTTAGCATTGTTAGAGAGCTCATGTTCTCCCTGTACACAAACATGGTTGGTGTGTAGATCTTGTTCTTTAATTCTACCATTAGCTGACTCATTGTCATCTGTGTAATCATCTAGATCTACTACTTCCACATTCTCAACATTTTCACTTTCACTACCCTGCCCACCAACAAATTGCCCTATGGCTTCTGACAATGCTTGAAAAGTTTGTGTATGAATGACAGAAACTTCTATCACTATCCTGGCGGAAACAACTGAGCCAGGGGTCAGGTACACAAACCCTAAATAATCACCATACCCCACCATCACATGCATCCTGTCTAACAACTATATGTTCATCTTATCTGAATCTACACTGTCAAAATAAGTCAACCTGTCACCCATATGTATTTTTTTCCAACATTATGCATTTGTCCACCACTCCTCATTTTCAGAGTGAAGTATGGCATCGAAGGATCTACAGTTTAAATAATACATTTTTTATCAATACAATATAAGACATATTGTATCAAAGCACTTTACATTATAATAAAGCAATTTAAAATTCAAGTCCACTAACATAGTGGTCCAAAAATTGAAAAAGCATGTCAATTTTTAAAGAAAATGTAGGCTGTCCACTATCCACTATTAACCGAACCCCCCCCCCCCCCCAATACGATCGTAAAATGATTAAGAATCCAAAAGGTGAAGATTTCAGAAGGAAACTAGTTTCAGTTACGTACATACCCACAAACATAAATAGTAAACCCTACTTATGCATAAACCCCCAAACATCTATAGTAAACCCTCACATGCACATAAACCCTAACCCCGTCCAAAGTATAGGCAAACAATAAACGTAATCCCAACAAAATTAGAAATAATAACCGTGATCATCGGAATAACAACCGATTAAACATGTTATTAGCGATTGTCAAAAAGAGGGATACCTACCATAATTTGGTGTATAAACATCGTATGCGAACAGATTATCTCGCATGTCGAACGGATCCATCACTATGTGAATCGCCAATTGGTGTGGCCGAAGAAGAATAATTGAGAAAATTTAATTTGTATATAGAGGGGTATGTGGAGAAAGAAGATAGGCCTATTGGAGGAAAAAATGTGGAGGGAAGATTGGGCCATATGTAGCTGACTGGGATGACAGGTAAGCTTGAAGGGGCAAATAGACCATTTTTGACCCTAAAAACTAACACATGTCTGGCCAACATGCATTTTGACTGTCATTTGGTGAGGGAAGTTAGCATTTTAAATTTTTAGTGCTGGGTGCCAATTTTAAAACACTGGGGTGTTGGGTGCAATTGATTCCTAAGTACGAAGTATAGCATAAAATTAATCCAAAGGCCTCCATTACTAGTAAGAAGAGATAAAGAGATATTGGATCTCCTTGTCTTAATCCCTTAGAGCTTACAAAATAGCCATCCACACTCCCATTAAGGCTTATTGGGAACCTAGCAGTTGATACACACTGCATAATAGTCCATGCCGCAAATAGAGGAAGAAAGTTCATGATTTCCATTACAATCCCTAGGAATTCCAACCCAATAGAGTCATAGGCTTTCGGTTAGTCAATTTTCAGAACACATCTTGGTGTACCACCCCATCTATGATAGTTCTTAACTAATTCTTGCATTAGGAGAACACTATCAGCTTTTCCTTCATTTGCCACAAAAGCAGACTTATTCCAACTGATCGATAAAATCTGGCAATATCCTTTTAATTCTTGCACACAAAATCTTGGTGACACATTTGTATATCACATTACACTATGTTATGGGTCTGAAATCCCTCATTGTGTGTGGACATTATAGGTTTGGTATAAGTGTCAAAACAATGCTGTTGAAGAATTTAATTCCTTTATTTTGATTCAACATCTCCAACATTACTTTAGTTTCAAGTTTGCGTACTACATGCCACTTTTTCTGAAAAACTCAGCATTGTATCCATCACACGCAAAGGTTTTGTTAGGTCTGATGGCAAATACAACATCTTTTACTTCTTCCTCTTTTATAAGGACACATAGCATCAATTGATCCTCCACTAATACAAACTTAGTGATGACTTCTTGTATTCTAGTCCTTGTCTGAGGTTGTGACTTATTGCAACTTAATGTACCTCCTTTGCTTCATTCACTTGTACTCTATCTCCATTTTGCATGGTATTGATTCTATTAGTTGCTCAATGAACTTTCATTTCCTTGTGGCAATAAGCTGTATTGTTATCTCCAAGATTCACACTTTTTTATCCTTGCTTCTTGATAACAGCAGGCCTCATCTACTTGACCAGGTGATAGTACTGCCCGTGGACCTCTTTTTCCTAATGAACCATAGTTAGATATTGAATTTGGAAACTTCTCACTTACTCTAGATAATCTATTGCGAATAATATTCTCTATTGAAATTCTTCAATATAGGTTCCAATTCGTACAATTCGGTTCTCAATTGCTTGCAAGCATCCCCTTCTACCCTCTCTTGCCGTTTACTTTGTAGAACTTGTTTAAACTTACTGTGACTCATCCAAAAATTAAAGAGTTTGAACGGCCTTTTAGCTTGATATTTTGCTTGCATGGTGTTGATCATTATCAAGGCATGATCAGAGATTCCAGGTGCCATAGCTTCTATTGTGGTGTTAGGATATGCTTCCATCTAGTCCTCATTTTGCAGAACTCTGTTTAACTTACTCGTAATGAGGTTATCTTCCCTATTGTTGCTCCAAGTGTAGAGTAACCCCAGGGTAGGTAGGTCCTCAAGGTGTGTAACATCCCGGGATTTTCGGAATGTTAGCACTCACTCGATCATTTACATTTAGGCGATAGAACCCTCAAACTCAACCAATTTAGAACCATCAGCCAGTCAGACCAACTAAACCATTGAGTAAAATAATACTCTTAGCGAACTATCATACTTGAAACATCAAGTCTAAGTTACCGATTCTAAATAACAATAATAACCCACGCAGTGGTTCTAAGGACTAAGAGTGAAACTTAAATTCTCTATCCCTCGCTCGGCTCAGATCTAATCCACACCCAACGTGATCTATTGTTGGTTATCATCTGTGGAAAGGAAGTCAAATGGGAGTGAGTTTTTGAGGGCTCATTAAGTTCGCTCAACGAAGCAATTATGAAATAATTCACAGATACAATTCAATTAAAAATTTTCTCAAGAGTTTCAAAAGAATCATAACTGGTTCAATCAATTATTAATAAAATTTTTAGATACGGTGTAAACGATCACAGATACACCAGCTAGTCCGTCAAGGTACTAGCCCACACCAATACACCGGCTAGTCTGTTAAGGTACTAGCCCACACCAAATCCTCCAACATACATCAACTCCCACCAAAACACATCAATACAGAATATCATGTCAATTAATAGAATGACAACAAACGATAATACAATGATTAAATCGATGCACAACAAGAAATAAATATAGAGCATCGAGTAGGATTTTCAATAAACGTGTAAGGCTCAAAATAGGGTATTAATGGCAATCGATGCAATTTCAGAACAACTATAATCGAGTCCAACAACAATTTAGAAAAATATTTACGATATCAAATAGATGATATAGGGTTTCGGAATAAATCCCTAACCTCGATCCAAGCAAAACAAAGCTACAACGCCCACGACCAAAATCCTCTGAATCAACCAAAAAACTCGCAGGAACGATCTCTTCGATCAAGCCCTCTTTCTCTCTCAGTATATGTATATATATATATATATACATATCTCTCTCTCTCTCTCTCACTCACTCAAGGTGGGTCCAACAAGTTTAAAAGAAGCCTGGGATGACTGCTCATAGATTATGCCTATTTATAAATAAATACCCTAGTTAGAAAATCATAGGAAACCCCTTATACTTTCATTTACCGCTCAAATTTTTTAAACCGAAGCCTTTATGATTGTGAAATGGTCTAAAATAAATATTTACGACAATTTATGTGCTAGGAAAATTATTAACGCATTATTACGCTATCTCGTTTCACAAATTGTTGCTAATAAGCACACTGATACTTAAAGAAAATTTTAATTGTCGCTAAAAAATTATATCGATGCTTATAAAAATAAATTTTCTGCTATGAATGTCAATTATATTTGTGAAGAGTATTTTAGAGTTTGGGATATTACACTCTCCCTAACTTATAAAAATTTTGTCCTCAAAATTTCACTTCTTTATGATATTGAAGCACTACGCCTTCACTATGTACGTAATTCCCAAACGAAGGTATCATCGAATATTACAAATAACCTCCAAATATTAATCAATGACATCGATAGCAGCCCCGACAATTTCACAACTTCAAATATTCTACCATAGTATGAGCTTTAGATTATAACTTAGAATATAATGCCTTAGAATCAATCAATATATAAATGCCTAAATGACATAATCTAGAAGTGCACTTGGCACCACATCATTATATGTTACAGCATCCTGAGCAGACATAACTAAAGTCTGGCTGATGTCCTAGGTCTCTGCCCCTGTTGAGTCTGGGCTTGTGGAGTCTGGACTTGCTGACTCTAACCTTCTCCCAAAAGAGGTGCACTACTCACTACTAAACTGACCGTAGGTACAGGGTTGAGAGCTGGTTGATTCTCTCACATTAAGGGACAATTTTGAGCCTGATGCTTCACACTATCACACTTAAAACATCCTTCAATAAGTCTGTAGCAAGGTTTACTACCATGGCTCCTCTCACCTGTAGGACACAAAACTGCCAAAAACGCTGACCTTGAATTCTAAATTGGTTTAGCTCCTACACCCTTTGCTCTTTTGAATTCGACACTCTGCTCTGGCCTATTTCCCTAAGCCTACCCCATACTCTGACTCTAAGCACCTTGTTGTGCTAAATAAGAGAACTCCTGACGCTTATCAGCCTCTGAAGCTCTACTCTCTTCTCTATCCCTCTTTTGGCTACCTTGTTGTTGTTGAAACCTCTTTTTACTGTCTGACCTGCACTGTTATAATGCACATGCTCAATCTACACACTCCACATAGCTCTATAAACCAGTAGAGATCACTTAATCTTTCAAACCAAGCCTAAGTCCTCACCCAAACAAGGCCTAAGTCCTCACTCAAATGTTTTGCATCAATCAACCTTTGTTGGTATAATCCTATCCGCAAATCTCGCCAGTAACCAGAACCTCATCTCATACTCATCTACTGTCTCCCGATATGCCTGAGTTACATTCACAAACTCTCTCAACATCTGCTCACGGTGACTTGCAAAGAAATACCAGTAGTTGAACAATTCTTTGAACCGTTTCCATGTCATCTCAGCCTTATGCAGTGAAGTCATACTAGTCTCTTTCATCTTTCACCAGTGGTCGGCCTTACACCTTAGCTTGTATATCGCAAATACTGCCCTCTGCTTCTCACTGCATTTAATAGCCCGCAAGAGCTTCTCCATCTCGACTATCGAACCCTCTGCCACTATAGGATCTACTGATCCATAAAAATTTGAAGCATTCTGTTTGTTCTTTTGAGGTTGTGGCTACCGCTGAATAGGGTTTTGTATACCCTACTGTTAGTTGACCAGATTTGGGACCATGAATGCCAGAATCTAATTCATGGTATTCAGAGCTGCAGCCATGGGTTCTGGGTCTTGCTCTTGTTGCTCTGCATGGGGTGCTTCCTCAGCTAGCATCTCCTGATATGAGTACGAACCCCAGTGCGACCTCTCCAGCCCCTGCCTTAGCCTCTACGACCCCTGGTACCAGATCTACGTGCACATGCCATATTATAACAAATAGACTACTATCAGAGTCATGTAAATACATTTCAAAAGGACGATACAAATTTTAACGTTAAAAGCAGACTCCCTAACTCTACCATCATTTTTACCCCACTCTCACTATATAGCCTAGGAACGAGTCTACAGAATCGTGATACCTAAAGCTCTGATATCAACTGTAACATCCTGGGATTTCCAGAACATTAGCACTCGCTCGATCATTTATACTAAAGTGATACAACCCTCAACCAATTTAGAGCTTTTAGCCAGTAAAAGAAACTAAATCATTGAGTAAAATAATACTCTTAGTGTACTATCATAGTAGAAACATCAAGTTTAAGTTAACAATTCCAAATAACCATAATAACCCACGCAGGGGTTCTAATGACTAAAACTGAAACTTAAATTCTCTATCCCTCGCTTGGCTCATATCTAATCCACACCCAATGCGATTTATTGTTGGTTATCACCTGCAGAAAGGAAGTCAAATGGGAGTGAACTTTTAAGAGCTCAGTAAGGTCGCTCAACGAAGAAATTACGAAATAATTCACCGGTACAATTCAATGAATTTTTTTTTCAAGAGTTTCAAAAGAATAATAACTGGTTCGATCAAATATCAATAAAATTTTCAGATACCCGATGCAAACAATCACAGATAACTGACTAGTCCGTCAAGGTACTAGCCCACACCAATACACCGGCTAGTCTGTCAAGATACTAGCGCATACCAAATCCTTTAATATACACCAACTCTGCCAAAACACACCAATGCAGAATCTCATCTCAAAAACAGAATGACAACAAACGATAATACAATGATTAAATTGATCCATAACGAGAAATAAATACGGAGCATCAAATAAGATTTTTTAATAAATGTGTAAGGCTCAAAACAGGATATTAATGGTAATCGATGCAATTTCATAACAACTATAATCGAGTCCAATGAAACTTCAAAAACAATTTAGAAAAATGTTTACGATATCAAATAGATGAAATATGATTTCAAAAGAAATTCCTTACCTCGATCCAAGCAAAACGAAACTACAACGCCCACGATCAAAATGCTCTTCATTAACCAGAAAACTCATCGGAATGATCTCTTCGATCAAGCCCCCCCCCCCCTCTCTCTCTCTCACTATCTCTCTTTCAAGGTGGCTTTGACAAGTTAAAGAAAGCTTGGGACGGCTGCTCACAGACTATGCCAATTTATACATAAAAACCCTAGTTGGAAAATCATTGGAAACCCCTTATACTTTCATTTGTCTCTCAAATTTTTTAACCGAAGCCTTTATTATTGCAAAATGGTCCAAAATCAATATTTATGACAATTTATGCACTAGGAAAATAACTAACGGGTTGTTATGCTATCTCGTTTCACAAATCGTCGCTAATAAGCACACCAATACTGAAAGAAAATTTTAATTGTCGCTAAAAAAATTATATCGATGCTAAGAAAAATAAATTTGTCACTATGAATGTTAATTAAATTTGTGAAGAGTATTTTAGAGTTTGGGGTATTACAAGGTGTGTATCAAACAAACATTGATTAAACTCCTCCATATCCCTTCTATTACTCCCAATAACACCATAATTTTCCTGTATATTCCTCTTGCTTTGAAATCCCCAGCTACTAGCAAGGACTATTCCTTATTAGGATAGCATTTTGTACTAATGATTGCAATAGGGATCTTTTTTTTTCTCCATTAGTATTTGCATATACAAAGGAAATATAGAAAGATATGCCAGAACTTTGTATCTTCACATTTCCAGTGATATGTTGACTAGATTGGCTCAGTACATTCATCTGAATTTTACTCTTATTCCATGCCATCCATAATCTTGACATCCTTTTATTGTTCAAGCTATATTCAAACTGCCATTCCTTATTCTATTTTCTCATAATTTTTGGAATATTTTCTTCCTCGACCCTTGTTTCCAGCAATCCCATCAGTTCCACTTTATGGTTTTTCAGCACTTTCTTGACATCCCTTTATCTTACAAAGTCATTAAAACTCCTTATATTCCAGCTTGCTATAGTGGGCATGTTTGGCTTTTGCTTTTATGTAATATCCTTATTGTTGTTTTAAAAAATATTAATTAATTAATTTAAATAAAACAAAACCTGGTCGGATTAATTAATTACTTTAAATAAAACAAAGCATGGTCTGATTTCGTTGCTGCCAATCAAGAAGGAATGACACCTCATGATTCCAAGAGGTGGAGTGTGTGCAGTGGAGGGTGAGGTGGCCTGAAAGAGGGCTTACCCTAGATAGCTGTTTGAGGGAGAATTACGAAAATGCTAAAGGAATCTTGGGATAATTTCATGTTAAATGAAGTTCTGGAGTTAGATAGGAAAACATTGCAACAAGTAGAAGGCATTTTCACCGAGAATCGAAGAAGTTACGGGTCTTCAAAGTGAGGTAAAAAACCAGCTTTGTGTGTGTGTGTGTGTGTTCTTGGTGTTTTGATATGTGTTTTTGATGGAAAATAGAGCGTAAATGATTATGCTGTGATATGATTTCATGTTAAATGAAGTTCTGGAGTTAGATAGGTGGAAACAAAGTGAAATTAAAGTGGTTTAAAGGGGATTTGAAGTGGATTAAATAGCTAATGATATATGTTAGCATAATATGCATGTATAAGTGAAAAAGAGGAAATATTTTGGGCATGGAAACTTGAAGAATGCACCCCTAGAGTGTTGGAAGTCATGAAAATGAGTAAATTTGATCTAAAAATGACGAATAGTGACTCTAAATGTCACTAAAAGTCTTATTCTCAAATTAATTTTAAACTTTAATTTTGAAACATGGTTGTAAGCCAGAATTTAGCCAAACACAAAAAAAAAACTCCTATTCTTTTTGAAAGATCTACATAAAATGTTGGGGTTTTTCTATGTTTCCTAACGATGTTAATTATATTTATCCTTAAAATAGTATTTTGAATTTTTAAAAATATCAAATGAATGTATTTTAATTTGAAACTTTTACAGAGATTTTATGCAGCTGAGACAATTTATTACGAAAAGTTTTATGAAATTTGAAGTCTAATTGATATTTTCGACAAAATTGGTTCTCTAACGCTCGGTTAGATTATTCGGATGGGATTTCCTAGCAAAAATTTCACCAAACGACTTTTCAGTGTAAAAATCAGTTTATATTATTTTAAAAAGGTATTTTGAGCTAATTGGGAGTGTTTATTGGTGCAGAATTCAGCAGGGAGAGTTTAGGTAATTTTTCCTATGGCCAGGAGTGTTTTGGTAATTTTTCACACCAGGTGACTAATCTTGTTGAAACTCATGGTGAAGCAGTAAACAGTATAAGGAAAGAGGAAATTTAGTTTAGATAGGCGCAAGAAGGACGGTAGTGCGGTTGATGCATCTTATGGGTTAGGAAAAATCCGGTTAACAGATTAACCGTAATAAGTTAGAAACAGATAAGCGATAAGAGAGGGAAAGGTAAGGTTAGGTGTGTTTTTGTATTTTAGGGTTGTCTAAAAAGAAAGATTTTATTTGATAAGTGATTCTGTTGCTGAGAAAATGCAGAATCGAGGAGTTCATCGCCTATAAAGCCAAACAGGTAATGAAAGTACGGTGTCGTTATGGTATCTATTGTCTTGCTTGGCACACCACGTCAATGATGCTTATGTTGAACTCTTATATTTATTTTTGAACACCAGTTGATCTTATGACCAGGTACTTCATGTTGATTTGTGCTGTTGAAGACTTAAGGTAGAATGAATTCCCTTAGTCCGCCCGATGATGGGCCTAAAAGCATTGTTGAGGACTTATGATAAAAAATACTCTCTAAGTCTGCTCCGTTGATGAAAACCGTCCCCTAATCTGGACAAAACTGAGATGAACACTCCGTATGAAGGGGCATCATTAAGTGGGGGGCCAGTGAAGTGAAGTAACTGGCGATCGGTAAAAAAGAAAGTAACTGACAAAAAAGGATGAAGCGCACTAGAGTTTGTCATGTCGTGTCGAGTTAAACATGCATTGCAATTGATTTTATTTAATGTTTCTGAATTTATTGTCTTGATATTTTCTTGATGATTATTTGCTTTAGCGTTTCTTTTTGCATTTGTACTTATATAGTCCATAAATCTATCCAAGTGAAAATGATGATGTTCTATTGCGACTGAGCGGCTCAGTCTGAACAAAAGTGATACATCAAGATGGTTGCAAATGTTTATTCTTGGCATCCTTAAATCCTTTGCCTTCGTTGAAAATTCATAGTCGATTCTCCGATAATTTCGAAAGGTTGTACGTTGTACTCCTCGTATTATCTTTACTATAGGTGATTTGCGCTCATTCTTTATCTTATGTATTTCTCAGGTACTAGGTTTGAACAAGGAGAGACCTTGGGAAAAGGTGAAGAGAACTTATGTTGAGGTCCTATGAGGATATATATATATATATATATATATATATATATATATATATATATATATATATATATATATCATCACGATGATGCAAAATTTGTTGTAAATATTAAGTTGTGTTATGTTATGCAGTTTCCGCTGTAATACAAGGAGTACTATCAAGTAAAATTTTTTAAGGACGTGTTGTGACGTTCCTTTATGATCTTAAGGCTATAGTTTCTCTGTGTTATATTTAAGGTTGTGATGTTTACAGAATTGACATCTCAGCTCTAGCGATATCACATGGGCTAGGGGTGTCACAGGTGGTATCAAAGCTTTGGTATTATGATTTTGTAGACTGTTGGGGTGTTTAGAATGATGTGTAAGTCTTGATGCGAGATTAGGAGGAAGAATGTAATGGGTGACTAAGATGTATAAGTCAGACCAATTATGGCATAATTGATTTATAAGAATTGTCATTCTGTCATTGTTGCAGGAAATATAGGAGTGTGGATTGAAGATGACATGATGGATGTGTTGAACCCCGATGTGGACAGTGAGGAAGACCCCAAAAAAATTGAGGAGGACTTAATGAATTCAGACGAGGAGCCCGTGGTCATGAATTTCTAGGTCCCCGAGATAGAGAAAATAGAGGATGATCAACTTTATCGAGCTGATGTAGAAGTGAAAGAAGAAGCACCGAGTAAGTGGTAGAGGAGTAAGGTCATGAATTTTTGAAAACAAAAGTATATAAAGGTCTCCGGCAAGAGGGATGAACTGTTCAATCAGTTAGAATCCCTAAAACTTAAAGTAGATAGTGAGACAAGGAGTATGGAGATAGAATGTCTCAAGTAAAAGAAGAAGGCAGATAGGTTGGTTGAGGATACAGTTGATGCTAGCTTGCGGATTGTTCAAAAGATGCAGGAAGTAGTTCGTGAATGCCCTCTGGGCAGAGCCTTGTCTAGTAACGAGCGGAATATGGTACTTGATGAAGACTACTGGAGGTGAAGCTATTTAAGGAGCGATATGGGTTTGCTTGAGTCAAATGTTGTATGTCTAGGTGCGCAATCTATCGTTGTATAATGATTGTAGCATGAGACTCATGTTGTACTAATGTTGTTATTTTATGAAGTTGCGTTTGTTATATGTGAATGTAAGACTTGTTATACTATTTTTAGAATAGCACGTAATCTACAAAATTGAGAGATCCTAATACCAAGAGAACAGGAGAGAGATACTCTGCAAGAAGCACCCCCAAATGAAGCATCTTTGGCTAACACCAAAGGCGCCAGCGTGATAAAGAACAATGACAATAGGGCATAAATTAATAGAGAAGACTTAAGAAAGGAATTGGTAGGAATTCTGTAGGGAGTTGAGGCAACACCTGCGGCACAACTGGTTACTGTTAATGCAACAATTCCAGTAGCGGAAAGGCACGAATGTAAGTTTCGAGATTTTCAGGATGCTTGACCTAGTGAATTCCACGGAGGAAGTGATCCAATAAAAGCGGTTACTTGGCTAAAGGAAATGAAAAGGAATTTGAAATAACAGGTTGTAGGAAACATCAGAAGGTTGCATTTGCTACGCATATATTACGAGGGGCGACAATTTATTGGTGGGACGTGCTGAAAAAAGTAAAAGAAAAGATAAAAACAAATCGGACTTACATCAAGTAGAGCCGATTTAAGCGGCTATTCGAGAAAAAAAATTTCCTTTGACTGTACAAAATAGGTTGGAAATAGATTTTCTTGGATTAAAACAAAAGGACAAGACTTTGGAGGAGTACATTCGGGAATTTGATGAGGCATGCTTTGCTCCTTACTAGGTAAGTACGGAGGATCGCAAGGCCGGCCAGACACTTTGAAGAGGATTTGAGACAACCCTTGAGGAGAATAGTGAAAAGCTTTTAACTTCAAACATTTGCTCAGTCGGTAGAGAATGCATTGTTGGTGGAGGTGCAAAGTCAGGAGGCGTGGGAAGAAAGAAGATAACAAGGAAGGAAGCGGATTAGAGGGCAAGACAAAGGCAAGGATAGCGCAAGAAAATTTAGAAAGAGCACAGATGAAGGAAG
Organism: Escallonia herrerae; assembly: GCA_033070095.1. Taxonomy (NCBI): domain Eukaryota; kingdom Viridiplantae; phylum Streptophyta; class Magnoliopsida; order Escalloniales; family Escalloniaceae; genus Escallonia; species Escallonia herrerae. Next base: position 405,729 of record JAVXUP010000255.1, on the reverse strand, counting down.
ATCTGGACAAGGTTCAAGGTAGATGGGTTGAACTCGAGAAGGACGTTGGTGTGGAATGAGGCATGAGGGCACCAACTATGTAAAAGCAACATGAGCTTGTTTTAAGTGTGGCAAGCAAGGCCACGGAGTGAATGACTGTAGGCTTAATTAGGGAGTTTGTTACGGGTGCCAACACCCCGGACATAACATGAAAGAGTGCCCTCAGCGAAAGACACTAAACATAAAATGAAGGCCGAGAGTGGTAGGTCTTGCAAATGTGATGGAATGAAAGGAAGCTATAAAGTGCGAAGATGTGGTGACAGGTACTTCCCATGTCTGCTCTCATAAAGCCCTTGTATTGTTTGATTCTAGTGTTACTCGTTCCTTTGTTTCATTAGCATTTACGGAAAAGTTAATGACGCCTAGTCAATCATTTGATGCCATACTTCCGGTGAACATACCTAGTGGTAACTCCCTTCTAGCCACTAGAATATATAAGGAATGCCAAATTCAAGTAGTTGATCAGATCTTACATGCTAACCTTATACCCTTAGATCTGGGGGACTTTGACGTAATCCTCAGAATGGATTGGTTAGCTTCTCATCATGCTAATGTAGATTGTCATCATAAGTTGGTTAAGTTGTTGATGCCTAATAGACCTGAAGTTGTCATACAAGGCAATAGGGTGATAAAGTCTCCTTACCTAATATATACTCTACGTGCTCGTCATTGTCTTCGTAGCGGGTGCCGAGGCTATCTAGCACACATATACGATATTCATGTTAGTGAACCACAACTGGAGCAGATACCCATGTCAAAGAATTTTCAAATGTTTTTCCCGAAGATCTTCTAGGGCTACCACTAGACCGAGAAGTGGAGTTCAGAATTGATTTAGTTCCCGGAACTGGCCCTATATCCAAGACACCTTATGGCTAGCACCTTCCGAGATGAGTGAGTTGAAGGGACAACTGGAAGAAGTATTGAAGCTAGGATTTATCCGTCCCAGTGTTTCATCATGGGGAGCCCCATTATTATTTGTAAGGAAGAAGGATTGGTCTATAAGGCTATGTATCGATTACCGAGAGCTGAATAAGGTGACTGTCAGGAATAAGTATCCTTTACCACGTATAGATGATCTTTTTGATAAGTTGGAGAGCATAAAATATTTCTCTAAGATTGACCTTTGATCGGGATATCATCAACTGAAGGTAAAGGAAAGTGACATTGCTAAGATGACCTTTAGGACCAGATATGGGCACTATGAATTTTTGGTGATGCCTTTTAGGTTGACTAATGCCCCGATAGCCTTTATGGATTTGATGAATTGGGTATTTTGAGGATATCTCGATCGTTGTGTTATCATTTTCATCGATGACATTCTGATATACTCGAAGAGCAAAGAAAAACATGTTCATCATCTAAGGCAAGTTTTACAAATATTGAGAGGCCACAAATTATATGCCAAATTCAAGAAGTGTGAGTTTTGGCTTGAAAAGGTGCAGCTCTTAGGCCACGTCGTGACAGGGGAAGGGATATCAGTAGATCCCAGGAAAGTTGAAGCGGTGTCAAATTGGGAGTGCCCAATATCCGTTTATGAGGTTCGTAGTTTTATAGGACTAGTCAGGTATTATCGAAGGTTTATTAAAGATTTTTCTAAGATTGCCTACCCATTGACCAACATGACCCAAAAGAATGTGAATTTTAATTGAACGTAGCTTCCAAGAACTGAAGGAGAAGTTAGTGACTGCCCCAGTACTCACCTTACAATCTGAGCCTAATGGTTTGTGATATATAGTGATGCATCCCGAGAGGGATTAGGGTGTGTTGTTATGCAGAAGGGAAAAATGATCGCTTATACATCAAGGCAGCTGAAAAACTACAAGAGGAATTATCCAACACATGACCAAGAGCTAGCAGCGGCGGTAGTTGCCTTAAAAAATAGGAGACATTACTTATATGGTGCAACTTGTAAGATTTATACGGATCACAAAAGTTTAAATTATATTTTCACGCCGAAGGAACTTAACATGCAGTAGAGAAGGTGGTTAGAACTCCTTAAAGATTATGATTGCTTTATATTATACCACCTCGGGAAAGCGAATGTGGTAGCTGATGCCTTGAGCAGAAATAAAATAGAGAATTTAGCTTCCATGATTACCCAATAGAAGGCGATTGTAAACGACTTGAACAAGCTCAAAATTGATGTGCAAGTGAGAGGCGAAGGGAGCAGTAGCCTGTTCCAGATGGAGATTCGACCTACGCTACTTGATCAAATTAAAGAAGCCCAAAATCAAGACGAGAAGTTACTTAAGATTCAAACGGGGTTTGGAAAGAATGACAAAGAGGATTTTAGTTGTGATGGGGAAGGAATTTATAGATATGAAGGTCGGGTGTATGTTCCACCTAAGGATAAATTAAGAAGGGAAATCTTGACAGACGCACATAATTCCAAGTACTCAATCCATCCAGGACATATGACAAAGTTTCTGGAGGCTGGGCATGAAAAAGGAGATATCGGAGTTTGTATCAAAATGCATGACCTGTCACCAGGTAAAAGTTGATCATAGGAAGATGAATAGACAACTGCAACCATTACCTATTCTTGAGTGGAAGTGGAACCATATTACATTGACTTTGTATCCAAATTACCCCAAACATCTAATAGGAATACATCTATTTGGGTGATAGTAGATCGTTAAATGGAAACGGCTCAATTTATTCATATAAGAGAAGGGGATACGGCATAACGACTAGCCCGAATCTATATTAAGGAGGTAATAGCCGATACGGTGTGCCATATACCATTGTATTTGATTGAGATACAAGGTTTACTTCTAGATTTTGGAAGAGTTTTTGGAGGACCAGGCCGAGCATAAGTACAACATTTCATCTATAGATAGATAGATAATCCGAATGAATGATCCAGATTTTGGAGGATATGTTAAGAGCTTGTGTTGTAGAGTTTGGAAGAAATTGGGATGAACAGTTACCATTAATTGAGTATTTGTATAACAATAGTTATCAGACAAGTATTGGTATGGCCCCGTATGAAGCATTGTATGGTCGAAGGTGTCGTATACTGATTTGCTGTGATGTGGTCGAAAAGAGGTGGTTATCTCGTACCGAGTTAATCAAAGAAATGGAGATAAGGTTAAAATTATACAAGACATGCTTCGTACCGCACAGAGTAAGCAAAAAACCTACGTTGATAAAAGACAAAGAGCGTTAGAATTCCAGGTAGGTGACTCAAATTTTTGAAGGTGTCGTTGTGGAAAGGAATTATGCGGTTTGGAAGAAAGGGGAAATTAAGCCCTAGATTCATCGGGCCATTCAAGATCTTGTCAAAGATCACACATGATAAATCTAGAATCAGTAGAGATTCGCGACAATCTATCATACCAAAAGGTACATGTGGAAGTGGTAGATAAAAAGAGCAAGTGCTTTGCTCTAAAATAGTACCGGTGATCAAGGTGATGTGGAAAAACCATGAAGCAGAAGAAGCTACCTGGGAGCTTGAAGATTTGATGTGGCAAAGATATCCTCACTGATTTGCATATTAAGGTGCATGTTTCCGAGAGGTGAAGTGTGTGCATGTAGAGTTAAGTGAAGGGTGAGGTGGCATGAGAGAGGGCTTACCCTGGACAACTATTTAAGGGTGAATTATGAAAAATGTAGAATGAATCTTGGGATACTTTCAACTGAGACTTCATAGAGAAAAGGGAGAGTAAGACAACCCAAGGAACAAAGTTTCATTTGGTAAACAATGAAGAAGTTATGGACCACCAAAGTCAGGAAAAAAGTCAGCCTGAAGTGTGCGAAGTAGCTGATTGAGGGAGAATTTGAGGAAAATCCAGCAAGAATTTTGTGAAAGGCCAAACAGAGAAATTATAGAAGGGAGAGAAAAGAAGAGATTGCAACAAATAAAGTGAGGTAAAAATTAGATTTGTGTGTGTGTGTGTGTTCTTGGTGTTTTGATATATGTTCTTGATGGAAATTAGGGCTGAAATGATTATGTTGTGCTATGATTCCATGCTAAATGAATTTATGGAGTTAGATAAGTGAAAATAAAATGGTTTAAAGGGGATTTGAAGTGAATAAAGTAGCTAATGATATATGTTAGCATAATATGGATGTATAAGTGAAGAGGGAAAAATATTTCTGGGCATGCAAACCTGAAGAATGCAGCTTGAAGTGTAAGATGTGATGAAAATGTGTAATATTGATCCAAAAGTGATGAATAGTGACTGTAAATGTCGCTAAAAGTCTTATTCTCTTTTAAATTTTATTTTTGAAACATGGCTGTAAACCATAATTTGGCCAAACACAAGAGAAAAACTCCTATTGTTTTTGAAAAATCTACATACTGTAAAATTTTCGGATTTTTTGAATTTCCTAACTATGTTAAATATATTTATCCTTAAAATAGGTTTTTGAATTTTTAAAAATACTAAATAAATGTATTGTAATCTGAAACTTTTACTGAGACTTTATGTAGCTGAGGCGCACTTTAGTTCTAAAATTTCATGACATTGGCAGGTTGATTCATATTTTTTACAATTTTGGTTCCCTAAAGATCGGTTTGGTTATTCGGATGAGATTTTCAAGCAAAAATTTTACCAAATGACTTTTCAGTATAAAAATTAGTTTACATCATTTTTAAAAAGGTATTTTCAGCCAATTGGGAATGTTTAATGGTGCAACAGTCGGCAGGGGGAGTTTAGGTAATTTTACCTATGGTTAGGGGTGCTTTGGTAATTTTTCACACCGATGACGAATCTTGTGAAAATTCATGGTTAAGCAGTAAGAAGTACAAGGAATGAGAAAATTAAGTTTAGATAGGCACAAGAAGGATAGTAATACGGTTGATGCACCTTAAGTTGGAAGCAGATAAGTGGTAAGGGAGGAGGAAGGTAAGGTTGGGTGTATTTTTGTATTTTAGGGTTGTCTAACAAGAAATATTTTATTTGATAGGTGATTCTGTTGCTAAAAAAATCCAGAAACGAGGAGTTTATCGGCTATAAAGACAAACAGGTAAGGATAGTGCGGTTCCGTTATGGTATCCATTGTCTTGCTTGGCATACCATGTTGATGATACTTATGTTGAACACCTATATTTATGTTTGAATACCGGTTGATCGTATGACGTGGTACTTCTTGTTGATTTGTGCTGTTGAGGACTTAAGATGAAATGAATTCACTTAGTATGCCTGATGATGAGCTTGAAAGTGTTTTTGAGGACTTATGATCGAAAACACTCTCCGCTTCTGTGATGAAAACCGTCCCCTAATTTGGACAAAACTGAGATGAACACCCCATATGAAGGGGCATCATTAATTGTAGGGTAAGTAGAGTGAAGTAACTGGCGGTCAGCATAAAAGAAAGTAATTGACAAAAAGGGATGAAGCGCGCTAGAGTCTGTCATGTCGTGTCGAGTCGAGTGGAGCATGCATTGCAATTGATTTTATTTGATGTTGCTAAATTTGTTGTCTTGTTACTCTCTTGATGATTATTTTCTTTTACATTGCACTTGCATAGTCTACGAGTCTGTTTAAGTGAAAATGATGATGTTTTGTTGGGCTTGAGCCGCTCAATCTGAACAAAGGTGATACACCAAGATGGTTGCAAATGTTCGTTCTTGACATCCTTAAATCCTTTGCCTTCGTTGAAAATTCTAATCAAAAGGTTTATACATTGTACTCCTTGTATTATCCTTGCTGGGCAACTTTCACTCATTCCTTATCTTATGTGTTTTTTACGTACTAGGTTTGAACAAGGAGAGACCTCGGGTAAAGGGAAAAAGAAATTATGCTGAGGTCCTATGATGAAATATATATCGCCGTGATGATGTAAAATTTGGTGTAAATATTAAATTGTGTTATGCAGTTTCAGCTACAATACGATGTGTATTATTAAGAAAAATTTTTTGTAAGGACATGTTATAATGTTCCTTTATGATCTTATAGTTTTAGTTGCTCTGAGTTCTATTTAAGCCTGTGACGTTAGCAGAATGACATCTCAGCTTCGGTGACGTCACTTAGGCTGGGGGTGTCACATTTTACCCCTAGGACTATTGCTTTTTATAAAGTGATTCATGGGAAAGTTAAATCTCTTATAGAATATAATTGTGATTAAAAAAGTGTGGAATTTTTTACATATCCATTTTAATTCTAAATGCTTATATATAAATCTTATCCTTTAGGTATAGAGAGTTTTTAAGGTGCTAATGACCAGATGTCTCATTAGTTTCAAGTTATTCACTTTTGCCGAAATAATTTTAGCAAATAAATATGTAATATCAAACAATATATATATATATATATATATATATATATATATATATATATATATATATATATATATCGTTTTATGATTTTTGTGAGACGCATGTGTAAGGACGTTCAATCAGTAAAGATTTATCCTTATTTTGGAGTGTTTTTGAGGTGTTTAGTCAAAACTAATAGATGATATATAAGTACATTAGTAAAGTACAATTTAAAAGAGGTTTAGGGTGTGTTTTATACCGCAATTAAGCACTTAAAACTTAAATTGTTCAATGATTTTCAATTAAGTGTGTTTGATAATGCTTAACCCTGTATCATTTAAAAATTTAATTCCTTCAAAAAATAGACTAAAATTTTAACTCAAGATGAACTTACTTAATGTTGATCGCTTAATTTTAAGTGAGATGGTTAAAAGTTATCTAACACATTTTTTCATGAAAAAATAGTTACCACCATGATGCCGCTTCAATTAATTTGCTGGCAATACGCCTTCATCACACTACAACCACCACCACAGCTATTATTTCCTTTTGCTACTACCACCACAATTATCATAACCTAACCACTATCACCACCACTACCACCACGACCACAAGGACACTGCCACCTCCACCATACTGTCGTTGTTGTCACCACATCCATTTCTGTCAAATTTATCTAAATATTTACCACACTACAACCACTGCTATGATCGCCATGTCTCGCATATCGCTATCATCACAATTACCAATACCACTTCTTCACGCACCATTACTGCCACTATTGACACCTTTTCGCTGCCATTGCTGTAGCCGCCACCGCCGCCACCACTATTACTCCATCGTCACTGCCACTACCACCAACACGATTATAGCCTCCCAAAAAAAATTATAAAGTACATTAACAAATGCATAATTTTGGTAAAATAGATAAATTTGTAAATAAAATTTTTTTAGACATCTACTCTTGGTTTACCAAACAGGTTAACTTATTTTTCATTAAAAATTTAGTTGCTTAAATTTTCAGTTTTACGCATTCTTAACTTTTTCAACGCTTAAATTTCAATTTTATCAAATAGCTCCTTAATTTTAAAAGGTTTGACTTTGCTTTTCACATTTTATAGGTCTACTATTTGTCACAAAGCTATAGTTCTTACATTTAATAAATGCCTTTACTGGTTTTTTTCATGGATACTTATTTTATCAGAACATAATGTAACTTTTGTGTACTAACTTTTGTCGGATTATTCTTGTTTACTACAATTAGCTTGTAAAATTTAGCAAATATCCTTATGTTAGGCTAACAATTATACAGTGGAGATTGGTTCATATGATTATTGAATGAACACAACAATCACCATTCACGGTTATAATTGACCCTATTATATTCAAACTTAAACTCCAAAGCTTATAATTAGTCTAATATTTACTAACTGGTCTTCTTATTCGTGTGACCTTAATCAACTTTAAACCAAAAACATATTTTTCATTGGTTGTTACAATCCTATTAAAATAATTGTTAGCCAATATTCGATTACAATAAGCTTTGTAAAATTACTTAAACAAATTCATTGCGAAAATTATATATTTTCTCAAATATACTAAGATCTAGAGTACATTAATCGTAGTTTTTTTAAAATAATAAGATCTAGAGTACATTAATCCTATTTTTTTTTAAATCTCATATTTGATTTGTTTTCTAAGTCCTTATCCATGATATCTAACCAATTTGCTGGTCGTGAGACCTTATTTAAAAGCTGACTTATAACTCGTTTATTAAATCTATATATCGGATTATTTATTTTTATGATAAATATCTTATATATATATATATATATATATATATATATATATATTACATGTTACATATGTTTCTATACATGAATTACATTTAACTCAATTAGAACGTCATTTTCTCCTTCAAAATCTAATATGTTACTTCTATGTTATATGGTTTTTTATATTCACATTAAACAACGATTTTAAGAATACAACAGTAAAAAATAGGTCATAATAAGTCAGTATAGATTAGGTTGAATTTTAAAATGATTAAAATTCAATCGTAAAGCATACTAGGCATACAAATATAGCCCTCATTATTGTTGCAAAATTAATCAAACTTAAAAACGAGGACCCATCAAAATTTAAATCAATTTGTTAGATCTATTTCTTTTTGTGGTTCTAAGTCTCACAGGTTGTTTAACTTCAATTGTAACATTTTTAATGCATTTAAAATGTTGTTTTTGTTTATATATATATATATATATATATATATATATATATATATATATGTTAGTATATTCATTAATTTGAGTTTTAGAATGATTAAAATTAATTTTAAAATTATTTACGGCTTATAGAAAATCCTGCTATCTCTTACAAGATTAATTAAATTTAAAAAATAGGCATCCTGTTAAAATTAAATCAATTATTAGATCACATTTTTGTTTTATATCTCATATGTTAGGGTCTATGAATTTTAATTTCATATCAAAGAACATTATTTAAGGACAAAATGGTCAGAATTAGTTTTTCAATCAAAGAACATCAATGAAGTCTTAATAGATTAGTTTACTAATTGGGTAGAGTTTTAGAATGATTAGAATTAGTTTTTCAATTAAATAAGACTTACTGATATAGAATTTTACTCACCTCAAAATAATATTAAGTCTTAATAAGTTGGTATACTGATTACGTTGGCTTTAGAATGATTAAAATTAGTCTTAAAATTATATAGCCCTTACAGAAAATTCTCATTACATCTGCAAGATTAGTTAAATTTAAAAATATGAATCTTAAAAAAATTTAAGTCACTTCTTAGATCGTGTTTGTTCTAAATCTCATAAGTGATTTTTTTTAGTGTCTACGAATTTTAAATCATATCAAAGAACATTATGTGTGGACATAATTGTGAAATGAAGTCTTAATAGATTGCCATACTGATTAGTAGAGTTTTAGAATGATCAGAATAAGTGTTTTATTTTAATAAAGCTAACAAATATAGAAATTGATTAATTTCAAATAAGGAACCTATTAAAGATAATATTGGAGACCTTTAATGACACGCTCTTATTTAGTATATAATATTTGTAAGTCCATTTTACATTGAAAACATAGTATGATGATGTGTCATGCAGAGAAGCGATAATGTATTGTGCAAAGAAGGAATCATTACATTTTCTGTTTCACATATTATATATTATATAAATATACATTTGTAAACGTGTCGTACTTTTCTAGGCATTTTAGCAAACATCACATGTTAGGGGCATTTTTCTAATAAATTGTACATTTTTTATGTTCACTTACCATAACATCATATATTAGTGCCATTATCAAAACACAAAGCTTTTTTCAAAACCATGACCGATAATTTTAATTAATGATTCAAATTTACTCCAGCTTATAAATCCATTCCTAAAACTCACTCTTCCAACCCTAAACTACCACCTCAAAATCAATCAGCCGCCACTTTCTTTCTCCTTCTCTCCCTCCCCCCCCCCCCCCTCTCAAGAAAAAGGACTTTTAGCGACGGATAATTCAGTCACAAAATGTCCTACATCCATCGCCAAAAGTCTGTTGCCTACAACCCCATCTCTAAGAATTTTGTGACAAAATTTTAAAATCCATCGTAAAGTCGACCTTGAACGATGGACTTACAAATACAATTAGCGACGGATATTTCGTCGCTAATAATATTTTTTATATTTTCTTTTTTGGAAAATATTTTATTGCGTAAAATATTAGCGACGAAACAAAGCGTCATCAAAAGTTTTGATGACAGATATTTAGCAACCAATAATCCGTCGCTAATTTTTTTTTTGCTTTAGTGACGGATAACCCGTAGCTAAAATTCGGTCGCTTAAAATTTTAGTGACACAACTTCCGTCACTAAAGAATCATTTATTCCAGTGAGACTTTTTAGCGACGGAAGAAAATCTGTCACTAAAAGTCCTGCTAATTTTTAAAATATTTTTTCATTTTTTTAATACCCGAATGTGTAATTACAAATTCTCAACAACACAATCTCAATCCAGCAAATAATTCTCAATGCACATTAGGATCAGCAACTAACTAACCCTAAAACAGACACAACACATACGTGTAAAGAATGAATTCTACATCAATCGAAAAATAAAATATATACAAAGTTCAGGAGCGCACAGAAGCGGGGGACAATAGAGTAAGGGAGGGGAGTACAAGTCAGGGGGTGGGGGGCACGGGAGCAAGATACAAACATCTAGGAGGCCGGGGAAGGGCTGATCAGGGGTCAGCGAGTCTCGGATCTGGAGCCTGCTGATCGTCCTCGTCCACTGGTGCACTGGAAAGTAGATCTGGCTAGGCATGTCAAGAAGCATTGCCCTACATGTAAAGGCACGGACGCATTAATCTCGTTAGTAATCGTATAAAGTGTTTACTTAACGTATATAGTGGTTGTACCTGATTATTCACCATGATCATCCTAAACAACTTCGTAGCAATGCAACAGAGTCACCCCATGATCGGTGTCTATGTCTGTTGAGGGGCAGCGGGGGGTGGGGACACTCCTATCAAGACACATGCAGTCGAACTGTGGAGTCCGTGTATGCAGCCTTTTGGCCTATTGATGACCCCCGACGTATCTAGCCATCGCTTTAATCCCCCAGTACTCGTGCATGTACTCGTGCCCGTACTCATGGACGCTGATGGCTGTTCGGACTGCTGCCCAGACCCCCTGATCTATTCATACGAGGCATGCAAAATAGTGATTTGACATTCAAAACATTAAGGTGACAAACATCAACAAAGGAAACAATTTAACAAAGTAAACAAATTAATTCGTAACTTATATCGATCTACTGGGAAATATCTGAAACAAAGTCCCCCACCTGGTATTGATCGTCCTTATCCTTCTTCCTCACGTGCGTCTTAATGTACGTCAGAGCACAGACCCCATTCAGCGCCTGGTTTGGATACTTAATCGCATTCTTATGTCGAAAGACGTCATGTGCCACCGACCCACCCGTGTGCGTGGGATCTTTGTCCTGTATGTTCTCGCTCCTACTCTTACTCTTGGCCTTCCAAGATGTATCAGTCCTCCACTTATCAACCATCGCTCCCCATACAACTGGAGATATCCAATAAGGAGGAAATTTCTTCCACTTCTCCATCAGGGCACCCTCGGGCGTCATCTTCAGCACCCACTCCTTTGCGTCGTGCAGCCATCGCTTGTAATTTTTGCCTATGTAGGCAAAAAAGGCATGTCACCCCAACGCTCGTTACTCAGGTGACTCAAACTCGAACCCCACTTGGAAGGCATCCAATTACACAATCAAAATGATTAATTTTAAATTGTGTTCTAATTTAACAAATAATGACTGACGCAAATGGATAAAAATCATACCAGCGACTACTCCCATAAGGACTCCCTCATCGTGGCATCCCAGTCCTTCCAGTATAACCGTGGCTCAAAGAATCAGTCCTTCACAAGGATGCCGATCTTCATCTTCACTGGAGTTTCCAGGATCCTGATAAAGAAACAACCATCGAATACATTTAACAAGTGGACAGTAATAAATATCAAAATTAAAGATTATAAGTACTACATTATGTAATTTTTTTACTTACTGGCCCTCTTGGGTAAGAGTAATTCTCTCTTTATGCTAGGGTAGATGCATACCCCCCATGTCAGTCCACGGCGTCGTCGAGATCCTGCAAAACACCAACAGTAATACGGATCAAATATAATTTAAATACGGGTCTAGCATTATGACCGAATGCCTCTATCAAATGAACCTAAGGTAGAACCCATAAAAGAAAAAGAACCAGCGAGTGTGAGGGAGGAATCAGCCCTAGGCTGGGCCAGCGGTTGGGACTGGGACTGGGGCTAGGGCAGGGGCAGCGGCTACGCCTGGGTCCCGGCTGGGGCTAGGACTGGGCAGGCTTACTGGATGTGGGCACTATGTGCCTCATCATCAGCAAGTAATGACGAGATGTGAGTCATCGGGGTTGATGCAACTTGGCATCCACCTCGACCATGGATGGTCCATAATCTATACATGCCTGACTTTATGTACAACAAGTCCAAATTAAAATATTAACACATACAAAACAATGTATAGTCCACATCATGTTATAACACTATATAAATGAACCGAGTATTATGAATCGAGTATAAAAACACTATATGAACTGAGTACTAAAAGAATGCATGTTACAACATTACAAGTCAATCATCTTCATTTTGGGAATCATCGCCATCATCATTGTCGGACTCGTCATCCTCTTCTTTCTGGGACTCGTCATCCTCCTCATTGAGTAATTCTTCCTCGTCGTTAGTAGACTCAGCCTCATCATCTTCAACACTTTTTACTTTTTCTGCATCATGATTTATGACTTCTTCTCCTACATCAACTATTGGTTGAAGAGGGAACTCGTTCTCCACGTTGTCCACTGAGACAGGTGCTGAGACAGGTGCTTGCTTGGCTTGAAAGGTGTCTACCTCACAGTCAGCCTGACTAGCAAACACAAACAGCTTCACTAGCTCAAACCATGTTTCCTTATCATCATCTTCGCCTCATAGTACGATGGGGGCAGCTTTTCACTCTCCAGCAAAAATTCTTTGATAAAAGTAACGAACTCGTTAAATCCTTTCTCACTTAGCCCATGGTCTGATTTCAATTATGATAATTGACTAACCGCAAATAGTCGCGTGTGTTTCTGGATTCCATCACACAATGGCTCCTCCACGTCTCAATAGATCATAAAACTGATTAGCCCCCTCATTCGGCTGCTGGGGACTGTCATCGCTTCGGTAGTCACTGTATTCAACATTAGCATGCGCAGCATCCATAATCATATCTTAATTATCATAATGTGCCTCCTCCTAACATCAGCTTGACTAGCCAGGTTGGATGACAATATTATCGTTTCTTCATGCTGTGTCCACCTTGTGTATCCACCGATAAAACCGTACCGGAGAAGACACCATTTTACCACCATTCTCTTTCTCTAATGCAACAACTCACATTTACTGCACGGACACCTTATCGTCTCAGAGTTGATATGCAGGATGCGCGTAAGCGATCTCGAGAAATTCATCGACGCGATCCTCAAAATCATCATTATTCTTTCTTTTCATCCAACTTTGATCAACCAACATGACGACTGAGATTACGTACTATATACCACCTAAAATTAAAACCTCTAATTAAGTGGGGTCGATGTGAAAATGAATGCATGCATGTGACAAAATGTCAATATATACCCCCTCTGTTCTCTAATAGTTAGTAGTCCTATCCTTAAAAAAAACACATGTTTATAAAATAGTTACCAACTCGTGCAAAGTCCTATATCTGCGAAAAATTTGGTAGCACCTCCCCATATTTGTTCAAGTACAAGACATCGATTAGGTGTTCTAACATTTGTTTAATCTTGCTCTTGGAAGAATTAACGGATCTTAGAACACAAGATATGTATGCACCCAAAGAAACACTGAAGAACGTGTACCAAATATCCACGACATAGAACACATATCATGAGTCGATACACTGTTTTATAAATACTTAGCTTTTCCAAATTGTCCAAACTGGACATCCAAAGGCTCATTACAAAGCATTACTTTGTAATTAGTACCTTTGCACGGGAACTAAGGATTTTTATGCATGCATGCGGTTGAAAATTGATAACATATGTAACAATCTTTTTCAAATTTCAAAAAAATGGAATCATTAAGTTAATTTGCAAGAATATGCCATAACCAAAATGATTCACTTTCAAATTTGTTGACAATGAGTTATAACTGACTCGTCGTCAATGGACACGACAAAATAACAACGGATATTTCTAATGTGGGTAGTCGACTCACGTTTCACGGTAAAATATGGAGTTCATTCACGGAGTTGATATCATATCACCTCTGATTGTGATGGGATTCATGGTTTAGTTAGGGTTAGAGTTGTATTTAGGCTTATCAGGGTTAATTAGGGTTTAATTGAGATCTATGATCGTGATATTGTGTCACCTGTAATTAGGGGTTTAACTAGATTAATTAAGTTTAATTAGAGTTACTTCAAGATGTGTTAGGGGTTAAATTAGGGTTAATTAGTATTAACTAGGAGTTCCTTGGGGTTGATTAGGATTACTTCAAGATGTGTTATGGGTTAATTAGGGTTAACTAGGGTTAATTAGGGTCATTTAGGTTACTTAGGTCTAAGTACGGCTAACTAGGACTAATTAGGATTAATCGGGTTTAAGTAGGGTTAATTAGTATTAATTAAGGTTTAATTAAGTAGGAGTTAATTAAGTTTAATCAGGATATAGTCAAGGTTTATCGAGGCTAATTAGTGTTAATTAGTATTAATTAGGGTAATTAGGGTTAATTAGGGTTTAATTAGGGTTTATTGGGGTTAATCCTAATTAATCCTAATCAGGTTAATTCGGGTTTAGTTAGGGTTTATCGGGTTTGATTAGGATTTATTGGGTTTGATTAGGGTAGTTAGGCAAGTTAGGGCTAATTGAGTTTTTTAGGGTTAATTGAGTTTTTAAGCTTTAATTAGGTTTTAATTAAGAGTTATCTAAGGTCAATTAGGGTTAGTTCGAGTTTAGTTGATTTTAATTAAAGTTACAACATACAACAATATACAATTAGAGTAAAATTACGCTATGCATTACAGCAAATTAACTTCAATTAACCATAATTAGGATAAATTAAATTTAAACTCAAATTGAAATGCATAAATTCAAACTCAAACTCAAACTCAAAATAATCAACCAAATTATATTAAATTCAAACTCACATGCATTAAACCACATACATTAAACAACAATTAGGATAAGATGGATATACCGGTGGTGGAGGTGGTGCGACAGCAGCGATGGTGGTGGCGCGGTAGTGGAGAGCCATAAGCGCTATGGAGGGACACGACGTCATGGGGGCCTATCGTCGGGGGGGGGGGGGGGTGGTTGCGTCGGAGGGGGGATCATCGGGGGATGAAACTGTCAATGAGTGAGAGAGAAAAGAAAGGAAATTGGGTATTTATATCAGGACTTTTAGCTACAGACAACATTCTGTCGCTAAAAGTGCGATGCTTAAAGTTAAGACTTTTAGCGAAGGATAATTTAGAAACGGTATATTCCGTCGTCAAAGGCTTGTTTTAACAACGGAATTTTTAGTGATCGACAGTATCCATCGCTAAAAAGTTTCAAAAATTTTAAAAAGGTGGCCGAAAATAGAAAATTTTGTATAATCTTTTAGCAACGTATATTTCGTTGCTAAATATCTGTCGGTAAAAGTTTTTAGCGACAGAATTTTACCGACTACCATTGATGAAATGGCCTTTTAGCGACGGATTTGTCTACATCGCTAAAAGTCCTTTTTCTTGTAGTGCTCTCTCTCTCTCTCTCGGGACATCACCGTCTACCACCATATTTTACATAAACTCATCCTTCCAACCCTAAACTATCACCTTAAAATCAATTAGCACCACTTTTACTTTTTGCCTCTCTCTCCTCCCCCCTCCCTCTTTCCCTTTCCCTCTCCCTCTCCCCCTCTCTCACCCTCCCCATTACCATCTACCACCATATCTTACATCTACTATACCTTCTCTTCTTCTTTCCACTCTCCTCAAGTGCTTCCTCCCTAAACTCCATTACTGCCAAACCTAAAACTGAAGGTGGATGCAGTGATGTAGTGGCCGGTTGATTCATCCATGTTGGCAGTAAGGGCAACATTTCGGGTGTACTCTAAATGAGGGAGAAAAAGGCACCACGTAGGCATGTGGCCCACGCTGCCACCGCTACTGATGACCAATACCATCACCGCCACGAAAAAAATTGCCATCTTCATCCAACCATTGCGGCCGCTGCCACTACCTCGTACAAGTCTGCCACTACCTCGTACAAGTCTACAAGGAGCAATTTTGAGATATCTGCTTTTAGTTTATTAAACTGGTTAAATTACTTTTTAGTGATGAAATTAGGTTGCTTAAAGTTTTAAGCGTTACATATTCAGCGCGCAAATTTTCAACACTAAATTTTCAGTTTCATCAAACAACCCGTTAGAATGAATAATAAATAAAACCAAGGCTATAAAAAGTTGTCCTTTGAAATTGCCCCTTAAAGTGGGGAATGATGCGAAATCGATGGCGATTATTATCATAAAAAGACTTATGCAACCAACTTTCAATCTTCGAACGAACAGGCATTTGCCTTCATCTTGACTGAATCAGAAGATGATGCGTTGCCCCCACTTGCTTTTTTCTTGGTGGAGTCTCCAAAATATTAAATAGTCCAAAGACTACTTTCCACCATTTAAAGATAAAACATAGGCAGCTTTTAGTACAACTTTAGATGATTTGATGGAATATAGTACTTAATACCTATAAAAGTATAAATATTATGAATTATTTCAAAAAAGTATGTTCTTTTAATTACGTCAATAACAATATCATCCTCTATTTATGACTCCCCTTTAAACTTGATTGAAATTAAATGAATATTTGATAAAGAATCTATTCTAAACATTGGGAAATAAAAATTATGATGAAAAAAAATTAAAGATATCACTTTATTATTCCCATTTAATTTGGTTAAAATGAAATAAACATCAGATGGTTAGCAAACAATTAACCAACTAAAAAATAAAATCAAAATAAAGAAACTAAAATACATGAAAAATCAGTTAAGAAACAAACAACTATTGGAAAAACAAAAACAGAAAAAAAGAATTGAGAAACAAGGTAAAATATGCATAAAAAAAATAATGGTTAAATATGGTGCGAATTTGAACTGAAAATATGTTCAATTATTACAGTTGAAGTTGAAGATCAAGTGTTTTGCATTTCATATTAATGAAATGTAAAGTATATGCTCTTAAAAATTACAAATCTTAAGTGTATACTATAAACCAATTACAAAAATAAAGACGTACATTCATTCTGTTAATTTCTCTATTTACTTTTTTTCTTTTCAATAACACTATCAAACATTTCTTTGATCCAAAATCCAAGAAGAAGATTTTCAAGCATTGAACTGATTGCAATTGTAATTGCGAATATCAAATATAAATATTTTCTGAAACAAGACACCAAAAAAATTTTGAATTATATTATTTGATCCCATAAAAGCTAAAGACATCACCTTAAAAATTATTCTCGAGCACATTCACTTGCAACCGCCGTAAAGTTTAAAGTAAAAGAGTAAAATTGTTTCATTCTAGTCATTTTGATAACATGGCAGCAGTTCCATATTAGGAGGTAAAGTGACAAGGCCGTTGAGGATATTCCACCACTGAAAGAAAGATGCATGAGCACCTTTTCAGACTATTTTTAAAGGAATTGATGAAATATAATTACAGCAAAAGAGTGAAACCGTTCTGTTCCAGGCTATGGGGTATCAAAAAATATTAATATTTTTCATCTACGAGGACATCACGTGACAAAACCATTTAAGATTTTCCATCACTTAAAGGAAGGAACAAAATAGCGAACCCAATCTGTAATGTGGCAGCAGATCCCGGCCAGGGGATAGCGATAAAACCAATATTTCACATGTAAGAGGGCATCATGTGGCAAGATCATTGCAAATCATTCATCACTTACATAAAAAAAAAAAACATAAGCAGCTTTTAAGACTACTTTAAATGATTTGATGAAACCTTATTATAATAAAAGAGTGTTCCTAACCCATTTTGGTCACGCCTAAAAACCCACTAGGGTTCCCGCTTCGTGCAAACACGTCGACAGATTCGACGGTCAAACTTCCAATGCATCAAACTAGCCAGTGCGCGCACGCTCAAGTGACGTGCATTTTGCGCTCCGCGCGCGCACATCTCGCTCCACGCACCTGGTAAGACTAAGACAACTTGTTCCGCAATAGCGTAACCCACGAGAGCACGACCGTTGCACCAAAACCACCCGAACACCTTTTCACCAAAAACTTCGATTGACGGTGCAACCGGAGCGACGAGGTCAAGGGGCAAAAGCCTTGGCAAACCCCTTGGGGTCTGCCTCGGCCCCTCCCAAGGCCATGGGGTCGGCCTCGGCCTTCCCCAAGGCCATGGGGTCGGCCTCGGCCTCCCATAAGGGGTTGGCCTTGGCCTTCCCCCCCCCCCTCCCCCGATTCTTCAATTTTCACGCAGTCTCTTTCTCACTTCTTACACTTCGTATATGACTTAGACACCTTATTCGTCACATGGGTATGATTCATGTCGACACGCTCGTCGTGATGCAACTTTCGGATTTGACATTGCCCATCAAAACACCTCCCGTCGGCGTGCCCAAAGTTCACCCAAAGGGGGAGTGGCCTTGGCCTCCCTTCATGGGAGTTGGCCATTGGCCTTGGCCACCCCTTAGGGTCGGCCTCGGCCTCACCAAGGGGTCGGCCTCGGCCTCCCACAGGTGGTGGCCTTGACCTTCCCCCATTTTTGGCCTATGGCCTCCGCTCCCTCGCGCACTTGTTTTCTAAAGTTTACGGACGTTCGTGCATGAACCTCGGGACGTCCGTCGTCCATCAACCTCGCGACGTCCGTCGTCCATCATCCTCGTGAGGTCCGTCGTCCATCATCCTCGTGACGGCCGTCGTCCGATGACCGCGTACCATCACTTCCAACTTTGTCATTACTATATGTTACATTCATTATCCTGTTATGACAGGTACACTCAGCTCACATACCGTCTTAGGGACACCCGACGCGCGCCCACGCGCCATCTTCATGATGCGTGCCCCCGGCACCAAGTATTGCTTCGCGACATTCGTCGCGGTGCCATCTCCATGACGCTTGCCCCTGACACCAAGCATATGCTCCGCGACGTTCGTCACCGCGCTTATACGCCATCTTCATGATACGTGCTCCCGGTATTAAGTATTGCTTCGCGACGTTCGTCGTCGCACCACTTTTATGATATGTGCTTCGGCACCAAGAAAATTAATAATTCCATCTTAAAAATTACTCTTATTCGTGTTTACGTGCTACGCTTGTCCTCGGTTGTGGTCAAAATAAAAAAGTGAACCTATTTCGGACACATCAAGTGACAAGACCGTTGAGGATATTCCACCACTTAGGCTTCGTTTGACAAAATTTTTTTTTTGGTTTTCAGTTTTTAAAGAGCAGTTTTTAAAGAGCAGCTTAATTTTTTTTTTTTATAAAAACAAGTGGGTGTTTGATAACCCCTTTTTTTTTGAGGTTTTTTTTTTTGTGTTTGGTAACCCTTTTTATTTTGACTTTTTTTTTTTGGTGGTTTGCGGTGGCGGTGGTGGGGCGTAGCGGTGGTCGACGGTGGTGGTGGTGGTGGCCGACGGCCGGAGGTGGCTGCCGGCAGTCACCGGCGGTGGTGGCCGGAGGTAGCTGCCGGCAGTCTCCGGCGGCCGGAGGTGGCTGCCGGCAGTCACCGGCGGTGGTGGCCGGCGGCCGGAGGTGGCTGCCGGCCGTCTCCGGTGGTCGCCGGCGGCCGGAGGTGGCTGCCGGCCGTCTCAGGCGGTGGTCGCCGGTGGCCGGAGGTGGCTGCCGGCAGTCTCCGGCGGTGGTCGCCGGTGGCCGGAGGTGGCTGCCGGTGGTCACCGGCGGTCGCCGGCGGCCGGAGGTGGTTGTCGGCAGTCTCCGGCGGTGGTCGCCGGCAGCCGGAGGTGGCTGCCGGCGGCCGGCAGTCTCCGGCGGTGGTCGCCTGAGGTGGCTGCCGGCGGTGGGAGGGTGGTGGTGGTGGTCGAAAAAAAAAAACCAAAAGTGAAAAAAAAAACCAGTTTTTGGAGTTTTTTTTTTACTCTGCAGTTTAAAAACTGATTTTTTAAATTGAAAAAAAAATGGTTACCAAACGCTCTTTTTTTTTCAGTTTTTAAAACTGAAAAAAAAAGAGGGAAAAAAATTTTATCAAACGGGGCCTTAGAGAAAGATGCATGAGCGGCTTTTCAGATTATTTAAAAAGAATTGATGAAACATAATTACAGCAAAAGAGTCAATCCGTTCTGTTCCGGTCAACTCAAACTGTATCCTGGCAGCAATTCCAGGCCAGGGTAACAAAAAAGTTAATATTTCACATCTACGAGGACATCACTTGAAAAGACCATTTAAGATTTTCCACCGCAAAGGAACATAATCCGCATTTAAGATTACTTTACATGAATTGATGACACACAATTAGAGCATAAAAGTGAACCCATTCTACTCCAGGCGAGGAGGTACCGATAAAACCAATATTTCTTATGATTTAATGAAACCTTATTGCAGTGAAAGAGTGACAAAACATTGAAAATCACTCCCCACATGAAGAAAAAAACATAATCAGCTTTTAAGACTTCTTCAATGATTTAATGAAACCTTATTATAGTGAAAGGGCAAATATATTATCTTCTAGTTATCTCAAACTGTTACGTTGCAAAGGCTCCAAGTTAGTGGGTAATATAAAACTAATATTTCACATGTACAAGGATATCATGTGGCAAGAGGAACATCGAAGAACTTTCACCACTTGAAAAAAGAAACAGAAGGAAATATTTAGGCCACTTATTCTAGTCATCTCCAATTTGTTATGTTGTAGCAGTTCCAGGCTAGGGATCAACGATAAAACTAATATTTCACATGTAGGCGGACATCACGTGACAAAACCACTGCCGATTTTTTTAACAAAAAGAAAGAAAAGAAAAATAAGCAACTTTTAGGACAACTTTAGATGAATTAATGGAACATAATTGTACCAAAAGTGTGAACTTGTGCTATCCTAGACACCTCAAACTGTAACGTGAAAGCAGTTGTAGGCTAGGGCATAATGATAAAACAAATATTTCATATGTACGAGAACACCACTTGACAAAACTATTGAAGATTTTCTCAGCTGCACCCATATAACAAGATGTTTGGGAACCTACGCAACAGTGTCGCCGGATTAAAGATAAGAGTAAGTTGAGTTTGTTATGATGTTTCGATATCCACTATAAACCAGAACTTTTATTTTTTGAAAAAAAGACTTTATCTTTATTTTGTCATTCATTCAAAAGATTTATACAAGAAGTGTCAAACAATTAATTTTCTAAGTTAGACAAATACCAAATTGATGCCAAAGAAGTGGGTTTGCAGTCAATATGAAGGTACCACAAGAAATACAGTCCGAGTCAGATGCCAAATTTACTGAAGTGGAATAAAACAAGGATGGAGAAAGAGTAGAGACCAAGGACTTCTCAGACATAACTTGAGGGTGGCAACGCTTGGAGGGCGATGGAATGAGGTGAATGCACGATGCAGTCACAGTCCGATACTTAGGTCTAGAGTGAAGGTGCTGTATGTTTCTCTATCTAGAATTCTAAAATGAGAAAGTAAAAATGTGAAGAACGAGTTCCGTTCTTTTGTCCTTCAAAATGAATTCTCAAGACCTTTATTTTATAGAGGTTGAGATGATGATGTCATCAAGTAACACGTTATTGACGGGTCCACAGGTGTGTGTGCTTTATGGACTGTCAGATCGCATATTCACCCAGCCTGCCCCGCACAGCTTTGTCGCTCTGTCAGTCTGGAAAGATTAGCCCACGCAGTGCCAATGTGGCCAGAGAGGCCCCTTGATCTAACCACCAGTCTAAGGCCCTTACAGAGTTCCACAGGGTGTTGAGCTATGGTGAGGACCTGGTAGAGGTGGGGACCCGATGCCCAACTGCCAGGCAGACTAGGTACAATGCCCTCTGGAGATCTGCTTTTGTCTCGGAGTGCCAATGAAAACCCCTAGTGCCGGAGCACGGAGGATAGTCACATGACACCCTGGTGGAGATAGTGTCCAAGAAGAGTTGTATATTCTGCGGGTGAGTCCTTGTGCCGGAGAACTTGGTGCAAACCAAGGTAGTATCCTGGAGGAGTCGGGCTGACGTATCATCCTAGAGGAGCCGTCTACCTGGCGGAAGGGGTGGAAGCTCCCTAGCAGGGATAATGTCCCTGAGAAATTGCCTATACCTACGGCAGAATCCTTATGTTGGAGCACTTGGAGTGTGCCAAGGTAATGTCCCAAAAGCATCGCCAACCTGACGGGCCGAGGTAGCATCCTGGAGGAGCCGTCTACCTGATAGAAGGGGAGTTGAAGACCTTAGCAGAGATAGTGCCCTGGAGGAGTCGCCTATCCCCGTGGTTGAGTCCTTTGTTCTGGAGCATTTGAACCTCACCATGGTTGTGTCACGAAGGAATCACCTACCCGAAGGGCCGAAGTTGCATCCCGGAGGAACCGTCTAACTGGCGAATGGGCAGTTTTCATGCTGGAGCACTTGAAACTCCCTGGCGGAGATATTATTTCAAAAGAGTTGCCTATCCTTGCAGGATGGTGGACACTCCAGGTAGTGGGTCGAAGCATGTTCCAGGACCAAGCCAAGGTGCACATGGTGTCTAAAATGACGGACCAAGGCAAAGGGCATAATAGTGTGACAGAAAGCTCGATGAGGTAGAGGGAGGGGTGACTGTATAAGTAGCACGTTGCGTGGCGCGACAGAGTGTGCGTGGTGTCGACGACGTGGTTGTGTGATAGAGAGTCAAGTGGTGCGCCTGTATCGGTGACAGAATGCAAAGGCACAATGGAGTTTGTGCGATGCCCGCATAATGATAACATGACAGAGAGCCAAGGGGTGACTGCATTAGTGGCGCGATGCATGGGCACGGCGATAGGTGTTGTAGAGTTGGGCATCATGCCAGGGGCATCTGACACGGAGATGGTGCTAGGGAGTAAATGTCCAATTGGGCGTAGTTATTCGGGACAGGCTGGCCGGTGCTGTCGGTTGACTGGGGCAACTGGCCAGCCAGGGCCGGTTGACAAGGGCAACTGCCTGACCAACGCAGGAAGGCCGATCGATGCAGCAAATTAACTGGGGCAGGCTGACCGATGCAGCTGGCCAACCAGGGTCGACCGACTGATGCAACCAGTCCACTAGTGTAAGCCTACCGGGGTTGCCAGATGATATAACAAAGTCCTAGTATACATAGCCTGGATGGGATAGCAACATAAGCCCCCTACATGCACTATGCGCAGAGGGACAACCCGGGCATGTAGCGCATGTATATTTGCAAGTTCATACTTGAAAAAAAATTTATGTTTATTTGTCGGAGAGTTCCTACCATTGTCACTGAATGATGAAAGTAAGGAGTAGGTGGCTCTAGCCACCTCATGCACCATCTAATAAAGCCTAGGGATGCTTGAGTATCAAGGCGGGGGTAGAACGACGGGCGCAAGGGGGCAATCGAGTGATGCCATACAGGGCGCGGCGACGGATGCTGAACAATGAACGGGACAAGTAGGTGGTTCGAGCAGCCTTGTGCACAAGTTACAAAGTATGTAGCCATTGGGGGCATTGTAACACGGGGCACGAGAAGGGTAAGGTGATAGGCACAGGGGCGCAGTCTGGTGTTGCAATATAGGGGCGTGAGGGCATATCAACCAACGCATGGGCACAATAGGGGGCTGGGGCACAGAGATGGGCGCTGAACAATGAACGAGGGAGAATAGGTGGTTTGAGCCACTCTTGTATCACCTACTAAAATCTTGGGAAAGGACACGGTCTAGCGTCGTGCTACAAGGGCACAGTGATGGTGAAAGAGGGTTTTGGTTGTGAGAATGGTGGCGACGATGGAAGGTGATAATGGTTGGCTGAGGTGAGTGGATGAGGGCAAAGGTAGATGGGCTGAATTAGTTGAGATTGGCATAAGGTTGACCATGGTGGGAAGGTGAGGGGATCATCAGCTTGGTGGTCAGTCGAAGTTGTTGGGTTGGCCACTAAAGCCGGCTGCGGTATGAAGGTGAGGGTCATCATCCTTTTTGGTTGGCCGAAATGGTGATTGACCGAGGGGTGGGGAAGTGGGTGTGCGAAGTAAGGGGAAAGGGTGGCCGAAGTAGGGGGAAAGGGGTAGCCGAAGGCAGAAAAGGGAAGGGGCCAAGGGTGGTGGGCCGAGGTGGAGGTGTGGCGATTGAAGTGGTGTGAGAGAAGTGAGAATGGAGGCCGAGGTGGGGAAATGAGATGGAGGCTGAGGTGGGATAGAAGATGGAGGCCTAAATGGTGGGAAAGAAGTGGGCTGAAGTGGTGGCCAAAGGGTGGCTGAAAGGAGGGGGTCGGCCACGGGGTAGTGGAGAAGGTCGGTGGGAGGCAATGTTGCTGGTCAGCGGGGGGCAAGTGTTGAAGGTCGGCTGGGGGATTCGCTTCGGGCCTTAGGGGATATGGCCGAAGCTTGTGGTGAAGAAAGGAGAAAAAGAGAAGGGCAAGGGATGCGGTGTGGGGTTGCCATGGGTGCACGAGGGGCGAGGGGGAGAGAAGGGAGGGATGGGGATTACCGGCGATGCACAATGCCGGCTGGGGGCTACCGCGATGGTTGGCCAAAGATGGGTGGCGGAGGGAGGATGGGTAGCACAAGAAGAAGATAAGATTAGGGTGAGGATACGAGTTAAGGCTAGCGGGGGGGGGGGGGGGGTTCAGGGTTAGGCTCAGGTAAGGGTTAGGTCTAGGTTCATTTAGGAAAGTAAAGGCACGGGTCAAGCTCGAGTCGGGTCATGCAAAAGGGTTCTGACGTGCTTGGTTTTTTTCTTTTCTTTTCTCTTTCTCTCTCTTTTTTTTTTAATTTTGAACACACACACACACACACACATACACCCCCTGCGGATGGCCCCCCAGGGAGAGAGAAGGGTTGGAGAGGGGATGAAAAATTTGTGAATTTTTTTTAAAAAGTGTTAGAAGGAGCATGGGGTCGAGAGGGATGAAAATTTTATTGAAAAGTTTTCTATGTTTTGGAAAGAAGATGAGAAGGGCTGTGGGGGATGAAAATTTTTATAAGTGCATGAAAAAGGATTTTGGGGGGGGGGGGTGTGGGACATGGAAGAAATTTTTTTTAAATTTTTTTCTAAGTCCCAAAAAGGGAGAGTGGAATTCAGGCAAGGTACCGAGGGAGGCCGCTAAGGGTGGTGACCTGGCTGTGAGCTGGCAAGGTGAGAGGGAGATGGAGACTTGGGATGGCAGGTTGGCATTGGTGACTGGCTGAGTCTCAAATGTTACGGAGGGCCAACAAGATGAGTTGCGTCCGTGCCCACGCAGTCGCACAGCCTGAGGGAATATCGGCTGACTGAATCGAGACTAAGTAGCATGGCTCGAGCGTCCCCATGCACCACCTACCAAGTCACTGTGAAATACTAGGTGAAGGGTAAAGGAACTGGCCTACTTGGGATAGGGAAAGAGGGAAGCCTGAGTTGGAGATGGAGTCAAAAGAGGTGCAAGTAGATTAGGGCATGAGCAACTGTAGCTTAAAAATTGTATAAGTTTGGAAAATATAACTTCATTGATAATATAGGGAGGTAACACGCCTTGTACATGACGAGTGAGTACATTGCAACTTGCAAAATCAAAAGAAAAAAAAATACAAATGTGGAAAACGCATTAGGGCAGACTAGGGCTTTGGCAAGTGAGGCAAAGGTCCCCGCATTTAGAGTTTAAGCTCTCCTAATGCGATCTTGTCAGTGAAGACGAACTTGAGGGCCCTGCACCACTTGAGGCCGTGAGTAACAGTCCAATGATAGGGGCAATAGTTGGGATGGGCTAAGTCTATGGGGGTAGGCTCAGATTTGGCATCTAGAAGGGTTATTAAATTGTTCATTTCTCTCTGCTTTTCTTTTTCCTTCTTTTTCTTCCCCTTCCCCCCCCCCCCAATCACTTTTCTTTTCCTTTTTTTCCCTGAGATCGAACAAATGATTATCCCAATTCAATTATCATCTATCTTCAAGACATTGGTTCCTATGAGAAGGAACCTGCTGAGTTGACTTTGTAGCAAAACTTCAAAAATAGGCACACAAGGAGATTACCCACCTAAAGATAGAAATATCGGATTTCAACAAAAATGGCTAAACTATTTAGTCACAAAAGGCTAGCAAGTGGAAAACTCTAGTATAGGATAACCAAGATGATATATAGTGGCCAAACGATGGCCTCCAATCACCGAAAATGCTCATTTTAAGGAACACTCATGCAAACCTACCTTTTTTCAAGGTTATTTTTTTTCTTTGGTGCCCTAACTTTTGCGTAGATGCCCTTACAGGATTTTCAGTATAGCGGGCTTCTTTTTTCTTTTTTTTCCCCCGAAGGTAAATAGTCCATGCTAGGAGAGAGTGAGCTTTAAACAAAAGAAAGTCTTGACATTGCTATGACACCTCTATCTTTGAGGGTTTGGCTTGCTTCTAGTGGGTGAGGTTGTGTGGGGTTTGCCATGAAAAGATGTCACGACCTTTACTTGATAGTGTCTGAAATTCTTGCTCGAAACTTTAGTTCTAAAACCAAATTCTTCTATTAGGTATCATGTCATTGAATTTAAAGAAACTTAAATTTAAGATCTTTTGTTAGCTAGTAAAGACAGTGATCGTCATCCCCAAGTGCTGAAAACAAGTGTCAACGAAATAGACCATTAGGCTTAAATTCAAAAATCATCTTTTGTATAATATCTCGAAGTGATTGGTCACTTAAATTTGACTGGTATGAATTCAGCAGTTATCTATTGCTTTTGATGTAACATCCCAAAATTTTCAAAACATTAGACACTCACTCGATCAGATACACTAAGAGAATAATGTTCTCATAACCTAAAGTGGACAGCCAACATCAGAGCAACTAACCTTCAATCAAATCATACTCTCAACTGACTGTCATAAACGAAATACCAAATCTATATCCTACAAAACATTAAATAATACTGTTCACTCACGCAGGGGTTCTAATGAATAATACGGTAACTTAAATTCACTCGCTCGCTTGCCTCTAGTCTATTTTCAAGTAATCTAACACTGCTTATGACTTACAGAAAGGAAGTCAAACTAGTACGAGCTTTTGAGATCTCTGTGAGGTCGCTCAAAAGAAGGAATTGCGAAGTAACTCGTAGATGCAATTCAATGAGGGTTTTTTAAGAGTTTCAAAATGATTATATAAAGTTCGATCAGATATCAATATGACTTTCAAATACAATGCAAACAATCATAGATGCTATTGAACATGAGCAATTTACAAAACCACACAGGTAGTGCATGGTAATCACTTAGCAAAGCCACCATGACGATGCTCACTAACACTGATAACCACATGTGCAAATTCACATCGGGTAGTCCATCAAGGTACTAGCCCACATCAATACACCGGCTAGTCCATCAAGGTACTAGCCTACACCAATGTACATCAAATCCTCCAATACACACCAACTCCCTCCAAAATACACAAATGCAAAATCTCATGTCAATAAACAGATGACAACAATCACTAATATAATTAATAAATCAATGCTCGATGAGTAATAAATATCGAGCATGGATAAGGATTTTTAATAAATGCTTAAGGCTCAAATCAAGGTTAAAGGCAAATAATGCATTCTCATAACAAAGATAATACAATCCAAATAGATTCAGCAACAAATCAGAAAAATATGTACAGAGGCAATTTGATGAATTAGGTTTCGGATGGAAATTCCTTGCCTCAATCCAAGTATGCACTCGCTACTATTCAACCTTATTCCAAACCTCGAATGAAACTAAATTGGTAATTTAATTATTGTAACAAACTCGAGCCTCATAACACTGTAAATCCTATGCTACTTACTCATTCGGGCAATCTCATGCAACATAGATCAAACGCAGCCCACATGCGGTCTACTTTACTAAAAACTTCGCAAGCTCCGTAAAGCATGAAGACACTCCAAAATTCATAAAAATTGCTCATAAATACTTTTATAGCTCAAAAGAACATAACGAGTTATAATATGAATTAATGCCAAGGGAGTGGGTTCGTAGTTGACCTGGAGGTGCCACATGGAATGTAGTCCGAGTCAGATGGCAAGTATGATAATGTGGGACATAGCAAAGGTGAAGCAAGGGTAGAAACCAAGGGTATCCCAGACAGAGCCTGAGAGTGGTAGTGTTGCGGGGGCAATGGCGAAGGGTGAATACACGACGATAGTCATGGTCCGATGCTTAGGTCCAGAGTCAAGGTCCTAAGTCAAGGTCCTATATGTTTCTCTCCATATAATTCTATAGCTCTGGAATTCTAGAGTGAGAAGGTGAAAAATGTTGAAGTCCCCAAATGAATTCTCAAGACCCCTATTTATAGGTTGAGATGATGATGTCATTAAGCGACACCTGGCTCTCACTAAGAGTGACACGTCACCAAGGGGTCCATGGGTGTCGGTGCTCCACAGACTGCTGTATCGCATATTCACCTAGCTTGCTTCTCATAGCGTCGCTTTGTCTATCTAGAAAGACTGGCTCCCACAGCACCGGTGTGGCAAGAGAACCCCCTTGATCTAACCACCAGTCCAATGCCCTTACAGAGCCCCACAAGCCTGGTAGTGGTGGGAAGACCTGATGCCCAACTGCCAGGCAGACAAGGCGCAACTCCCTCTAGAGACCTACTCCCATCATGGAGTAACCCGGGGGTCATAGTCCTTAGGGGTGCCGATGAAAGCCCCCAGTGTCGAAGCACATAGGCTAGTCATACAGACACCATGTCAGAGATAATGTCCCAGAGGAATCGCCTATCCCGCGGGTGAGTCCTTGTGTTAGAGCACTCAGAGCATGCCAAGGTAGTGTCCTGGAGGAGTCGCCTACCTAGTAGGCCCGAAGTAGTATATTGAAGGAGTTGTCTACCTGACGAAAAGGGAGTTAAAGCTCCCTGGCAGAGATAATGTTTCTGAGGAGTTACCTATCCCAGTGGATGAGTCCTTGCACCGAAGCACTCAGAGCGTATCAAGGTAGTGTTCCGGAGGAGTTGCTTACCTAACGGGTTGAGGTAGTATCTCGGAGGAGCCGTCTACCTGGCAGAAAGGCAGTTTTCATGCCAGAGCATTTAGAGCTCCCTGGCAAAGATAGTGTCTCAGAGGAGTCGCCTACCCCCGCGAGTGAGTCGCCTATCCCCGCGAGTGAGTCCTTGTGTTGGAACACCCAGAGCGCCCCAAGGTAGTGTCCCGGAGGAGTCGCCTACCTGACGGGCTGAGGTAGCATCCCAGAAGAGCTGTCTACCTGGCGGAGGGGGAGGTTTCATGTCGAAGCACTTAAAGCTCCCTAGGGAAGATAGTGCCAGGGATGAGTCATTTATCCCGTGGATGTGCACAAGGGAGTGGGTTGAAGTATATTCCATGACCAAGGCAAGGTGCGCATGATGTGGTGAAAGAATGGACCAACACAGGGGCATGGTAGTGTGACAGAGTGCCAGGGGTGCGATTGTATGGATGTGGCAGAGTGTGTCCGGTACCGGGGGCACGACAGTATCAGTAGCGCGCCGTATGGGCGTGGCAGAGTGAGTGAGGTGTCTGCAGCATGGTAGTGTGATAGAGAGCCGGGGGCAAAAGTGTATCAGTCGTGCCACGCATGAGCGAGACGGAGTGCGTGTGGTGCTGAGGGCACATGACACGGAGATGGTACACTAGCGCGGGTGATAGGCGTTGCGAAGTCAGTGCACTGGCGACAGGCATCCTGGAGTCGGCGAGCTGGTGACGGGGTCGAGAAGTCGGCATGCGGGTACGGGTGACAGATGTCGCAGAGAAGGCGCACGGGCATCGGGGGTCACGAAGACTGCGCACTAGCGACGAGTGTCACGAAGTTGGCTCCCGGGCACTGGAGACGGGCATAACAGAATGGGGTACGGGCAATGCGACGACAACGTGCGGGCAACAGGTATCGGCGGAGACGTAAGGCCGAAGGAGAGCATGCATTGAATGAGAGGTGGGAGGCACGTCGACCCCCTTAAGGGGAAGGCGGCCGACCCCTTTGAGGAAAAGGTGGCCGACCTCCAAGGGGGGACGGCGCCAACCCCTTTGAGGGGAAGGCGGTCGGCCCACAAGGGGGAGGCGCGCCAAGGTTGTTTCACAAGGAAAAAATGGGTGAAAAATTGACCGTTGGCCATGTGACGTGTAGTGCAAAACGGGACCCGCCATTGGCCATTGGGTGCGACCAAATTAGGTTGGGAACATGTCTTTTCCTTACTTTTGAATTAAATATAATTTTATTAAATACCAAAAAAACCCAAAAATAAAACTTAATACTTCTAACTGAAATCAAAGTCCCATAGTTGTTATGATAGCTTCATAATATAAAGGAATTACTGAAACTAGATTTAAGATTTAAAAGAATACTGAAATTATTTTAAAATAATCCATTATGCTAAATCAAATGCGATAAGGATTTAGAACTAAATTAACTCTAAAAATTCTGAAACTGAAACTTGAACTTCTTTATATCACTAAAGCATTATAAAAATTCTTTAAATGAACTAGATTTGCAAATAATTATTAAATATATTAAAAATTTTCCGAAAAATCTAAAATTTTACCAGTAATCCTAATATTCTTTGAAAGTTTCATTAGTGTACGACAATTGTACGGTACCTCCCAGCTACGTGGTATAACTGTGCAAGCACAATGTACCATTTTTACTGCACAACCCCTTTCCTTATTGACCCATCTTCTCCTATTTCCTTTTCACTTCACTGTAACACACCCATACCAAAAGGGAAAAATAAGAAAAAATGGGTTTTGGAGTTAAATATATGTAGATGATGGGTTTATTTTGGAAAATTGTGAAAAAGGGGGACCACTTTTTAAAATCTATGAAAAAGGGATTTAGTTGGAAAAAATGGTTTTTGTTTACAACCTACTTTTCCATTTCCCAAATTACCCCTCCCTAATTTCTTCTCCACTTCTCCCCCAATCCCGGTTGATCTTTTATTCCCCTTTACAATCTGATTCCTTCCAAATTCTTCCAACCCCACCCACCCCACCCTGCGGTAGATACCCACCCCACCCCCTGCCCCTCTATTTCCCTCCATGCACTTTTGCATAACAGACTGGGTCATCTGCAGAATCCGACATGCATTTTTGCATAATAAACTTGTGTTTCCACATAAAACGACTAGTGTCACCCAAACTGTGCGTCTATACCATTCTACCAATTCATCTGCAGGAAGAGAAATTATGAAACTTGGCATACTTAGATTGTCCTACCAATTCATGTACTACCTTCTTCTACACCGCGATAAGGCGCGAATCAACCAGCGACAAGCTCGGCATACGGCTGTGAGACTGGCCCAATCGAGAGCCTCGACGCTATAGTTTTGGTGGGGCTGCTTGGCATCGATCTTGGTGAGTTTGCACTCTGTCACAGGATCTGCCTCATCGCGGATATCAAATGCATGGCCAGATTCGACGGGGGACCGACGGAATTAAACTCGTAGCAGAAACTCATGTTCTGGTTCATGGCCTCCTCTGCGCTCACCTGCCTCTCACACCGCATGATCTCGTCCTTCACCGCCTCGCCGCATAGCCCGTAGATCCACCTCCCGTTGAACCGCTTGAGGATCTTGTCTATGTATGCCGCCGTGCACTCCTCCGTCAACTTGCAACAATCGCATTTCAGGAACTCAAAGACGCCATTCGGCTTCGGTTGCGATTCTGTCATCACCATTGCTTCGCTAACCACAGTTGCCGACATCCCTGCAAATGCAAAAAAAAAAAAAATTCACCAAACAAAATTAGTGATAACACCATCTAATAAAATTCAAGTGGCAACAGACACAATCCAAAACCAATTCAAATTATCTGCAAAAGAAGCAAAACGAAATTAATCGACGGATTCCTACACTTTCCTGTCGAAGTTCTTCTAATTCCTATCGCTCTTTCTCCCAATCTCCTTCTTCAATCTCTTCCGGAACCAAAAATTTAAACATCAAAGACATTTCATAACAAAAACACAGAATCAAAGCAGCCATTTTCGTCTTCCAATTATTTTCTCATCAACAACTACGTGTATATTTGGACATTAAAAATGCGGCTTAATTGAGATGTGACAAAACGCTTTGCTTTTCATTACAAAACGACCTAAGTGCATCCATTTCTTTAATTTCAACCCCCTTAGCAAGGGAAAGCGTAGTTCCTACAAGGTCCTCTTTTTATAGTCCCATCGAAGCAAAAGCAGCACTTGTGCCCCCCCCCCCTGCGTAATTTCTGCATAAAAAGACTGAGGCGTTGGCAGAATCTGACATGCAGTTTTGCATAAAACGACTTGGGTTTCTGTAGAAATTGACTACTATTTTAATTTGGAAAAATTACAAAAAGTGAGTTTTGTAATTAAATATTTGGGGATGAGGGTTTTTTTATTTTTTTTGTAAAATTGTGGAGGGGGGGGGGGGGGGGGGTCAATGTTTAAAATCTTTGAAAAGTGGGCTGATTTAAAAAAAAACATGTTTTTTTTTAACCTTACTATTTTTCCTTTCCCAAAATACCCCTCCCTCCCTCAGCTTTTGACTTTGTCAGATTCCCCAATCTGACTTCTCCCCAATCCCGATTTCGGTTCCAAAATCCACCCCACCCCACCCTTCCCGTTCCAAAATCCTTCCCACCTCAGCTGGTATTGGTGTCTCCTTCCTTACCTTGTTAGCATCTCTTTCTCAAATTTTTGGACCCATCACATCAGGGCGATGCACCTTTGTTCTACTTTTAGGTTATTATTATTTGCTTTTAACAACTATAATGACAATTCCTTCTTACCAATGACAGCATAAATGGAGGTAACTTTTTTCTTTTGTTTGTTGTAATATGTTGCAGATGGAAACAACGAAACTTATGTGAAATATGCTATCACACCCATACAAGCTTTAGCCTATCTCCTAGGAACAAAAACGCAATGATTAAACATTTTCATAAACTTGTAATCACTGAACAGAAAATGTGTTAGCCATAAACATCTGCATGCGTCTTGGTATTAAAGAACATATGAGAAAATGTTTAGCATTTGTAATAAATCTGGCAGAAATCTAGGAAAAAAATTATAAACACGTTACAAGTATCGTGAAGGTAGAAGACATCCATTTGCACGCGACAATGCAAAGCTTGCAGTCGCAATTTCTTTAATTCAATTAATTTTTATACTGTAAACCCTCTAGACTATTGGTTGACCACTTGATCAGATCACCTGATAACGGTCGCAATACAATAATTGCCTGTGCACTCACTAGAAAAAGATTAAGCCACTAGATTTACAAGTCATTGTGCAGAAACCCAAGTCCTTTTATGCAAAAATGCATGTCGGATTTTGCCGACGCCCCAGTCTTTTCATGCAGAAATTACAGGGGGCACAAGCGCTGCTTTTGCTTCAGTGGGACTCTTAGAAAAAGAGGACCTTGAGGGAACTATGCTTTCCCTTGCTAAGGGGGTTGGGATTGAAGAAAACGGATGTAGTTTAGCCATTTTGTAATGAAAAGCACCGCGTTTTGTCACCTCTCAATTAGGCCGCATTTTATCGTCCCAAATATACTCATAGGTGTTGAGAAGAAATTGATCCACTTCGGAGTGTGTTTACCGATCAATCATAGAAGAACAATGTAGAAGCACGGTCTAGGTGAAACTAGTCAATTTCTGCAGAAACCCAAGTCGTTTTATGCAAAAGTGCATGTCGGATTCTGCCGACGCCTCAGTCTTTTTATGCAGAAATTACGCGCGGGGGGGGGGGGGGGGGGCACAAGTGCTACTTTTGCTTCGGTGGGACTCTATAAAAAAGAGGACCTTGCAGGAACTACGCTTTCCCTTGCTAAGGGGGTTGTGATTAAAGAAATGGATGCACTTAGGTCGTTTTGTAATGAAAAGCAAAGCGTTTTGTCACCTTTCAATTAAGCCGCATTTTTTATGTCCAAATATACACGTAGTTGTTGATGAGAAAATAATTGGAGGAAGAAAATGGCTGCTCTGATTTTGTGTTTTTGTTATGCAATGTCTTTGATGTTTAAATTTTTGGTTCCGAAAGAGATTAAAGAAGGAGATTGGGAGAAATAGAGATAGGAATTAGAAGAACTTTGACAGGAAAGCGTAGGAATCCGTCGATTGATTTTGTTTTGCTTCTTTTGCAGGTAATTTGAATTGGTTTTGGATTGTGTTTGTTGCGGCTTGAATTTTATTAGATGGTGTTATCACTGATTTTCTTTGGTGAATTTTTTTTTTTGCATTTGCAGGGATGTCGACAACTGTGGTTAGGGAAGCAATGGTGATGATGGCGGCAGAATCGTAACCGAAGCCGAACGACGACTTTGAGTTCATGAAATGCGACTATTGCAGGTTGACGGAGGAGTGCACGGCGGCATACATAGACAACATCCTCAAGCGGTTCAATGGGAGGTGGATCTACGGGCTATGCGGCGAGGCGGTGAAGGACGAGATCACGCGGTGTGAGAGGCTGGTGAGCACAGAGGAGGCCATGAACCAGCACATGAGTTTCTGCTACATGTTTAATTCCGCCGGTCCCCCGCCGAATCTGGCCATGCATTTGACATCGGCGATGAGGCAGATCTTGCGACGGAGTGCAAACTCACCAAGATCAATGCCAAGTAGCCTGACCAAAACTACAGCGTCGAGGCTCTCGATTGGGCCGGTCTCACAGCCGTATGCCGAGCTTGTCGCTGGTTGATTTGTCGCCTTATCGCGGTGTAGAAGAAGGTAGTAAATGAATTGGTAGGACAATCTGGGCATGTCAAGTTTCATAATTTCTCTTCCTGCAGATGAATTGGTAGAATGGTATAGACGCATAGTTTGGGTGACACTAGTCGTTTTATGTGGAAACACCAAGTCTATTATGCAAAAGTGCATGTCGGATTCTGCGGATGACCCAGTCTGTTATGCAAAAGTGCATGGAGGGAAATAGAGGGGCAAGGGGTGGGGTGGGTATCCGCCGCAGGGTGGGGTGGGTGGGGTTGGAAGAATTTGGAAGGAATCAGATTGTAAAGGGGAATAAAGATCAACCGGGATTGGGGGAGAAGTGGAGAAGAAATAGGGGAGGGGAAATTTGGGAAATGGAAAAGTAGGTTGTAAACAAAAACCATTTTTTTTTTCAACTAACTCCCTTTTTCAGAGATTTTAAAAAGTGGCCCCCCTTTTTCACAATTTTCCAAAATAAACCCATCATCTACATATATTTAACACCAAAACCCATTTTTTTCCTAATTTTCCCATACCAAAACAGAACATAGACACACGGTTCACTGCAGCTTCACCTTTCCCCCATTCTTTCTCTTAAAACTCAAACTGACATAATGCACGACAGTAGCTGCTTTCTTGCCAAGCACACATACCTGCACAAGTCACAGCAGCCCCTCCTTTCTTGTTTGTTGAAACCCCCCACCCCCCCGCCCCACCCCCCAACACAATACAAACACACACAATTGGACTAATAGACAAACACAACTCTCTCACTGCACTCACCACTTCTTAACATCCTCACGGCTGTTGTGCGGTCTTCCCCCTTTCCATTTCACGTACACTCATAGATACAACACACCCACACTCACGGATGCACACACAAGCAAAAACTCATGCACCCATTGTGTTCACGGTTGCACCGATATTCCACTTGTTATACACACTCAAACATACATAAAATACACAACACTTCGCCTACAATTCATCCACCTTACGCATCATGTTTGCATACCACCTGTACACATCATTTCACTTCATCTAAAAGGTGTTTACACTATACACAGATACACGCACAACTGACATACAACTACACCCACACATATTAACTTTCCGTAGGACATCTGTGCAGCCTCCATTGTCCGATCCATGGCAGCGCCGCAAATACCGGTTAACGGCAGCCATGGGTGCTCACGGCAATACCTCTTTTTCTCCCATCACGAACTCATTGAAACCCACACAATCCAACCTCAGGGTAGCCTACACAGCTCTCTCTCTCTCTCTAAATCTCAGCCCTCGGGGCTATCTCTCTCCCTCCACAAAATTAGCCCTTCACGGTTGTATCTACTTCACACAACATCCCACAATCACGGTAGCCACCATGGCTGCCCTTTCACTCACTCACAATTATAATTCACACACATATATACTCTACTCAATAGCTTTGTTCAGAAACAGAGAAAGGCCAAAATCCTTATCGAAATCTCTCTTTCTCTCTTCCTCTAGCTGTAACCGAAATGGGATTAATATCCCAAATGCGTTTTCCCTAAGCATTGATTCTTCTCCCCTGCTCCCTTATTAACTTAGTCATACCATAATTAAAAAGTTGACTATAAAAAAAAAATTCAATAACCCTAAATTCTAACGTAACTTTTCAAGTAACCCCACTTCGTTAATTGTCGCTAAAGGTTTTCAAAAATATCATTAACGCTATTCGTCGCTAAACACCTCAATGAATATTACTTATAACTGCTATGGGTAGATTATAACTTATGGTTTCTAAAATTGTGTCGCTAAAGATTGTGGATAAATTTTTTCTCATGCAAGTCGACACCAATGTTGCGTACGCAAATTGTCGCTAAAAATAAATTAATCGGCTAGACAGTATCAGGCTTTAGGGTATTACACTTAAAAAGGTTTTATATGCTATGGACTTGATAAGAATTGACACTTATACATAACAGGGATGCAATGGCAATTCTGACTCAACCCTAAAAGAGACTTAGAATAACATCAAACTACATCGGCAATCAAAGAGTAAGCAGAAAAACTTACTAATTAAATGGATGTTGACCTTGTGGTAAATGGGCCGGGTGGTCAGAACCTCTATTTTTGTGGCTTTCTCTTAGTGAGAACACTGACTGGTTTATAGAGGACTGGTCGGTTTCCTAGCGGATATGCCATAAACCTGGAAGGTATTCTCCCCGTGAGGGAGAGCCCACTGAATGGCCAGGGTGTGTAGTTTGTTTCTCAACTCCGGCTATAAGGTTACTCTATGGGCTTGTCTTGTACGATATACCTCTCGCCCGAAACTCAGGTAGTTAACCATGGGTCATCACCTATACATGTACACAAGTCATTTAATATATCAAGACACCAGGAGGTTCTCAATACTAGGCCTTTGAGGTGAGATTACAGCAGGATTCCCCTCGATAACTAGGAAGTTCGGGGATTCCTCCCAATAACTAGGCCACAATTAAAGCATATTGTACATGTTACATAAAGCCAAGGAAAACACAAAGGCCAAAAAACTAATAAAATGTTTCAAATCTAGTCCTCTTATTTTAGTCCCCAGCATTGTAGCCAATCACCTTAAAAAGTTCTTTAAACTCGCAACGTCTAAAACTCAGAGTCGCCATCTTATTTTCTGAAACTAAAGAGAAAATAAAAAAAACTGAAAAAGACTCTTAAGATGCCAAATAGGCTTACAATATACTGAAAATAGGAATGATGGATTTCGAGACTACGTTATACAGCAGGAAGGTGTTAGATACCCACCATAACCTTTTGATTTCTTCTTTGTTTATATAGATTTTTTCGCCTTTTAACACATGACATGTTACTATGCATAAAGTAAACCCTATATTAGCACATATTGGTTTGGAATCGACAACTGGGGTCAAATCGCCTACGTACCTGATCGGACAAAAGGGGATCAAAACCATGTAGTTCTGGCACTGACCCTAGAGGACGCGACTTAGATTTAGTTTTTGACAGAAGTAGGAAATTAGATTTGAAAGACTCTTTTTGTAGAACTTGTTTGGTACACCCAAACAGTTTGAGAACTGGCCCGTTCATTCCTTAGTTAAATAAGATTTTATCCCAAATTTTGAGACATTACCCGTCCTAAATTTGATAATCATCTCTGATTAAATAGATAAGATGTACCAGATTTTAAAAATTATCTCCAAATTTCATTTAAATTGATGAGATTTTGGGTGCATCAAGGATTAATCTGAAGATATTTCTAAAAAAGCTAAGCGATCATAATCTCTTGACCTTAACTTGAGATAAACCTAATTAAATGGACTAGTTTAACTAGCTAAACGGGACTCTAACTGGACTGAACTGGAGCACTTATTGGACTTAATTAAATAGATTAGGTTCATTATAATATTAGGCCTAAACCCATAACTAATAATAACTTAATTATCCACATAGCTGAATAATAATACATAAATAAAAAGATTAAAAAAAAATGAGGTGTCTACACTTACCATATTGATGAATAGATAATGTTTTGATAGAGCTCAAACAAGAATTTTTTGGAATATCTATAATTAATATAGCTATTCAAGTAAAAATTGCTTTATCAAATGTGACAAAAATTGCTATTCTAAAAATTACACTAGCGAGTTTAAAAAATACTTTCCTAAGCTGAACAATGAGACAGTCTTCATTAGGCAAAACGATTTATTGTTAAGCTTCCAAAATCATGGATGAGTTATCCTGTTATATCCCAAAAATTTTCTTTTTGTCTGTGTGAAATTAGTATTGTGGAATAAATAAGTTTGTGATCTTTTGTTAAAATGAAGAAAATGGTTTGGGGTTGTTTCTGAAATTTTCGGTCGAATGAAAGTGGTTTCATTCGAATCAAAACTATTTGAGGTTAAAGTTTGGAGTTTGTAGGATTCGGTCGAAGAAAAATAGTTTTACTTCAAATGAAAATGGGTTTGCTTCGAATGAAAATATTTTGGTTCGAACAAAAAGTATTTAAGTCGTGTAGAATGAGTTTCTGAAGTTTTTCATTTGAATTAAATGAAAACTTGTTTTCGGTCGAATGCAAAAAAAA
Organism: Escallonia herrerae; assembly: GCA_033070095.1. NCBI lineage: Eukaryota > Viridiplantae > Streptophyta > Magnoliopsida > Escalloniales > Escalloniaceae > Escallonia > Escallonia herrerae. The sequence continues at coordinate 367,020 of JAVXUP010000255.1, read as the reverse complement.
TTTTTAATTCGAATTAAAAAGTTTTCATTCGAATTAAAAGTTTTAATTTGAATGAAAACTCATTTTTTGGTCAAATTTAAAAAAAAAATTGAACCATTTTTACCTCTGTCGGATTCGGTCGAATGAAAGATGATGTTTCGGTCGAATGAAAAATGATGTTTCGGTCGAATGAAAACTATTTTTGGTCGACTTGAAATTTGGTTTTGTTCCATATGAATAGTTTCTTATTTCCCTTTCGAATCTCTTTGGTTCTCTACTTATTTCCCATCGCAATATATATATATATATAGAGAGAGAGAGAGAGAGAGAAGAGGGTTGGAAGGTTCGTGATTTCTAAGGTGGAGCTCAAAGATTTGTATTCTCAAAAGTTTGGCTAAGGTAAGGATTTATTTTCGAAATTTAAATCAGCGGTGGACCAATCGCTTATATAAGTCCTTAGTTTCTTTTTGAAATACGAACTTCTTCAAATTGAGTTAAGTGATTCTTCTTCTCCTTTTCTGTCTCTCTACACCATGAGGCATGTCACCACCGCCTCACTTTGCTTAACTCTCTCTGTGAACTCCGACGGCCAAAAAGTTTTTGGAAAACGATGGATTCAGCGGCTTCGGGCTGAACTTCTTTTCTTTTGGGGGAAAACAAAGGATAAAATATTAGTGGGCGATGAAACAACTGCTCTAAGACGCCAATTTATTCATTTGTTTTTAAGTTGAGATTTTATGTAGGGGTTTATTCATCCATGATTCGATTGTTATTCTTGTTTTCAAGTATCAATTGGCCATAACTTGTTTGATAAAATGTCTGAAAGAAGTGTTTATACTTGGGATTTTCTTGAGGTTCATCCTCTCAAATTTGAAAATGAACTAGACTGATTTAGTTCATGAACCGTAAGAATTCACTTTATAACTGTGCAGCTATAAGCATAAAACTAGTCTTTTGATCACAATGAAGCTAAAAAATATTTCAAAGAATTTCGAAGGCACCAAGCATAAGTAGTGGACTACCTATCCATATATCAGTTAACCTTATTTTTCAACCTTACAGTAAGAATGGATTATTAATGATCATTGCAAGTAATCTGTTTGTTCCTAATTCATGTAGGTATAACCATCACCATTTTCTGTAAAAGAAGGTTGATGTAAAGAATTCAAGAGGAGATTTAAGTTTGGACCAATTAACCAAAAGGGTGGTACTACGGTACTACACATAAGTTGAACCAGGCAGTTACAACCAAGTTCTTCTCAAGAACACAATCCTTGGAAAACAAAGTACCATGGAGTTTACATATCCTCTACTCACAATCTGATCAAAATGCCCGTAACATGATCCATACATGATGTTTACATTAAATTCCTTAGTTTCTAATCTACTCAAAATGACCATAACATGAATCAGTTATACTCTTTATCAGCTTTCGTAAAATGACAATCGGACACTTCAACAGTCATGTTTGTACTCCGCCTTGAAGTTCTTCAGAAGACAAGTTCTTAATAAGCTAACAAATCCTGTAGAAAACTTAGTAACACCCTCTTAGATGAGAAAAAAAGTTCATAGATCGAGAATACACATTTATAAGCAAACACCACCTACATAGAAACTGATTGAACAATCACAAACGAGGAGTTCATTGCATTTGACAAAAGAAATGAAGAGTTAAAAGCAATAGATATGTACCCCAAATGAAATCAAAATCCTAACATCAAATTGACAAAATCCTAATCAATAACATCATCGGTTCCCAGAGCTTCACCCATAGTCTTCTTCAAATTGTGGAGATTGACTATCTATGATTGAAGTACAGAATATTTCAGAAAGAAAAGGGTCCATTCAGAGAGAGAGAGAGAGAGAGAGAGAGGCTGGGTGGTGAGGGCGCTTTTGTTGCGTGGATCTCTATTTTCTTCCAGGTAGAAGGTGGGGAGAGTGATGAGAGGACTCCTTTTATATTTTCTTTTCCTTTCCTCATTTTTATAATAATAGTTTACCATGGTTAAGGTTCAAGGTTCAGGTGGATCGTGGGCCCACATGCAGACATCACTACTTATTTGTCATAGTATAAGTAGTAGTCTAGCACCACCTAAGCTGATTACATGGCGTTTGACAATTACCAAATATTTTCTCCATCTACTATGTTCATCAAAATTTGTGAAAATTGGGTTTGCAAATAGTAATTATCACTCAAGGTAAAAGAAATTAATGCTATATATTGAACTTCAATAACTGGGATGCCCAGACGTCTTTCCGCAGTGAGCGTCTCAACTTGGAGAGCTCGGGCAAAGACCATCCAGACATGGTCCTATTTTCACCTAGCAGGCAATGGAGGCAGTTGCTCCAATACGTTCTTTTGCTTTTTTTTCTTTTGTTAATCACTCTATAAAATCATTCTACTCCCATGTACTTCGCATTTCTTCTGTCCGTTATGGCAAAATTTTAACCAATATCCAGGTACAAGCATGAGCCTTCTGGTGCTGCTGACTGGAAGTTCTTGGGTATATTGGATGTTGCTGAAGAGAAAGCTCATTAGAAAAAGAGAAAAATTCTTCGAGCAAAATGGTGGAAAAATTTTACGAGAAAAACTTTCCCAACAAAAAGGAGATGTGGAAACAACCCGAATCTTTACCACAGTAAGTGATGAAAAACAGGTTGAGCAATTCATCAATGAGGTAGTCATCCTTTCGCAAATCAACCACGACAATGTCGTGAAGCTTCTAGGCTGTTGTTCGGAGATGCCGGTCCCGATACTAGTTTATGAATTCATCACCAATGGCACGCTATATGACCATATTAGTAATGAACGTCGTGGATCCGCACTGTCGTGGGAAATGAGACTGAAGATAGCTGCGGAAGCCGCGGACGCAGTCGCATATTTACACTCATCCACCATAAAGCCAATAATTGATAGAGACATCAAGAGCACCAACATATTACTTGATAGTAACTACACAGCAAAAGTAGCCGACTTTGGAGCTTCAAGGTTAATTCCTCTAGATAAGCCTCACCTGAGCACAAGGCTGGAGGGAACAATGGACTACATTGACCCTGAGTACTTTCAGTCCAACCAATTGACCGAGAAGAGCGATGTTTATAGCTTTGGAGTAGTCCTTGCTGAGCTATTAACAGGAGAGGAGTTAACTTCCGCAAAAAGGCCCGTTGAAGATAGAAATTTAGCTGGATACGTTGTTTCCTGGACGAACGACGATCGATTGCCTAGAATTCTTGATAAAAGATTGTCGCATGACGGAAAAATTGATATGCTCAAAAAGTTTGCCATGTTAGTGAAAGACTGCTTAAGTGTGAAAGGAGAGGACAGGCCTACTATGAAGCGAGTAGTGACGGAGCTCAAGAGCCTGAGCACTATAGAGAAGCATCCGTCGAAGGATACTGATGCAAGCACTGGGGTATCCGAGGGTGCGCATAATCAGAATGTACCTTCTAAAACTGAGAAAGATGCTTTTGTTGGCAGCAGTGGTTCTAGCTCGACACTTGGATTTGAGAGCATTTCAGATAAGCAGTGACTTTGGTGGTGGGCCAAGAATGCCTAGTTACTTGGTCGGAAGGATGGTTTTTGTGTAGCCTTATCGGTAATCCTGGACGTTGTTTCCTGGCCGAACGACGATCAAAAAGTTTGCCATGTTAGTGAAAGACTGCTTAAGTGTGAAAGGAGAGGACATGCCTACTATGAAGCGAGTAGCGACGGAGCTCAAGAGCCTGAGCACTATAGAGAAGCATCCGTCGAAGGATACTGATGCCAGCACTAGGGTATCCGAGGGTGCGCATAATCAGATTGTACCTTCGAAGACTGAGATAATCAGCAGTAGTTCTAGCTCGACACTTGGATTTGAGAGCATTTCAGATAAGCAGTGACTTCGGTGGTGGGGCAAGAATGCTTTGTTACTTGGTCGGAAGGATGGTTTTTGTGAAAAACAAATTAACGTACGGGGTGTAATAAGCCAATAAGGTGAAAAAACGAGTCCTCGATGGGGATTGTCATTTCTAAATTAGTATTCATGTTGTTAGAGGTAGTTTGTTCTGCGCTTATGAACTCTCCGGTGCTTCTTTTTTAACAAACTTTGGCTCCTACCCGGGTTATAGGAATTTTCCTCCAACCCCGTGTATAGTGATAATTAATAGTCGCTAAATATTTCTAGTGACTTTTCTTTTAACACTTTCAATGACAATTATTAGCAGCACTTTTTTAGGCTCAATAAATAAATCACTGTAAACATTTGGAGACGATTGATTGTCACTATATATGGGGTAGGAGGAAGATTCATCTAACCAGGGTAGCAGCCAAATTTTGTGTTTAAAGGAAAAGATTTGGCTGCTACCCTAGTTGGAGGAATCTTCTTCCTACCCCCTGTATAGCGACAATCAATCGTTTTTAAATGTTTCTAGTGACTTTTATTTAGTGACGCTAAAAAATGCTGCTAATAATTGTCGCTGAAAGTGTTAGAAGAAAAGTAACTAGAAATATTTAACGACGATTAATTGTCACTAAACACGGAATTGAAGAAAGATTCCTACAACTCGAGTAGGAGCCAAAGTTTGTTCGCACGTAAATGCACAGCCTCTCAGAAAAGAATGTTAGATTAACTATATGTGCAATCATGTTTATCCGCAAAAGTCACAAACATAGTTATTACATTGTTTTTAGGAATTTGCTTTTGCAAGAGTTTTATATCATGGTATAAGCCCTGAAGGCTTTAAAACATCCGTAATATAGCTCTATGAAGAGAAAAAAAAGTTTAACAAATAGAATGTAAAACTCAAGCTCACCGACATCATCAGATGACAAGATCGAGCATATATACCTACAAGTTTTCAAGCAATCTTCATATAGTTCATACAATATAAGCCTAGTGAACTATATCCATACCATTCATCATGTTATCCCACCAAGCATTCTAATTGTAATAAGTCTACTATTATTGATTGATTCCCATTATATTAAGTTCTGGTATGTACTAGACCAAGAAATGATTGATTTCACTTACTTCGCTGCAACAAAAAACTGTTTTAATCTCACTAAACTCTCTTTGGGTTGTAACTGACTCAAATTTTCTTTAACTGCATTTTCTTTTGGAATATGTGTACTCACATACATGGACCGGATGCACCACTAACCATTTGTTTGAGTGTGATACTTTAAATGGAAATTATGGTGTCGCTTTTAGATGTCATTGTGAAACTTATATACGCATATAGTAATTTCAAAAAAAAAAATTGTATCTCCAGTCCTTAAGGAAAAGTGAAAGATACCACTTTTGTTCATCGAAAGTAAGATCTCAAAGTCAAGCTGTGTAGTATAAAATGCATATCTCAAAATTAAGTTTGGTGCTCTATTGTAGCAACTAAATTGTGAAATATAACACTTGCCATGTTCGTCGCATATTGTCTCTTTACTTTACAACAAATAAAATGCACAAATGCAATCTACGATGTCAATCGCCTTTAATCATGTGCTAAATTGATGTTGTGTAGATCCAGAGTCACTCATTAAAATTTTTCTGCAATTAATTCTTGGAAGAGAGTAAGAAGAAGGGGATTGCTTGATCTTCCCGGCATTTACTACAGAGGTGTGAGATACAGAGAAGAGGTTGAATCTAGTCGTGATCTAATTTTACAATTAAATGGCAGAACTATATCAAGCTCCTAGTTTTATAGAGTATATAGATATAGATACATGTTTGCTACTAAAGAAGTTGAATGGTTGGCTACAAGTTTGAAGGGGTTTCAATTAATTTGGGGATATGTACGATGTATCTAGCATTTGACAATTAAATTTGGGAAAGGAACCATCCATCTGGCATGGAGAGATGAGGAGTTTGTCGTGCACCATAATGTTAACTCATGAATGGTCATAATAAAGGTCAATCTCAGCATTAAAAAAAATTACAAGGACAATTTTTTGCAAAAAAATGATTTTCACCTATCCATACTTTCATAGGTAGTATAGATTAGATACACAAGTATGTGCCACACTCAATTAATATATAAACAATATGATATCGTGATGTGGAGAATTCATCATATCATATAGCCAACCCAGAAACATCGATGAAAATCTATTTAACCTATCTATCTGTATCTATACTATAATATTTTTCCTTTTCTCTGCAATTCATGTTTATTGTACTATTTGGGTCTCTTTGTATGTATATATAGACACACACACACACACACACATATATATATACACACACACACATAATATATATATACATGTATAAATATACACATATACGTATGTGTATTTATATATACGTATATGTGTATATATACATGTATATGTGTATATATATGTGTGTGTGTGTGTGTACACACACACAGATATTTACAAAGAGACCCAGATAGTACGATAAACATGAATTGCAAAGAAAAGGAAAATATTATTAATAACACACTTATAGAATTATAGAACACTTACAGAATTACAGAAGACTTGCTTATAGAGATTCTTGAAGCGGAAGCAAACTTATGCACAATCTAACTAGAACACTCAGACGAATGCAAGAGACTAAGAAATTATTCTCTCTACTGTTCGGTACCTTCTCCTTTAGTAGAATGAGGTTTATATATCGGCAGAAGAAAGGCAAGGGTTAGGTTATGAACCTTGGTTACTTTTCAAAACGTAACTATGGTTTAAGAAAAGTTAGCCGAGTGTCCTGGATGATGTTTGGAGTCGTACAGACTTTAGCTTTTCCCTTTGCTTTAATAAAGCAGATTCCTTCCAAAGTAGCTTTTGCTTTTATAAAGCAGATTTCTTCTGTTAACCCTACGGTTATTTAACCTAGGATTATATTTGATTTTGATGATACCCAACATTGATGTTTATGTTGTCTAACATACATTGAGTTGATGAAGCAATAGGAACAATCTCATACTCATGCAAACGAACTATTAGACTAGAAACTCGGTCAAAGACTCTCAATGGAACGCATCAAAGAAGGAATTCGTCGATTGAATTTTACAATTCTTTTATTTCCTTCTTTGTAAACTAGATAGAGAGATGATCGTATCGATGACTGTATACCTAGAACTTGCCCATAGGTTTCCCTTACATGCATAAAAGTTTTTCATTCTTTGAAAACTAGGAAACTGCATTTTCTGGGATGCAGTCGACTGCAAGTTGGGCAGTGAGGTATTACAGTCGATTACATTGGAATGCAGTCGACAGCAATACTTCCAGTAGCCTATTACAGTTGACTGCATTGGATTACAGTAGACTGCAAGTTAAAAATTTTGAATTTTCAACGGCTACTTTAAAAATACAGTCAACTGTAATGGGACATTGCAGTTGACTGCAATAGCCGTTTGGCATATTTAATGCTTCACCTAATTCCAAATGGTCATATTCTTTCCCACCTCTATAAATACTCATCTTGGGCATAGTTTTAATTCATCAATTGCATTCAAAGCTCTCTTATCTTTTATATTCTCAAAGATCAAAGCAATTGTTCAATCTCTCTTGGTTTTCGTTGTTTTCTCATCCCTTTAAAGAGAACATTTATTGTGAGCTTACATTTGAGAGATATACACTTTCATAAGTCATCATACACTCATCTCTCTTGTTCTAGTGCTTAAAATTGTACTCATCTACTTCTTGAGAGTGAAATCTTGTACACATTTCTTCATCTAAAGTTTTTTGTATCAAAGCTTGGGGTTGTCAAGCTTTGGAGCTTTGGGATTGTCGAAGCTTGTTCTTGATGTGGGCATAGCATCAAGGGTTTGTAAGAGGTTCGATCTTGACCCGTAAGGAAGATCATACTAGTGGATTCTAGGGCCTTTCAAGGGACTTCCTTGAAGGGGTGGACGTAGGCCTGAGGGTATATCAACCCGAACTATTTAATTCTCCTTGTCAAGTATCTCTAAACCCTTCTCTCTTTACATTATCGTTTTACATTTGTGTTGAGATTGGCTAGTTTGCTTACTTGAGATATTGAGTTTGAGATTTATTATTTGTAGCTTTTTTTCAAGTGTCATTCATATCCTCTCTAAGCTTGTTATATTTACTTGTTAATTTTTAAAGTAGTCTTAAAACCCTATTCAATCTCCCTCTAGGGTTATCTTTTTGGTTTCATCTTCAAAAGTTGTTTGTCCTTATCAGCTTTTGCTTTAATAAAGCAAATCCTTTCAAAAGTAGTTTGTCCCCTCATGTATTATGCGTCTTTTGTTGTTATGTAGCATGTATTATGTTGTCTTTGTTGTCACATAGCATGTATTACGTTGTCTTTGCTGTCATATAGCATGTATTATGCTATTGCTTGTTCAGAGAGATCGATAATATTCCACCTATTTTAGTTTTAAATCCTTATTAGATAATTCGGTCTGAGGGGTACTCTTAGTAGACATAGTGTCTACCATATAGTCATCTGAGTCTTTATCCGAATTGGTAGCTTGGGTCTTTAAGTCCTTGGATATCTTCTCAGATTCATCTGACTCATAGTCTCCCTCATCTGTCTTGAGTAATTCAAAAGTGACCGCCTGAAGTAATTCTCGTGTTGTTAAGAAGGGTTTCTCTTCAGCCAGTCTAAGGAAGATTTCATTCTTCCTTTTGGTAAATTCTGCTTCTGATTTCAAAGCATGGGTCTGAGTATTAGGACATAGGTTGCGAATGGTAGCAGCAACTCTTAAAGTGGGGAAAGTTTTAGTAACTGCTTGAATATTGCAAATATCATAATTGAACTTTGGCCACCATTTTGACCTGAATTGCCTGACTAGTCTAGGCGGGTATTCAATAGATGAATTAACACCCTTCTGAATGGCATATCGCCAGCAAAGAATCCAGGGAATATTAAAGTCTTCCATGAATTGTAATTTTGGCAATCCTTTTATGTAATATCCCGAAATTTTTCGGAACGCTAACGCTTAATCAATCAGTGACACTAAGACAATTGATAACCTCAAAACAGATGGTCAGTCATCATCAGAGCAACTAAACCTTAAATCAAACAATATTATCCGTGGACTATCATAAATGATACATCAACTAAGTTTAAAAATTCTTAGATAACAATCACGACCCGCACAGGGGTTCTAACAAATAATACCAAAAATTAAATTCATTTTCTTTCGCTCGCTCTAATCCATGTTCAGGTAACCTAAGACTGGTTATCACCCGCGGAAAGGAAATCAAGGAAGAGTGAGCTTTTGAAAGCCTAGTAAGATTGATCAAAGATTTAAAAACAGTTTAAAAATGATTCGGACGATTTCATATTTAAGCCAAATAACAACTTTTAAAAAAAAACAGAGCGATTCAAATGATATTCTATATACAATCAATGAGAATTTTAAAAGGGTTTTCAAAGAAACCCATAGCATTTCAATGTAAACATAAGGAAGAGAATCAACTCATTTCCCTTAAATAAATAACCACTTTTAAAATACTTAAAGTGAATAAAAAAAAAATAAGAAACGTTGAACATGAGCAGTACAGAAGCAAAGCCACCCCGGCAGTGCTCGATACGCTTACATATGCATATGTACACTGACTAATCCATCTAGGTACTAGTTAAACCCATCCAACAGACCATCCTTATTACGCCAACAATACAGACCATCCTTATGGCTCCCAAGTTACTAACTCATGTCAACATTGAGAAGTAATAACAAGAATAAAAAAATGCTTTACGATAAGCAATCGATAAACATATCATATGAACAATGTATTCTAAGATGTGATGAAACAAAATTCCAAAGATAGCTATAAGGCTCAATTTAGGGTTTCATGGGTAATTTAAAAATATTTTTATTTCAATCAATAAAAATCAACATTCGATCTAGTTGTAAAACTGTTGTTATAAGCATTTGAAATCAGAATAATGAAATAGGGTTCGGATAGAATTTCTTACCTCGGTTCAAGCTAAGCGATGCTACCAATCCTCGATCAATATTTTTTGAATAACCTAGATTGGCAATCAATTTGTCAGAACGTAATCTATGTTACAATACTATAACCATAATATCATATACTTCCACGTGCTCACTTCTAATCCCGAAATCGTTCAACTCAAAACGTGTCTCACACATGGCTAGCCTCGCTAATAGAGAACCCGGTACGATCCTTAACTCGTGTTGATATTCCAAAATTTAAAATAAATTAAAATAAAACACTTTTATAGCTTCAAACATTACAAAAAGTCAAAATATGCATTTTCTGAATTTTTGAATATTTTAATTTAAAATAATTTCCTTAAATGCAATAAAAACTCATAAATTGTCAAAATTACTTCCAGATGGAAAATAAGTCCCATAATTTTTATACAAACTTTTATATATATATATATATATATATATATATATATATATATATATATAATTATAGAAATTAAACGTTGGAATTTAAAAGACACTAAAACTATTTCTTTATTTTTCCTTTTGCTAAAACCAATGCAATATGAAAATCATAGCAAATCAACTCCAAAAATTATCAAATCCAAACTGAGTCTTATTTATATCATAAAGACATTGTTATAATTTTTCCAAGAACATTTTCTGGGTTTAAAGGCTCCAAAATAATTTCCTAAATTTGAAATTACAGAAAATACTAAAACTTCATACGATCTTAGAAAATTATAAAACTTTTTTAAGAATTCTAGTATGATCTAACGTATTATACCATAAATTTTCACGTGCTAACGATAAGCGTGCGTTAACATATACACGTGCGAAACTTAACGCTAACTCAAATACCCGCTCCGTTCTCTTCTTCTTCATTTCTTTTCTTTTGTTCACCACACTCAGATGAACCCACTTCAGTTCACCCACACATACATATATATTACACATACAAACAGCACTCATGCATGCAAATACACACAATTCATTCACGCACCTTCTAATATATAACACACACAGTCACACATATATATACACACATACAGGTTACACACAACTCACGCACCCACACATTTTCTCTTCCTCACGAGTACTGTAACTTGCGGCTATGGTAGCCCATGGCTGGCCAGTCACCTCCACTTTCTCACACAAGTAATGTCCCTCATTCCCACATCACTCAGTATATATATATATATATATATACACACACACACACACACACACACTCACCATGCACACAGGTCATGCAACACACACAAGCACATCACACACACAAACGCAGCTACCTGTTGTTGCTTCTTCCTTCAACAGTAGTCATCACTCCATGGCCAATCACCAAGCACACAATCACACTCACACTGCACTACACACGCATTCACCCCGCCGCACAAATATACCCAGTTGTTTCCCCCCTTTTCCTCACACATATAAACACACTTTACACCAAAAACACACACACAATAACGCAGGAGCAACCTGCAGGCTATGCTCTCTCTCTTGGCAACAGACTCACGCACTCAATACTCGCACCACAGTTTCACATATTCCCCTTCACTCTTCTTTGTCTCTTAATCCCATACACAGACACATGACATTCACAGCCGCCTTTCACATTATAGTTGCTGCCCCTCTTCCTTCCATTTCATATTATACCCACATGCAAGACACGCCTAACACAAACACACATGTGGACATAGACACAACTACTTAGTCACAACAACCCTTACCCATGCCCCTACACTCACATTCTTATCTCACACAAGCAGACGTCTCTCTAAAGGCAGCCATCACTGCCTTTACACAATCTGTTCTCTTTCCCAATGCAGTCCTGTAATTCTATAACCATTATTTAAACAAGGGAAATCGGAGCTTACCCGAAATTTGCCGAAAAACTCTTTTATGTGTTCCTCCTCCACCTCTGCTCCACACTCTCTCTCTCTCTCTCTCAAGTGTTTACATGGGAAGAACATTAGGGTCGGCTGTGGCATCTTATTGGTGTATATACATAAGCAAAGCCCTAAAAGACACTTACTAAAAATCCCCTAAAGTTTCGTTAGTCACTAAAAAATGTACTCACGTATTTTTATTATTACGAAATGGTCCAAATTAAATTATTTACTATAGTTTGGGTGCTCAAAAAAATTTAAGGGTTTGGTTAGGTAACCTGTTATACTAAGTGTCGCTAAAGGTCACTAAATAAAATATCAACGCTAACTGAAAGAACATTCGTTGCTAAAGATCGCTACTTAAAATATCGACGCTTAAAAATTTTATTTGTCGTTAACTTTTTTTTTTCTTAAAATGAATCCAAAAAAGTATCGGGGTGTTACATTTTACCATTGGCACATATAATTCATATGCCTCATTAACTTGTTGTGAAGGCCATTCTTCAATCTGTGGTTCGTATTGGAGCCACCAACAACCAATCCAATTTGGAAATACTCCATCAAAGTTTTGGGAGAAGAAACCATGAATGCTTATCTTTCGGATTTTGATAAAGAAGGACATTGTCCCAAGCATCAACGTAATCAAGGTAATTGAAGTATCTAGGAGAGACACGTGCTCGAAAGTCTCTAGCTCTAGTGGGGTCTATTCCCCATTGTCTCTTGAAAATGAATTTCAAAATTTTTATTTTTGAAAATTGAAAAGGCGGATTAGCGTCTCTTGAAGACACTGGGTCTCTTGAAGACACTGGGGAATCATTCTCATAATTATGAGTGAAAATTGCCGATTTTATAACACGAAGAATTTCTTCATAATAATCTCTGGATTTTACCGAAGGCTCTCTGTGGGAAAGCCCAACCTTTGCTAAGCTAACTATTGGCCACCCCAATTGGTGGGAGATCTTGTTCTTCATTTTCAATTATGAAGATGTCGGGACAGAAGTCATGAGTATTATAGGAGGAATTTTCCAGCGTATTACCTCTATTTGAGGATGATGAAGAACCGATAGATTGTCGGGAATTGTAGCCTGTATTACCACGAGGCTTCAAACCTTTGCCAGATCTATGCAGGGTACTCTTTGGTGGAGTCATTGTCCCTGCAAAAATTCTTTAGTTAAAAAGTCAGGAAAAGAATTATTTTCTCCATTGATAAATTCAACTTGGAAATCAAATGATGAGAGCAAAGCTTGCCATCTAGCAAAAATCTATTTTGAAGCAATATTTTTTACATCTTTAAAATCAATTCTTAAGAGAAATTGTTGATTTAACAAATCTCCTTCAAATTTAAAGATGCAATTGACAATAGAAAGTATTTCTTTCTTAATGGTAGAGTAGTTCTTCTGTGCTGGATTCTAAATACCAGAAGTAAAACGAACTAGAAGTTCTTTACTGTCAATCCTTTTTTTAGAATACCACCATAGCCAAAGTCAGAAGCATTAGTTTCAACAATCTTATGCTTCGGGTATGGGTAGACATAAACAAGGTAAGGATTTAGCCTTGAGCTTAATCCTTCTAACAGCTTGTGTGTGATCACTAGACCAAGGCACATGATTTTTCCTAAGTCTTTAATACAAAATTTAAGAATCTTTGTACATATCTTGATAGAAGTCTGCGATATAATTTGGACTTCCAAGGAACCTTTCTAGCTGGGTTTTGTCTCTAATTTCATCAGGGAATTTAGAGGCAAAATCTGTGGCCCTATCAATGGAATGATGGAACCTTGCTCAATAATGTGACCCAAAAATCTAATTTTTGTTTGGAAAAGGCAGATTTTCCTTGCAGGAACAGCCAAACCATTATGCTTAATAACATTAAGAAAGGTATTCAAATGTTTCCAATGCTGATCCACGGATTGGGAAAAGATGAGAACATCATCAATGTAGACAGTAGAGAAATCCATATAATGATTAAAAATGTCATTCATAATATTCTAGAAATCAAAGGGAGCATTTTTTAATCCGAAAGGCATAACATTCTGCTCAAAATGTCCAAAAGGTACATTGAAAGTAGTTTTGTACTTATCTTTTTCATTAATTTGGATTTGCCAAAAACCAGACTTCGTATCGAATTTAGAAAAAACAATAGCTTTGCAAAGTCTATTTAAAAGATCCTTTTTATTGGGGATCAGATAACGAATCCACCTCAAAGCCTTAATCAGAGGCTTATAATTGATAACAAGATGAGGAACTCCACGTTCCTTCTCTGCTTGTTTATTAACATAAAAAGCAGGACAACTCCAGGAGGAATAACTTTTGCGAATAAGTTGTTTTTATCAAGGAGATCCTGAATTTCCTTCTTATAATGTGTAAGAAGTTCTTGGCTCATTTGAATGGGACGAGCCTTGGTAGGGATAAGCTTTTCATTGAAGTCAGGTTCGTAAGACAGCTCAATGATTTGCTCCTTTCGATGCCAAAATTGGTTGGGGACTTCAGTACAAATTTCTAATTCAATTTTATTTTGAAAAGATTTGATTTTTTAATATTTAACTGAGGTAACGATTTACCTTTTGAAATCTTAGATCTTCATGAAGAAAATAGATCTGGTTTTGTCTGAAAATGAGCTCTTTCTTAAGAGAATGAATTACCTGCTCCTGGGGAGGATTGATGAACTTGAAATAGATGTCTTGATTCAGGGTATTAGAATAAATACCATTGTCATTAATGGTCATGGGGGTTTAGGAGAGAAAGGAAAGGCATTCTTAAGATAATGGACTGGCTGAGACTCCTAACAACAATAAAATGGGTCTTTAAGCAGACACCATCATTGCAAACCCAAAAATCCAAAATCTTGTAATTAATCTTCATTCGGCTTGAATCTGCGGTGGTAAGGGCTTGCCTAGTACTCTCGCAATATTTGCTAAGAACCAATCCCTCATTGATGCAATTAAGATCAGTGCCTTCAAATATAAAATCTTTGTTGATAACTACTTTTATGCTAATATACCATTTCTGGAAGATAACCTTGTCCAGATTGAGAATCTCCTGATTCTCATAATGACTTGGTATATTAGGCTTAACATTGGTTTCTAGCCAAAGGTAATCTTCTTCTCCATTACTTACTACAACTTCAGTGTTACGGAGTTCAAGAAGAGAAATACGACTAGCAAGGATTTTGATGATTTCACCTTGGAGATCTTGAATAGTAGGACCCTTCTGCTCAACAGATTGGAGTCTATCCATGATGGAAGAGAAATTGAAAGTATTACCTATTGGAGGTAATTGCTTAGAAGTATTGGGAGCAGTGCTTTTAGGGGTACTATGAAGATACTTGAAAATGACCTATTTTTTCTTTTCAGGATCATCGATCTTGTCAAGAAGGTCAAGGATGATGGATTCTTCAGAAGTAATCATATTGATAATCCATTAATTTCGAGAATTGCTTTGTAGTAATCAGTTTTACTACTGCAATCATGACAGGTTGGTTCCTGATCAAAATTATTAGGCGAAGAACTGTTGGGACTGTTGATATCTCCATTGACATCATTGAGATCACTGGGAAGATCACCATCAGAATCAGAGGGGTTAAGAAGGACAACACTTAATTGCTTCTTAAGGCCTTCATCAATGACTAATTCATTGATCTTCTTCTTGGTATAACAATTGTTGGCCTAATGGCTAGGCTTGCCACACTTGTGACAGATGACTTTAAAGTTTGAAAATTTTGAAAAATTCTTTTGTTTTGAAAACCTTTTGACAGGTTTGGAAGACTCCTCTTTTTAAAAATTCTTTGAATGTCTAGACTTCCTAAAAGGTTTCCTAGATTTGAAAGATTTTTCTTTTGTTCTAAAATTAGGAACAAAGAAGTTATCATAACCGAATTGATAACAGAATTGACCGAGCTCAGTCTTCCCAGACTTTTGCTCTTTTTTCAGTTGATTTTTCAACTTAATGTCATTGCAAAGGACAAGGCCTTCGGTGCAAATTTTTCTGATTAAATCCCTAAAAGTATAAAGAAAGATAGGTAAAGCACCATTGTGCTTATGCCTGATACGATTCCTAACATGTTCACTAAATAGATTAGGAAGTCCAGCAATGAAACATTCTTTCCAGAAATCCTACTGGGCATCACTCTTCTGGTAAAGTTTGGTTAGGAAGATGTCCTTATACCATCTAAAATGGGTAAGAGTGGGGCAATAGAGATTGATAAGAAGTTTCCTACCTCTTTCAAGGATAGTGTTAGCATTTCTAATAAAATGCTTGGTTATGGCAGTAACCAAAGTAGTAACCGCATCAGAAAGGTTTTGCCCATCAATTTGGATAGGAGAACCATTGGGTTCAACCTTGATAGAATTCAGGATATAATCATGCTCAGTAGGAGTAAGGTAGTAATCCCACCAGCCACGAAGTTGGCCAGTAAAGCCAGCAATAAGATACTTAGCTATAGTAGCCTCATTCCTTCAGGGGTTTCTATTTCTCGCACTATTTGCGGCCATAAGCATGTGCTGAAGGAAAGTAATAATCCGGTAATCAGTCATGCCATTGAGATTCCATTCATAAATGGAAGATCCATTAAAGGAAGGAGTAGAGAATTTTTTCTCTTCTAACTGCATATCTACAGGAGTCGGACGGTGATAGTAATTTCTCAAAGGAGGTCTGGGATTTGGAGATCCTATAGCTGTAAAAAAATTATTGTTCTAGTCTATCAGGATCTGCCTCAGAATCACTGCCTAAGTCTCCTATGGCATTGATATTCTTAGGAGAAGGTTGAGGAGTTTCAACTTTTCCTATGCCATTGCTATTGTTGATTGTATGGCCCCAATATATGAAAAATATAGCTTCTCTTAGATGCTTATAAAAGAATTGTTATAACTTGTGTTTGTGGGCATTGATCTTGTTTACACATATTGTAACACCTTGAACCCTAATATTGGCCCTATTTGTTTAGCCCTATTTTTGAAACACGGTAAAGAGAGGCAGAAGGAGAGCATAAAGAAAGGTTTCTGAGGATCCGGTGGATTTCCCTAGTACGTCTCCTAGTTTTTCTTCTCTATTTTATCTAGTGTTTATGGTAGCTGTAAGGGGGTGTTGTGGGGGGTATGCTTGATGTGCAAAGGTTATGGGTTTGTGTGATATTGTTGACCTTTTAGGTGGGTTTATAGCTATAGGAAGAAGATCTTGTAGTGAGATTTTCTCTATGAGTTAGGCTGCCATATGCACGTTGCCAAGGGGGATGACAACTGGGATGGTATGTCTGTTGTGTGTGACTACATGAAAATAGGAATGCACCACTGTCATAAGGCTGTGGGTGCAATTGATGGACTGCCGTAAAGGTAGTCAGTGTGTGTGCATGTGTTCATATGTGTATGGCAGTGTGAGTTGTGTGCTCTGGTGTTTGTGTGTGCTATGTGCGTGCGTTGTGTGTATATATGAGTGGTCAGGCTGCCAAGAGGTAGCTTGGTGTGTGCGTGTTATGTGTATAATAATATGTGTGTTTGTTGAGAGTGTGTGGGTTATGAAAGGCAAGGGAGAAAGAGATAAAGTTGTCGTGAATCGTGAAAGATGGGCTACCAAACAGCCCCATATATAGGGGTGTGTGTGTGTGTATGGGCAAGGGAGACAGAGCATTACCGTGAGGCAGTGTATGTTGTGTGTGCAACTGGGTGAATGGGAAGTCTATGCGTGGTGTGTGTAAAGTGAAACAGGGCTGTAAAACAGCCCATATGAACATGTTTATGCCAGTGTTTTGTGCGTGTGTATGTGTGATGTGGCGTGTGATTGGTGAGTGCTTAGACAATGTGTGTGTGTATTCATATATAAATGTGTACATGTGTGGTGAGGTGTGTGTTCTAGGATATGTAAACTTTTGTCTGTGGGTACGCAATCGCGTTTGTGTGCGTAAAAATTCAGTAAAAACCAGTATGTGTTTGTACGTAGGTATGGAGATTAATTGTGTGCTTGTGTGCGTCTGTGATATAAGTTGGTGTGTGTGAGTGTAAGTCTAATGTGTTTATTGCATGAATGAGTGACTTTGTGTATAAAGGTGTTACATGAGACTGCCACCTCTGTGTGAGAGTGTGAGTGAGAGAGAGAGAGAGAGAATTGGAGAGTGCATGTGTGTGAGTGATGTGTGCACAAGTGTGTGTTGTGTGTGAGTTATATGTGTTTGTGTGTGTGTGTGTGTAGTGTGTTTAGGGAGTAACTGAATTGGTGAATGTCTTATGTGGATGTTGGTCTGTGGATGTAGAGAGAAGAAGAAGAGGAGTGGGTATTGGTCACAGCGGTGGGTAGTCCCTAGTGCAAGCACAAGTGTACACGGGTTAACATTTGGTGCGTCACACACATTGGATAGTGTATAGGTATCGTTAGCACGTGAAATTATAAAGTGTAGTACCTTAGGCTATTTTAAAATTTCTGGTAAATTTTTACAATTTTCTGAAACCATTTGTATTTTTCAATTTCTATAATTTATATATATTTTAAAGTTCTTTCAAAAATTATGGGACTTTATTTTCAGCTAGAAGAAATTATGGCTATTTATGGGCTTTTCTTGCATTTAAAGAATTTTTTAATTCAAAAATATTGAAAGATTTAAAAAATTCATACTTTGACGTTTTATAATGTTTTAAGGTATAAAGGTGAATTGTTATAATTTAATATGTATTCGAAGTATTCGTTACGCATTAAAGAGTGTATAAGGATTTTGCTTAGGTTAGCCGAGTGCGGGACCGCTTTGAGTTGCGCAATTTCGGACTTAGAAGTGAGCACGTGGTGGGTAATTGACATTAGGTTTATAGTAATGTGGCATAGATTGTGTTCTAACCAATGGATTGTCAATCTAGGTTTATACATAAATTTTTGATCGAGGTTGAGTATCGTTGTATAGCTTGGACGAGGTACAGATTTTCTCTCCAAACCCCACTCATCATTTTGAATTCATATGTTTTATTCTTCAATGTTTTACAAATTCCGATGAACTATTATTTTATAAAAATGTTCTTCAATTGCCTTATGAAACCCTAAATTGATCTGTATAACGATCGTTCAAAATTCTGGTTAATTCTCATCGATTTATTGACTCAATCATCATAAATAATTTTAATTGTGTTTATTTCTTCTAAATGTTGAAATGATTTAGTAATCCTGAGAGTTATAAGGATGGTGCATATTATTGTAGTCATAAGGATGGTCTGTTAGTTGGGTTAAACTAGTACCTAAATGTACTAATCAGTGTACATATGCATATGTATAATGTATCGAGCACTGTCGGGGTGACTTTGCTATAGTGTACTGCTCATGTTCAATGTTTCCTGTTTCTGTTTTATTGCACCTGCCTGGAAGTGTTTTAAAATTATTATTGATATAGGAGATTGAGTTGATACTCATCCTTATATTTATATTGAAATGCTGTAGTTTTAATTGAAAGCCCTTTTAAAATTACCATTTGATTGTATATAGAAAATCATTTGAATCGCTCTTTTTCTTCATTTTAAAAGTTGTTATTTGGCTTAAATGTAAAATCATTCGAATTGTTTTTGATTGTTTTAAATCTTTGATCGACCTTACTGGGCTCTCGAAAGCTCACTCTCCTTTGACTTCCTTTTCGCAGGTGATAAGCAGCATTAAGTTGTCCGAATAAGGATTAGAGCCAAGCGAGCGAAAGAAAAGGAATTAAAATTTGGTATTGATCGTTATAACCCCTGTGTAGGTAATGATTATTATTTTAAAAAAATTAGACTTAGTTTGATGTATTATTTATGACAGTCTATCGAGAGTATTGTTTGATTAAAGGTTTAGCTGCTCTGATGATGACTATCCATTTAGTTATGAGGTTATCATTGTCTTAGTGTTATCAATTGGTTGTTTAACGTTCAGGAAAAATTTCAGGGTGTTACACATATAGCTTGTGTTTGTGGGCATCTGACTAATTAAAGCTTATTTTTGTATATATGAAAGTGGACAATGAAGAATTTGGCCGGCCAGTGTCAGAATATTTTGGTATCACCGGAAGTGCTCCACGGGTATGATTTGTAGTCACCCTTGGGATCAAGAAGCATTTTAGTATTTTTTTCAATTGTTTCAGGATCAAATGCCATTTAAACCTTGGGGTTTTATTACTGATTAGTTGAATATTGTATATTGTTTCAAAGACCCAAAACATGAGAACTAAGGATATACAGAAAATAATGGGAATCCTCATCAGTGATAGTTATGTGATGTGCCAACGACATCAAGCATCTCCAAATCATCTTTTCTTTCTCTGCCGCTACTCAGCTGATATTTGGAAGATTGTACTTGCTTGTAATCAATTCTCATTTGTTCCAAGGTCACAAGTGATTGAATTGGTTCAACTTACTTGAGATTGTAGTGGATCAACTTTCCTAGCTCAACGTAGAAGGCTTGCAGTGGTTGCTACGTACTGCTTAGCACATTGGAATCTCCGTGTTGGACGTGTTTCAGTGCATTCTGAGCTAGTTCCTTTTTAATTAAGCTATATTTTGTGTTGATATTTACATAGTTAGTGCCTATCTATGTATACTGTGCTTTTGCTCCTGAATTTGATAATATTACCTTTTACCTAGCACAGGACATGTATTTGATCGTTTTCTACAGGGTTTGCAAATGGTTGCAGTTAGTCAAAATATTCAAGTTTCCTCAATCAAAAACTAGTTTCTATGTGTTTACTTGTGCATTAATATTATAGCTTTTTATAAATACAATTGATGAGATCTTAGATTCATAATGCTTTATACATTTACTTCCCACAATATGAAAGTAATCATCTAAAAAAACTGATGATGTTCAAGAACAAATACAGTTGATGAAAATTTGAGAATCATAATGTTTTATACATTTACTTGTCTTTTGCACTAGTAAAATAGCCTACCATCTCACAATTAACCAGAGGGGTAGTCTTCAACTTTTTGCCCATTGTTTAGGCATGCAACAACTTTGATTATATGTTAAAAAAAATAATCATCCATACTTTAGGCATGCAACAGTTCCAAAGTAGAAAATACTAATAGGCCCTGTCACGAACAATTTTCATTTGAAAATATAGCTTCCAAGTATTGTCGAGGTTTGACTTGAAAGCACATTGCAGTCTCCAAATACTCTTTCGCCTTCGGATTGGATATGGTTTGAACCAAGCACGTTGAACTCCCCAATTACTTTCTTGCCATTGAAATGGGCATGGTTTGAACCTTGAGATAGAAAGATGAAGAGATAAGTAAATAAAAGTTGGCACCCAAAGACGACTAGAACATACTGTGAAAATGGTAAGCTTACACTTAACATTTCGGTAAAACTTGGTTGATATATGTCTTTTTCAACATTGTCATGATCAAAGTTACTCCAAGTAGATACTTGAGGCATCTCCAAGCACTATATACAAATGTATTAGAATTGGAAAAATTAAAAGTTCTTATCAATATAAAAAAGTATGCATAGGTGTACAGTATTTGAGTACCTCATGAGGTAGCGATGAATCTTGATTTGGCTTGTCATTGTTTGGACATCCTAATGAGTAGGTTATCATTTGTTTCCTCTTCCTTGGTTGCTTCTCTACCCGTCTTTTATGTCGTTAACTTCCTCCTTTTTGTGGACCATCTATTTTTTTATGCCCTTCACATTCCCAACAAGACATTCAATGGCATTCTTATCTACACCTCTATTGCCATTAGGTTCACAACCATGGTCCATACATTCATAATGCTTTTTCCTAAGTTCTTTAATTTCTTTGTCGAATTCTTTCATCCAAGTTTTGTAGAGGGGTTCCCATCCTTAAATTTTGAAGCCTTATGTGCCAATCTCACCGCATCTTCCTCATCAACAAACTCCCTGCTTCTCCAAATTGCAATCCTCTTTTGTGTTTTGTCTGAAGGTAATTTTTTTGATCTAGCGGAAGAAATCCAACATGTTCCTTTCCCTTGGATTTCACGCTAAACAAATGGAAAGATTTCTTTTGTGTAAGCCCAGCATCATATGTTAAATCAACTTCTGCCGCTTGACTTTCGGTTATATTTCTTTGAGATTGCAAAAGATGAACACATATTGGAGCATGGAGGTCATGGTTATGCTCTCCATTAAAGTCCAAAACATGGTACTTACATTTTTTTTTATCAAATACAATTTTCATCCCTAGATGACAACCTATTCTTGTCTTGGCTTTAGGAGATTTAAGGAAATGGTCACGTTTATCAATCTCCCAAAAACTCTATTTGTTGCACACAAATTTTTTAGAGATGACAACTTTATCTTTTACGATTTTTGTTTGAATAACCCTTGCGCACAACAGAACCCATTTTCCCTCCATAATTTACCAAAAATTTCCATGCTTCCTTCCGGCTATCAACTTTCATACCATTTGGATAGAAATTCGTCAACTCTGCATTTGGATAGAAATTCATTACTTCCTATTTCAAGAAGTTTAGACTACATAACCATAAAACATACATGCATTTCATATATTTTAGACTCCATAAACAATATCATTTTCATTAGAATAAACTAAATTATGAAGTACATGCATCGTACTGGTTGTACATTCGAGGCTTGTCTCTTTCTCTAGTAAGGTCTGTACATAGTTATCTTAGGACTAAAAAAAAAACATGAATCCAACTCTACATCTAGGTTCTGGTGTTGGCCCTAAAAAGAATCTTCTTCTTGACACAAAAGGCTAGAAAGAGAAATTGAAGTGCCTAATCCCTCCATATCTTGTTGATAGTCTTTGTTCATCTACAAACGAAATTGAACAAACCCAATAGAGGGTATTTAAAGATTTTAGCTTATTAACAAGGAGAGGCAATGGAGGAGATGAGTAGAGTTTTTGGGGTTGCCAAATTTAGTGGATGAGACATAGTTTTGTTTTTTAGCGATTATATACAGTATGGTGTATACACTAAATACAGTCAGTGCACAATGCTCCAAAACTTCACAATGAATAATGCTAATAAGTACTCAAAGTTCCAGTAAGTTATCGAAACAGGGAAAAAGGGAGACATTATGCCAATTAAGAAAGAGGAACTGAGTAGAGAATCAAGCATTCGACATTCATATATTCTTGAGTTTTGCCAACTCTGATCATCTTGCTAAGCCACCAAGCAGCAGTAGGTGCGGTGTTCATTGTGCACCATCAAAGTGGCGTATATCAGCATAATTAGACCAACTTATAGATTCATTCGGATCAGTCGCTGGACAAGCAAAATGCGCTCCATTGATTTTTGCTCCAACAATATGATGAATAATAAAGATTGATAAAGTCTGTATCAACACTTCTCATATTTAGGTACAATCAAAATTCATACATGATAAAATCCGTCATATATCAATGTCCAGATACCTTATGGTGGCCGAAGGAGTTGACGAGGATGGTTCTTCTATGGCAATATAGACCGATTTGGAGGAGAGAGACAAAATGTAGATTGGCGTCGACAAAAGGTGGGGAATGACGTTGACAGAAGGTGAAGCAGCAATTGGATTTCAGACAGTTGGAAGAGAGAGAAGGAGTGTCGGTAAATGCATTGCCAGAAGGTTCACCCACCAGATATGTCGTCACCTTGTCGTCGCCAGAAGGTGGAGGAGGCTCTGCTACCGGCAGAAGGAATTGGAGAGAGAGAGAGAGAGAGTAGTCATTGGTTTGGAGGGAGAATGTTTGTCAGTATAGAGTAAATAAGGAGAATAAAAAGCTGCTGATGTGGTTTGATCTGAGCTCTTCCCTTCTCCCAACTCGATCAGACAGTTGTTGCTCGGGCTACAACATGCCTGCTGTATCCCTAGCAATAGCAGGTGGTCCTGATCCCTCTTTTTCCCTATCTCTCTTCATTCATCTCCCTTGCAGAGATCAAAATAGGCAATTGATGATCTTAATTTTCACCTCACAAATTTTATTTTCAACACCCCAATGGTAATGATAATTTTGGTTTGCATTTTTTTTTGGTTTTTTTGCAACGGAGGGTAATGTTGTGCATATTCTTTTCATGCATCTCTCATTTTCTATTTTATTCTCCGCATTTCCCCTTGCCCTTCCCCTCCCCCTTCTCTGCATTTTCGCTTCTCCTTTTCCTTCCTCATAGTTGTGCAATTATGATTGATTGCAATTGGGCGTCTAGTGGTGGGCACGACAACCATGGGTGGGCTGATTCATGGGTTGTTGATTATATTGGTGGTTGTCGATTGTATTGGTGATTGATGGTTACGAAGAGTAATGGGTTGTCGTCGCAGTGACGTGGATGGACGACAAGCAGTGATGGTGGGCCGTGGGTAGGCCGATGAATTTTAACCTACTCATGGGTGGTCGATTGGTGGTTGTGGTGGCCCTCAACTGCTGATGTGTGGATTTGTTGTGTGGTCCTTGGAAACTGGGATTGGCAGCGGTTGGTGGTTGTGGGGAGAGCGGTGGCTGCAATGGCAAGGAAAGTTGGGTGTTGTCCGCATGGTCACCGGAAGGTGTCACGATAGTGTTGATCGTGGATGGATGGTTTTTGTGGGGAGAAGGAGGTCGGCATGGTGGGTTGTGGTGATGGGGAGAGCAGTGGCAGGGGCACTGGGTGATGCGGTGGGTGGCGCGCGGGTCGTCGGATGCTGCTGTCAGCGGTGTCACTGGTGGGTGGCTTTCATGGGAGGTGGAGGCCAGCCAGGTGCATCTTGGTGATTGGGATGGCGGTGGCAGAGGCAGTGGACGATGTTGGCTGGTCTCCAGAGGACGTTGACAGCAATGTCGTCGAAAGGGTGCTGCCGTTG
The DNA here is from genome assembly GCA_033070095.1 of Escallonia herrerae. Lineage (NCBI taxonomy): Eukaryota > Viridiplantae > Streptophyta > Magnoliopsida > Escalloniales > Escalloniaceae > Escallonia > Escallonia herrerae. The sequence goes on along the minus strand of JAVXUP010000255.1, from coordinate 342,569 downwards.
AGGTGGCCGGAGGGTGTCACCGGTGATGGTGGATGGTGATGTGTGAAATGAGCAGCAAGTTTGTTCCAGCATTATTGGTTGTATAGTGTCAATTGTTGATCGTACAACATGCATCGTTGGTTGTACAATGTCATTCTTGGTTGTAATAATCTGAAATGTTATTTGAATCTTTCGCCATAAAAATTCAATCTTCAACATTGATATATATATATATATATATATATATATATATATATATATATATATATATATGTGTGTGTGTGTGTGTGTGTGTGTGTGTGTGTGTGTGTGCGTGCTCGCGCACGTGCTTAAATAGCAAACGAGCTCTTGTAAACATGCGAAGCGTGTGCGAGTGTGATGTTGAATTTTATGAAGAATAGTTTTAGGAAAAATTATTTAACATTACGATACCAAAGAGAGTCTGTTTGAATTGATTCAAACTAATTTTTCAATCCATTTAGACTCTTTTTGGTGCTCGAACTATTTTTTTCAATCTAAATGGCCTCTCTTTGATACCATAATGTTAACTATTTTTTCCTAATATATATTTTTTTCATAAAATTCATTATCACACTCACACATGCATCGCGTGTGAATTGCAACTCGTTTATAATAAGTGAAGCGAAAGAGGCATTGATAATTTTTTTATGCGATACGTCTTCACTTCGTTGCATGACACATCATTAAATTATACGGTCCTTATTTTAAGATTAATTAACTTCTACATTAGTAAGTCTTAGTCTATTTAAAAACTAATTCTAATCACTCTAAAACTCTAGTTACATAATTAATATACTAATTTATTAAAACTTCATGTTGACAATTATGTCATTAAAAATGTTCTCTAGTATGAAAATGAAAATCTATAGACCCAAAACAAATAACTTATGAGATTTGAAATAAAAATATGATCCAATAATTAATATAAATTTATCATAGGATCCTTATTTTTATATTTAATTAAGTCTGTAGGAGTAATGAGGATTTTCTATTAGCCAGGTATAATTCGAAAACCAATTCTAAGCATTCTAAAACTCAATCTAATCAATATATTAACATATTAGGACTTTAAATTGATTGCCGTATCCTTAAAATCACTCTCTAATACGACTATTAGAAGTCATATTTATAAAAAAAAATTAATACTTTTGATTTAGAAGAAAAACTTAATGTTACAATTGAGATTAAAAACTTATGAGACAGAACATAAAATGATCTAACAATTGATTTAAATTTTGATAGGGTTCTTATTAGGAGTTAATATTGACTATTATATCCTTAAAATCACTCTCTAATATGACTATATATATATATATATATATATATATATATATATATATAGGGAGCTGATCCGTTGAGAGTGCTAGCAAAATAGGAGATCTTGCAGACGCGATCTGGCCGTCCACGCACAATCTGTGGACGGTCCAGATCTTTTTTTACGTTTTTTTTAAGTTCGTCCTCTATATTATGTAGTGGACGATTTTTTGACAAAAATACCCTTCAACTTAAAAACAGCCTGTCCGCTACATAATATAACGGACGGACTTTTCTGATATTTTCTTCTTTTTCTCTCATTAATGCTCTGACACTCTGTCTCCCTGTCTCTGTCTCTCTTCCGCTACATTATGTAGCGAACAAATTTTCTAACACTTTTTTTTCTCTCTCCTTTCATCCGCTACATTATGTAGCGGATAAATATTAATTTTCTGAAAAGACCCAATGTGGCAGATCTGGAAAAGAGAGAACTCTTTTCATTTTCTCTCTCTTCCTCATCTCTCGTCCTCTCCATCTTCTCCCTCTCTCTGCCATGACAGCCTCATTTTTTCATTCCAAAATGCTTGTTGATACACAAGTTTAACATGCTTATCTGATGACCCATTGGAATAGACCCAGAGCCATACTTGACATCATTAAATCAGGCGAAGATTTCAGGATTGCCATTTCAACAAAAATGCCGGAGCAGGGAACTTGTGAACGCTGTGGCTATATTTCTAGTCAGGTAGGTTTACTCCTACTTCTACAAGAAAGAAGAAATTAATTTTGCAGCAAGTAGATGATGACACGATGGTGGGAATTACTCGTTACGTACAAACAACTGTATTTGATGCATAAATGCATGAATTAGACCATACTCGAACAACTCTTATCCTAGTAACAGAGCCTTGCAGTCTCTTCTGCAATTTGTGATCATAAAAAGTTTACCGTTGGACTCTTTCTGTGAAGGAATGTAGTAAGTTTGTTTGGTTGGAAGTTCTCAGCAATTATGGCAGAAACAGTCCTTTTTTCCCGCACACTTAAGCTATATTCTTTAACTTAGAAATTTCAGATTCCATTTTTTTAAGTCCTCCTTCTCTCAATCTAGAGCTTGCTTGAACTGGTTCTATGCTGATGATTGTCAGCATCGTCCACATATTATTACTTCGCTCGGCCACCAATAAACATGTGAAGTCTTTCTCATGAGAATCCCTGTTCAACTGTGCAGAAATGGTGAAAAGCCTGCATTTTGCTCGAGGGACTGAATCGGGGTTTACCCAAGCGGGGTATCGGGCAAAGCCGAGGCGTAAATGGTGAACGGAATAAGGATGTGAAACAAACTGGAAAGAAGAATATCGAGAATAAATAATAAGCGTACGAATACAGAACCAAGCGTCCTCTTCTCCGGTGCCTCTCTCTTTGCCATGAGACAGCCTCATTTCGAGATCTGCCATCTTAAGAGAATGGGTATGAGGGAGAGGGAGAAGATGGAGAGGACGAGAGATGAGGAAGAGAGAGAAAATGAAAAGAGTTCTCTCTTTTCAAGATCTGACACATTGGGTCTTTCAGAAAATTAATATTTATCCGCTACATAATGTAGCGGCTGAAAGGAGAGAGAAAAAAAGTGTTAGAAAACTTGTCCGCTACATAAGGTAGCGGATAAGAGACAGAGACAGGGAGACAGGGAGACAGGGTGTGTCAGAGCATTAATGAGAGAAAGAGTAAAAAATATTAGAAAAGTCCGTCCGCTACATTATGTAGCGGACGGGCTGTTTTTAAGCTGGAGGGTATTTTTGTCAAAAAATCGTCCGCTACATAATATAGCGGATGAACTTTAAAAAAATGTAAAAAAAATATCTGGACTGTCCACAGATCGTGCGTGGACGGCCAGATCGCATTTGCAAGATCTCCTATTTTGCTAGCGCTCTCAATGGATCAGCTCCCATATATATATATATATATATATATATATATATATATATATAATATATAGCTTATCCATTACTCGTGCTGACAATTTTTGCTAAGTTGTCCGCGCAATCTAGCCGTCCACCCGCGAGATCTGTATGGTCCAGATCTATTTTTTGGCTTTTTTTTCGTCGCCTCTACGTATTGTAGTGGACGGTACTTTTGAAAAAAATATTGTCTGCTACATAATGTAGCAGACGATGAAAAAGTTTAAAAAAAAGTCAGATCTGGCCCATCCATCTGGCTAGATGGACTGTCAGATCGCGCGGACAACTTAGCAAAAGTTGCTGGCGCGAGTAATGGATCAGCTTCCATTATACATATATATACATACACATACATATATATATACACACACACACACACACACACACACACACACACATATATATGATCCATTGATAACGCTAGCAAAATAGGATAAGTTACAAACGCGATCTAGCTGTCCACGAGCGATCTGTGGACGGTCCAGTTTTTTTTTTTGTTACATTTTTTTAAGTCCCTCCGCTACATTGTGTAGCGGGCAATTTTTTGACAAAAATACCCTCTGCGCCCATCCGCTACATAATGTAGCGGACTATTAAGACACTACTATTCTGACTTTTTCTCTCTCTTTCTCTGTCCTTTCTTTCTTCTTTCTGTTCTAACACACTCTCTCCATCTCTTATCAATTTTCTGACTCTCTCTGTCTTTCTTTTCTCTCTCTCTTGTTGTCCCCACTCCACTCCCTCATTCCTCATTTGCTTCTTCTTCAAGCGAATAAATTCACCTGCTCCCTCTTACTTTTCAACATCTGAAATCTCTTTTTGTTTACTAAGGAGTCTACACGACCCCATGAGGACCACGGGATCAGTCTCTTCCTGCCAAAAGGTGAGGGCGGCTGTAGATGCATTTTCTTTTCATATGTGCTTTGCTTTAGCTCTTCTTTAGCAATATAATATGAAATTTTTGAAAACAATGAAAGCTCAATCGGATACAGAAAACCTGATGGTTATTATAAATAAGAACAACCTAATTGATCAAAACCTGTTTGTATGCATCATCAAAAGAATATACTGCTGGGTGATGGTACATTTTGGTTCTTGTTCCAGCAGCATGCATGAACCAGGCTTATGGATTTTCATGAATTGATTGAAAGTCCACATCACTGTTGCTGCACTTGGTGTTCTGATGCCCTCTTCCCAAACTCCTTTTCTTCCTAAAGCTCGGGAATTCATTGTTTTGCATCTCCTTGTCTCAGATCAGCTAGTCGGACACGTCGAAGTCCGTCGGAGAACGTTAATCTCCGGTTCAAATCCTTACTTGTTCTCGGCCAGAGCACCACGATGTTCTAGCAGGTGGAAGGAGCTTTTAGGCCTCAAGAAACTCTGCCATGGCAGCAATGTCAAACAAAACAACAAGAGTGAGAGAGAGAGAGATAGTCAGAAAATTGATGGGAGAGTCAAAAAAAGTCAGAACAGTAGTGTCTCGATAGTCCGCTACATTATGTAGCGGATGGGCACAGAGGGTATTTTTGTCAAAAAATTGTCTGCTACATAATGTAACGGACGGATTTAAAAAACGCAAAAAAAAAAACACAGAGGGTATTTTTGTCAAAAAATTGTCTATTAAATAATGTAGCCGACGGACTTAAAAAAACGCAAAAAAAAAAAAAGATCTGGACTGTCCACAGATCGCCCGTGGACAACCAGATCGCGGTTGCAACTTTCAACGGATCAGCTCCACACACACACACATATATATATATACACACACACACACACACACACACACACACACTTTCGATTTAGAACAAAAAATTAATGTTACAATTGAGAATAAACAACTTATGAGACTTAGAACAAAAAAAGATCTAACAACTGATTTAAATTTTGATGGGGTTCTTATTTTTAAATTTGGTTAATTTTGCAAGAATAATAAGTTAATTTTTAACATTCGAGTGCATAACATAATAATACACTAACCTGGAGTGTGAACTAATTTTGACTATTGTACTCTTAAAACCACTCTTCAATATGAATATAAAAATTCATGCATTTGAAAAACAAAAATAACATATTAGATTTAAAAAGAAAAAAAAGGTGAAGTTCTTGTTGAGTTAAATCTATTAATTATCATTATTCATATATATACACACACACACACACACACATAAGATAGTCAGTATTTTTAAATACGACTTCACGACCACCAAATTGATTATATCCTATTTATAAGGATTTAGTCAACAAATTAAACATGATATTTGAAAAAAAAATGATAAGATTCATCTATTCTTATATTATATCTGAGAAAATTTATAACCTTCAAAATGAATTTGTTTTAAATAATTTTACAAAGCGTATCGTAATCGACTATAGATCGACAAACAATTTATTTTTTTTAATAGGATCGTTCGTAATAGCCAATAAGAATGAAGTATTTTTTGTAATTGATTAAGTTTACATGAATAACAAGACCAATGAGTAGATATTAGACTAATTGTAAGTTTTAGAACTTAAATTTTTCTATAATAGAGTCGATTATAACTATGTTGGTCACTGCGGTATGATGCAAATGGAATAACAATCACTCCCTTCGTTCCACATAAATTGATTATATTTTCTTTTTGGGTTGTCCCACAAAAATTGATCACTTTCAAATTAAGAAAGATTATTTTTGTATTTTTACATACTTACCATTTTTATACTTTTTTATTCTATTTATCTCTCTATATTTAACTCTCCACCAATTCTTTATCTCTCCTGGCCCACCTTGTTATACTTTTTTTATTCAATTTCTCTCTATATTTTACGCTCCTCATACTTATTTTCTCTCTCTTGACCCATTTTCTTGTCCTCCTCTCTCTAAAGGTTAAAAGAGAAACACACAATATATGACATAAATCCTTCATATGAGTGCAAAAAAGAAGCGATCGAATTATGTGGGACGGAGGGATTATATGAACTAACCTTCACCTTGTAATTGTCAGCTAGGATATTTGCTAAATTTTACTAGCTCATTTTAGTCAACAGGAATAGCCAGAAAATATCATTGTAGTCCGTATTATATATCCAAAATGCTATGTAATTTGAAATAATTACCAATAAAATGAAAATTACTTAAGAGATTTAATAAGAAAAATTAGGTACTATTTAAAATTCATATTTAAGTTTCATAACCTTATGGTATATGGGCTATAGACAAATTGTTATTTCAAAAGATCCTTAATTTTATCATTTGTTAACATTTTAAAGCACACTTAATCCAATATGATAACCTAGAAAACATGAAAACCAAAACCTGAATATGTGAAATTAAAAAAAGAATCACATATGAGATTTATATCAAAGAATAAATTATTAAATTACTCCTAAAAATAGCATGTAATATTAAAATCTTATAACGTTTGGAAATAAATCTAGAAAAGTTTTTCTTATACCGTACTTTGACATAAAAAAGGCAATAGCAGAATTTTGTTTATCTTTAGCTGTTAAATAAGGTGTATAGCGTAGACAAGCAGACGGGGATGTAGACCGATGGATGCTCTCATTGATTTAGCATTATTAATTTACAAAGGTTTTACACAATATAGTAGATTAAACATGAACTTAATTAAATAAACTTTGTTCGGAAGAAAAATTAAACCAATCGTTTTGTTATGGCGTCCTTATTTTACTACTTATTCCATCTTAAGCATTTTAAAGTTCTAAATCAGTAATATACCAAAATATCAAGACTTTATGTCACTTACTTGCGTTAAAAAAACTCTATAGATTGAAAAGAATCTCTCTCTCTTTCTCTCTCTGTATATATATATATATATATGTATATATATATATATATATATATATGTATGAATGTATGTATGTATGTATGTAATACTAATATGTTAAGACTTCATAGTCATATTAAGTCCAAATATTATTCCCGTGAAATTAATTATGTTTAAAAATAAGGTCGTTATCAAATTTAAATCATTTAATAGATCATTACTTTGCTTTACAATATCAAAACTTATTTATGTTTTTTGCATCTATGGATATTTATTAACATCTCAAGTTTAGGGATATAATTGTCAAAATTGAGTTTTGATAGATTAGTATATTGATTAGGAAGACTTTTAGATTATTTAAAAGTAGCTTTCCGATTATATAAGGTTTGCTAATATATAAATAAACTAATCTAGATACAAGGACTCCATCCAAGATATTATTGACCTTTAGTGGCACTTTTGTATTTGATATATAGTGTTTGTAACTTTTATTTCACATTCGATGCATTATAGCACAAAAAAGTTATTGTAGAGTTTCATTGTGAAGTTATGTATAAACAAAACAAACTTAGCATGGTTAATTCATAATTCATCTAGATTGTCAACCTTGGTTAATTCATAATTCATCTAGATTGTCAACCTTGGTATGTTCAAAGATGAATCCCACTTGCTAAATATGTAGGTTAAAAATTATGGTTAATGGTTACATTATTCTGAAGTTTTGCACTATCCTATTCAGTCGCATTAGTTAAACATAGAAATATCATAATATGCAAATCTCATATGAGATATATTAAAAAATTGTGTAAATTTAAAACCTTAATTATGCGAGAATGAGCAAAATTCAACTAATTAATTTTATGTTAGAAAAGTTTTGAACAAATCTTTTTCAATGGTGTTTTTGTTGTGAGTAATAAAACTCTTAAACATTCTACATTTTGCATTAGCAATATAACGATAAACTATGATCTTGCCTTAACTTTTATCCTCTTAAAGACTCTTTCTTATATGAAAAGAAAAAACTTGGTATCTAAAACTGGAATTGCATATAAATTTGAAAAGATATTCGTTATATACATTGTGATGAATGTAGTCTAAAACTTAGATTAAAAAATATATCATATTTGAAGATAAATTAGACTTAGTAAGCATTGCTTACTACGAGGTTTCGAGCTATCCAATTTAATCATGCTGGTTAAACTTTATAGAGTTATGTCATGCAATAACTATTATTTTTTCTGTATACTTTATTGGTGGATTCCATTTGCTTTTGAAAACACCACCTCATCCTTATCTAATTAGTATATAGAATTATATAAAGTTTAATTATGTCATGCAATAACCATTGAATTGTAGAAATTATTTCTGAAAGATATTTAGAAAAAAATGAAAAGTTCTTAGGCAGTAACCAATTGATCTTAATATCTTCTCCACATTCTTTTATCTCCACATTCTTTTACATAAACTTCTAATTTTGTTCACCTATAGAGTTACCAAGAATTAGCAAATACCTATAAGTGGATTGCCTATTGATATTTCCACAAGGATTAATTAATTTTATTAAAATAATGTTTACCGAGCAAAACTAAAAGTGACTATTTTTGATGAATAAACCATGAAAATATAAACTTGTGCAATAGATATCTCTCTACCTTAAAAGTGTCATGTGTTTAACAATGTTTCTACACATTTACATGACCAAAATACCCTCAAAGATACTCCATATGACAAATTTTCTAGGCCTTTTTTCAAAACCGATGCAAACACACGTTTGCTCATCACAACCCCTCAAATCGTCACAATAGTAAGAAAACAGAGATAACTGCACCTTCCCTACCACAACAGTACCCCATCCCCACAGATTTTTTATTTTTTTTGGCAGCTCAAGAACTTGACGAAGTTTACTCTCCTCACAACAACTTGCAGATGAACTTCAGCCGAATAACAACGCGTCAAGAACCTGGCTCTTATGGTACCAAGAACACGCCTCCAATGATGAATTCACGATCAACCTTCCGTCGGCCACCAAAACATCATCTGAAATCTTGTACAAAACCAACTTTGGCTTTCTGGAGAAGCAGAACTTCCTCTCCCAAAATACTACCAGTAAGCCGACTTCTGATTGAATTTGACCAACTACACCTGCTCTCTTTTCATCTGTTTTCCACGATTTTGCTTATCTTACTCATGGGTTCACTACTTTCAACCCTCCTTTGCCTTTAACATTTCATGCGAGATGTTTAAATGTATGCACGAATGCACACCATTACTTTACACTCTTTGCACACCTCATGTTTGATGAATTGTTTCTGTTTTCCACTTCTGCTTGTTGCTTTTAAAACCAAATAATCAACTGATACTCGAACAACTTTGCTTTTGAGCCAACACAACAATACAACAGTTTTACTCTTGAGGATAATGTCTATAATTGGGGTTCATGCATCAAAATCAACAACACAATATGCTATTAACAGCCGCCTTAGATATGTCAATGTAGGACCTTGTTCCCTGGGGATTCCCCCAATTACTTCATTTTTATCCTCAGCCCAGCCCATCAGCTAATCAATTTAGATACAACCAACCTTTTCTAATCTATGAATAAACTATTGAAGGCGATGGATTTGAACCTGAGTAATGTAGTTCACCGTCAGATGAATCTTTTTAAATTCCAGGAAGGTGCTTTCTTGTTCATTCGCATTACCTTGAGTTAGACAAAATGCATGGATTGATGGCAATCTAAAGAACTCCGCATGACTGGAGAAATTGTACCTAAATTTGTGTGTAGCACTATTGCTTTCCAATGCTTGACCAACCTTAACTTTGATCGTCCCTGGCCATTGTAGGCCTGTGCGTACATCTCTCTCTCTCTCTCTCTCTCTCTCTCTCTCTCTCTCTCTCTCTCTCTCTCTCTCATATTGAGGTTCCTTCGCAGTAAACTTCTCTTCTCCTCGTTTACATCTTCTGCCTCAAAACCGAATTCATATGCACACTCACATGAACACACAACATTGCCCCTAGACATGCATGATCACTCACACACACTGGTTGTTCTTATGGATTGGTCTACAATTTCTGTACTATTTTTTGGGTTAGGATTGATGTCAAATTGAACCATAATCATCCATGGCCATTGTAGGCCTGAACATATAAACTCTCTCTCTTTCTCTCTCTCTCTCTCTCTCTCTCTCACACACACACACACACACACCCAGACTGATGTTCCTTTACTGTAAACTTCTCTTCTCCTCTTTCACATCTCTTTCCTCAAAACCAAATTCATATGTACCAAGAAAACATGACACTGCCCCTAGACACATATGCTCACTCACACACTGGTTGTTGTTCTTATGGATTTGATTTTGTGGTTTATTTTATAATTTTTATACTATTTTTTGTGTTAGGGTTGATGGCAATTTGAATAACTTCGCATTCGAGGACAAGTCGGACCTGAACCTACGTGTAGCAGCATCATTTTCCAATGCTTGACCAACCTTAATCATCCATGGCCATTGTAGGCCTGCGGGACTATTAATCTCTCTCTCTCTTTCTCGCATTTACCCTAATATTCCTTTACTGTAAACTTCTCTTCTCCTCTTTTACATCATCCTCCTCAAAACCGAATTTATATGCACCCTCACAAGAAAACACAACACTACCCCTAGACATGCATGCTCACTCACAAACTATGGGGGTTGTTCTTATGATTTGATTTTGTGGTTTTGGTTACAATTTCCTTATTATTGTGCGTCTTGGGATTGGGGTCTCTTTAGTGATTTCTTATACGTTCTTTCTATCCTCTCAAACAAGAATTTGATGAAAATAGTCAATTACCAGATTTATTTATATTTGCTCTCTTTGGTTTGTTTATTGTATATATGGTTGGGTTGAAGAGAAAGATGGAATAGCAAATAGATTTGGCACCCTTTTCATGGTTTTGGCAAGTTAATGCATGGCATCACCAAGAAATCAAGTTGAGCTTTTATCTTGGGCTTGAAAGAAAACCAAACTACGTCTCCAAAGATTGCAGAGGATAACTGACTTATCAAATATTTTGGTCCACTGCTATTTGTAAATTTGAAAACGTCAGCTTCGGTTCATAATGTTCAAGAATTTGAGGCCAACTATCTTCAAGGCACTAAATTACTTCTTAAAGCCTAGGTGTTAGTTTTTTGTATTTCTTTGGCAACAAAATTTGTGAACATATAATGTTCTACCTTTTCATTCCCATCATATGTAGTGTATCTCGAATCTAGAAACAATTATGTAATTTTTGAGTCAAGTTATATCTTATAGAGATGGAAATCCATCATGTAGTGGTATGAAAATTTGACGTTAGTTGAGTATTTTCGTATATTTTGTGACTATATACCAAAAAATTGTCATCATTTATGGATTATAGTAGTTCGTTAGGGATCAATTACTGCTACGGTTGTTTTTCAAGGCTTTTGGGGTATTAGCTCTGTCATGCTTTTGCTTGAAATCTCATTTTACTGCAGTTTATTCTTGAAGTTAAAGCTTGACACAGTTCCATTTTACAATTGTACTTATGTTTTTATATTTTTCTCCAAATCTTGATTGTTGGTTTTTGAAGAGCTGCTTAAGTTAATCGCGAGGATTGGGCCAAGGTGGACGACAAAGCCCTCTTTCCTTCATTCGTTGCTAGAGTTGTGAACTTTTTATGAAATTAATTTAAGATGTCTATGAAAAGGTGATGCTATGCATGGCCCTTACTATCTTCCGCTTCTTTAATTTTATAGATAATTTACATACACGACATGCCTATGAATGGGTTGGGTTGGTGGTCTAAAAGAAGACAACTCCATTGTCTTTATTTCCCTTTGCCTTTTGTTTTCTACATGACTGTTCATGGGAAAAGATTAATGTACATATTGTTTGACTTTTATGAAATTGCTCTTGCTACCAGTTGGAGGATGCCTATAACTTCATTGTAGTCCATATGAAGGGTCCTTTGGCATCAAACAAGTGACTTCTATGTGAGAACAAGGAAGTGTGTTCCGCATGTCATGCTATCTTGACAAACTTCAGTTTTCTTGAAGTGTTAAACTGGAAATCTAATGCATGAATCTTTTTTTGTTTTTGTTATAGGTTTTTGTATAGATAATAGGTTCCCACCTTGCCAAACCAGTAGCAAATTATCAAGTGACTTCTATGTGAGCATAAGGAAGTGTGTTCCGCATGCATGGTATCTTGACAAACTTCAATTCTCTTGAAGTGTTAAAGTGGAAATCTAATGCACGAATCCTTTTTTTTTCTTACAATTTTTTGTTTGCCAAATGAGTAGCAAATTATCATATGAAAGACTGGAAGTTGTAAAACCAAGAGAAAAATATTGACCTGGTCGTTGCCAAGATAATAGAGCCTTCTTTCTTTTGTACATTCATCAGTGTCCCATTGTACTTTATGATCTTATTAATCTTAAGACACATAACAACAAAGAGTTATGTTGTTGCTGGTGCTGAATTTCAGTAGTTCTATAGGAAATGTTCAAGAATGATGGATACTATGATGAAAAGAAATGCTTGCTTACATTAGGCAACTCACAACCTGTGAGGTCCCATAAAGATAGGGGTTTTAATTTTATGATGGGGGCATGGTTGGTTTGGCATGAGTGCCATATGAACTCAAATTGGTTTTTATCTTTGATCCCAAATAAAAGAAAATGTAGATTTAGGTTTTTTTAGGTTAATTTTACTCTTATTGCTGCAATTTTTATTCTTACTGTCGGACATGATAAACACTGGAATGTAACTTTTCCAATAGGTATACTTGAGAACTTAGAGATCAAATGGAAAATTTTGTGCCAACTTTTATCGATTTAGAGATATGTTTTGAACACCAAGTAATGAGCCTTAACTCTTACTAATTTAGTTTTGGTAGGACCATGAAAGTTCATCATTGGTGTGAATTTGATAAGAGATTAGGATTGAAGAATGTTTTACACCTCGAAAATATGAAGGGGAGCAATATATGAGTGAGTGAGTGAGTGAGGGAGGGAGGAGTAGTCTTGTAAATGTGTTGTAGCAGCAGTATTGCAAGAAGTGTACAATTTCGTGTAAATAGTTTGGCGATTCTCTCCAATGAATATCATTTCCACATCCTTCATAGCTGTGACTTCCACTGTGGGCACAACTTGGCCTACCACTCTATGCCACAATCCAACTATATTCCTCCCCTTTTGTCACCATTGATGCTGATGTCACCCTACCAATCACCAACACTATCAGCAATGCATCACCATCTCATCGTACCTATACCACCGTCAACCCTTTTCATCTTGAAAGAACAGTTGATAGGCATCAGCTAGATCTGCTGATTCAACTTACTGTATATTTAGTCTCCTTCTTGAACAAGAGGCATGGATTTGTCTACATCTCTAGCACAATCACCAAGGCCAGTGCTTTATGTATAATGTATATGTAAGTATTTTTCATCTGTGGTGGTTGTTGATGATTTAATTGCATGATGATGATGATGACATTGATAAGTTGCTAAATTTGTAGGGTATTTATTGTACCTATGCTTGATCATTTGTTCACCTATGTTCGAGTCTACAGAATCGTAATAACCTGGCTCTGATACCAACTGTAACATCCCGAAATTTTTTGGAACGTTAACACTCGCTTGATCGGATGCACTCAGACAATTACGACCTCAAACTCAAGCAATTTAGAACCATCCACCGGTCAGAGCAACTAAAGCATCGACTAAAACAATACGCTTAGCGTACTACCATAGTTGAAACATCAAGTCTAAGTTCACAATTTTAAATAACAATAATGACCCACGCAGGGGTTCTAAAGACTAAGACAAAACTAAATTTCTCTTTCCCTCGCTCGAATCTATTTCACACCCAATGCGATCTATTGTTGAATATTACCTGCAGAAAGGAAGTTAAAGGGGAGTGAGCTTTTGAGAGCTCAGTAAGGTCGCTCAAACGAAGAAATTATGAAATAGTTTACGAATACAAAACGATGTTGGTTTTGTTCAAAGAAACAATTCGATGATAATTTTCAGAATATTCACAACGATGACAACTAATTCGATCAGGTATTAATATGACTGTCAAATACAATGCAAACAATCACAAACGCTATTGAACATGAGTTGCAAAGCCACACAGGCAATGCAGGGTAATCACTTAGCAAAGCCACAAAGGCGATGCACATTAACACTTTCCACCGGCTAGTCCATCAAGGCACTAGCCCACACCAATACACCGGCTAGTCCGTCAAGGCACTAGCCCACAACAATACACTGGCTAGTCCATCAAAGTACTAGCCCACACCAATATTCTCCAACATACACCAACTCCCACCAAACACACCAATGCACAATCTCATATCAATATGCAGAATGACAACAAATGATAATACAATTATTAAATCGATGCACAACGAGAAATAAACACAGAGCATCGAATATGATTTCAAATAAATGCTTAAGGCTCAAGAAAATGTTTTTCAGGAAAGCAATGTGACTTTATCAACGTAATAGAGTCCAAAAGAATAGCGATAACAATTCAGAAAAAACATCTATGAGGACAAATAGAGGAAACTGGGTTTCAGAATAAATCCCTTACCTCAGTCCAAGCTATGCACTGCCCAATATCTCGATCCAAAATTCTTTGAATTAACCTGGGTCAGGCAATTTATTTATCAGAATGCTATGCACACTGATATATTATAAATCTAACAATCTACCCACAATATACTCATTTTCCTACCCGGAACGATGAAATTCAAAGCAGTTTCCCACTCGGCCAACCTAACCCGACACTCGTCACACTCCACGAGACTCCAAAATATCTCAAAAATATTCTTATCAGTCATTAAGTATTATTTATAGCTTAATAGAGCATTTGGGATAAAAATATAATTTTTATTATTTTTGAATTAAAAATAATTTCCTTAAATACACTAAAACCAACAAATTTCCATAATTGCTTCTACCTACAAATAAGGACTCATAATTTTTATTCAAACCTTAATATATGTATAAAAATTATAGAAATGAGAGTCAGGATTTAAAAGGCGCTAAAACTATTTCTTTATTTTTCCATTTTGGTAAATTCAATGCGATACAGAAAATGATCACAAATCAACTCCAAATATTATCAAACTTTTACCGAGTCTTACCTCTAGTATAAAAATATTACCCTAATTTTTCCAAAATATTTTCATGGGTTTAAGGGCATTAAAAGATATTTATAATTTGGTATTTGCAGAAAATATAATAATTGCATACATTATCAGAAAATTATGAAATTTTCATAGAAATTATAATATTCTACTAAGAATCATCCTGTAAATTTTCAGAATTTTTGAACAATCGTACAATACCAACAGCCACGTGGTACAACTGTGCAAGCACAGTGTACCTCCCCACTGCACAGATCCATTACGGTTCACCTGTCTTCTTCATCTTACTCCTGCCCCTTCTCTGCAATACAGCCGAACTACACCAGCCACCCACTCACGTTACAAACACACTTTGAAAATATAATTATAAACTACACTAAACCTAAACTCACACAAACACATTAGATACATAATTTCTCACTTAATTCATTTACCCACTATCCTTTGAACCAATATCATAAACAGTCACGGACAGCCATAGTTTTCCCTTCACACACCTCACAAACCCATTCACCCATTTAGTTTTGTACTCGCACTTATATACATCATATATATGAACACAGACACTATATATGACACAAATCGTCCACACCCATTGCCTCACGGCATGGGTCTCTTTCCTTTTGTTTATTTTAAAACATGCATCAGATTATCCCCATGCATCAGATTATCTAGTCACACAATTTCACTCATATACACAAACACATCACCCATTACTCAAAAAAAAAAAGAAACTAAACTTGAAAAGAAAACTTACCCAAATATGCTACGATTGCCGGAATTCTTTGCCTGCAGTTCTCTCTCTCTCTCTCTCTCTCTCGTCTATTGCAACTGAAGAGTACCTTTGCTCTTAGTCTAAGTTAACCGAAATTGATCATGCAAATACTTAATTTTCTCCCTAAATTCATTCTTGGTTCCCTCTCTTTCCAAAATTAATTAGTTGACTTCATTTTTCAAATAAATCAGATTTTTTGATTTATTTACTAATCCGCTTCACTAATTGTTGCAGAATTTTTTTTTTGTCACTCGCGCTAATCAATACCAAAGGGTCCGATTAATATCACTTAGAAGAGCTATCATTAAATTTGAACTTATGGTTCATAAAGTTTGTCGCTAAAGATTGCCAATAAAAATTTAATCACTCTAATCATTACTAAACACTTCAAGCAATATCAATTATAGCTATTAACGTTAAATTATAATTTATACTTTCTAAAATAAAATTGTCACTAAACTGATTTAAACGTAACTGGTTAAAATTTATTGGAGTTCGGGGTATTACATTCTTCTCACCTTATAAAAATTTCGTCCTCGAAATTTCTCATACTTAATAATTTGCATGCAGTACGCTTTCAATACATAACTCCCAAAGGAAACTATCGTCAAATGATGCACATAACCTCCAAGGTTAATCAATAACAACCTTTGCACTTTTCACAACTTCTAATATTCTGCCGTAATATTAGATTCAGATTATAACTTAGATTATGATGCCTCAGAATCAATCAATAAATAAACGCCTAAATGAAATAATCCGTAAGTGTACCTAGCATCAGATCATTGTTTGTTTCGGCATCTTGAGCAGACATAGTAAATAGTCTACCTGATGTCCTAGGCCTCTGCCCTTGCTGTGTTTGGGCTTTTGAAGTCTGGCCCTGCTGACTCTGACCTCCTCCCGAACGAGGTGCATTACTTACTGCTAAACTGGCCGTATGTACAGGGCTGAAAGCTGATTGGTTCTCCCACATTGAGGGGCAGTTTCGAACCTGATGCTCCATACTGCCACACTTGAAACATCCCCCGGAAAGTCTGTAGCATGGTTTACCACCATGGCTCTTTCCACAAGCAGGACACAGAACTGTCAAAAACGCTATCCCAGAACTCTGAATTGGTCTACCTCCTGCGCTCTGTGCTCTTCTGAATTCGACACTCTGCTCTGACCTAGTTCCCTGATCCTCTGACTCTGAGCACCCTATTGTGCTGAAATAGAAAACTTCTGACGCTTGTTAGTCTCTGAAGCTCTACTCTCCTCTCTATCCCTCTTTTGGTCACCTTGCCATTGCTCAGACCTTCTCTTGTTGTCCGACCTGAACTGTTCCAATGCACGTGCCAGAACGACGCACTCTACATAGCTTGATAACCTAGCAGAGATCACTCCATCTCTCAAAACCAGGCCTGAGTCCCCACTCAAATTTTCGGCATCTATCAGCCTCTGTTGGTGGCATCCTATTTGCAAATCTCGCCAGCCGTGAGAACCTCATCTCATACTCATCTACCGCCTCTCGATCCGCCTGAGTTACATTGGCAAACTCTCTTAACATCTGTTGACGGTAACTCGCAGAGAAATATCGATTGTTGAACAATTCTTTAAACTGTTCCCAAGTCATCTCAGCTTTCTGCTGAGGAGTCATACCAGTCTCTACCATTTTCCACCACTGGTCGGCCTCACCCCTCAGCTTGTAAACCGCAAATTCCACACTCTGCTTCTCACTGTATTTGATAGCCCGGAAGAACTTTTCCATCTCGACTATCCAACCCTCTGCCTCTGTGGGATCTACTGATCCACTAAAATTTGAAGCATTCTGCTTGTTAACCTCAGTCAGGGTACTTCCCTCTTGAGGTTGTTGCTGTGGCTGAACAGGATTTTGCATACCCTGCTGTTGATTAACCAGATTCTGGGCCATAAATGCCAAAATCTGATTCATGGTATTCAGAGTTGCAGTCATGGGTTCTGGATTTTTCTCATGTTGCTCTACATGGGGTACTTCCCCAGCTGGGATCTCCCAATCTCCACTACAACCCCCAATACGACCACCCCGGCCCCTAGCTTGGCCTTGGGACCTCTGGTGCCGGCTCTACGAGTTCGTGCCATGCTATAACAAATAAACTACTATCAAAATCTGTAAACACGTCCTTTCATAAACCACTATGAAATTTCAAATTTTCTAATAATATATATTATCAGATACACCTTCATCAAAACGATCTCATATACCTAGCCATTAGTAGGGCTCACTAAATTATTAAAACTTTCCTAGCCCTAATATTGAAACCTAAGGTTCATCTCACAAGTTCCTAATGTCTAAATAATCAATAACCTATGCTTGATCATTTGTTCACCTATGTTCGAGTCTACAGAATCGTAATAACCTGGCTCTGATACCAACTGTAACATCCCGAAATTTTTCGAAACGTTAACACTCGCTTGATAGGATGCACTCAGACAATTACGACCTCAAACTCAAGCAATTTAGAACCATCCACCGGTCAGAGCAACTAAAGCATCGACTAAAACAATACGCTTAGCGTACTACCATAGATGAAACATCAAGTCTAAGTTCACAATTTTAAATAACAATAATGACCCACGCAGGGGTTCTAAAGACTAAGACAAAACTAAATTTCTCTTTCCCTCGCTCGAATCTATTTCACACCCAATGCGATCTATTGTTGAATATTACCTGCAGAAAGGAAGTTAAAGGGGAGTGAGCTTTTGAGAGCTCAGTAAGGTCGCTCAAACGAAGAAATTATGAAATAGTTTACGAATACAAAACGATGTTGGTTTTGTTCAAAGAAACAATTCGATGATAATTTTCAGAATATTAACAACGATGACAACTAATTCGATCAGGTATTAATATGACTGTCAAATACAATGCAAACAATCACAAACGCTATTGAACATGAGTTGCAAAGCCACACAGGCAATGCAGGGTAATCACTTAGCAAAGCCACAAAGGCGATTCTCATTAACAACGTTGTATACTCCATGCTGATAGGACTAATGACGAACCAAAATCGAACAACGTTGTATACTCCATGTTTCCTCAATTTACTTAATGATATTTGGTAGAAAAATGAGAAAGATGGTTTATTGATATTGCTTGAGGTACTGCGAGAGACCCTACTGAAGGTTTACATAGAATCCTAGTATAGACAAATAAAATATTTGTAGCAATCAACAATAAAAAATTTTGTTGTCTAGTTAAATATTCAACGTCGCTATAAAAATGAATTTAAGAAAGTGGATTGACTTATAAAATGATCATATTTAAATAGAAAATATGACCAAGGTGAATCGTCCAACAAATTAGGTCTAGTCCATTGCTATCATTCAATAATATCACATGCCACAATCAAGTAAAATTTGGACCAAGAAAAATAAAGGGATAGACCCTCTAATTAAGAAATCATGATCCAATTTATGGGTCCTTCTTAATTAAGCCTACCACCTAGCCCATAAATAAAGGCCTTAACGAAGAAAGACACCCATGTCTCTGCAACAAACCAAAGCTCTGCCAAAACTCTGTCATCCGAAGAATTTCTGCGGTTTTTGTTACATTCAAAGAAGAATGCGCATTAATTTAATTTTCTTTCCAATTAAGCACTTCCAAGACACGATGATTAGCTTTTATTTGATCTTGAATCTAAGAGATATTCGTCTTCAATTTTGATTATTCTACAAGTTAAAAATTGCCATACCTATTCGGGGTAAAGCCTTGAAGCAGTTAATTAAGCACCATTCAATGATATTTCAAGCGCGAAGATTTAAAGAAGCCAAAATTTTCATTTCGAGATGAAGCTATTTTAGTCCTTGGATAATAACCAATTCAAAGGTTGAACCATTTATTTTGTGTCAAATCACATAGTGGTGTAATCATTTATTTTACTTGATGAGTTGAATTTTTTTGCGTTGTTTCTTGTTTCGCGGCTTAGGCGACACAAAATTTGCGTTTACAAATTTCTGGCACACACCTAGTGGGACAACTCTACCTCTAATCTCTCTCTTCATAAAAGAGTTCCAAAGACCCTTCCACATATCAATGGAACCAAAGAAAATGCATCAGGCTCTAGCCAAAGAGAACACTCGATAAGTCCTGCCACGACAAGCTGTAGCAACAGCACTTCTATCATGGCTACTAACAAATTTTCTATCCCCCAGCTGAGTGATCGAACCAGTTTTCAAGACACGGGCTAAGACACAAATTCAACTCAAGTTGCCATGGTTTTCGATTGGGAGAAACGTTTGTATTTCAAGTGAGTTCCCGTTGTGAAGTGTCTCCATAATCGTTCTAGTTTACTCCCATTAAGTATCCTCCCTACAGAACCCGAAGCACCCTGTGGCCCCAACACACTCAGAATCACACAATACTTCACCTACCCTTACCATGTAAGCTAGAGTTACAAACCAATGAAAAGTCTAACCCAGAGAAGTCAATGAATCCTCTAAGAACATTGATACCAATGGTGATGATTCCACTTTTGCCCGCTTGAAAACAAAGAGAGCATATCCATCTTCATTGCTTCCCTTTCCATCCAGAAACTACTAGAAATGATAACAAACATAATTTAGTATACAGGACCTCTCACAAGAATATCATGTACTTAAAGCCTTAGACAGAGAATTGTCAAATGAATATGTCCGCGGCTATTAACCTTCTACATTTCAACAGGTGACTGAAAGGGCAATCCAAGGAAACACACCGATCATTTCATCAAGACATGCAAAAATGCCGGAACGGAAGGAAACCTCCCCATGAAGCAATCTCTTAGAGGGATTGTCTTCAAATGGTATACCGACTTAGAGCCTGAGTCGATAACTCGCAAGGTTAAATATGTATATAAAGGATTTACTGGGGTTTGTCGGACATTCCTCAAGCTAACAAACCTTGTACCATTGAGGAGTTGGAAACACAAGGTCACAACATGGAAATCACAATAGCAAGTCATCTTGCAAATAACCCACCGATTGGTGACCCCTGTGAAGAAACCAGACCCCCCCCCCCCCCCATGATTTGGTGTCTTGCTATCATAATAATATATTTCCATTCAGCACTTTCCGCCTTTCATTCTAAAGTAAAAAAAAAATTTGTTTTCTATCTACTTGATATTGGAGAAAAGTATAATATTTGCTACATGTAGCTGATGGACATAGCAATTTAACTCATTAACAAAAAAAAAAATCTCAAACAAGGTCACGTAATAGTCGTCTGTTGACTTGGTGAAATTTTACGCCTTGCTCGTAAGCTTCAAGAAACTTTTATTCTGGATTTTCTAGGGAACGAGTAAGAGAGAGGAAGAATAGAAAGAGAGGGGGGGGGGGGGAGAGATTATACTTGGGTAATATTTATATGATGGCGATTGCCATCATAGATGCCAGTCACTGCAGTATTTTAGCTGTAAGATAACCATTTAGGGTGTAGCGTTGGCTTATAGGAGACAAAATAAGGCCTAGGCAAAATAAAAGGGGTTGAGGAATATAATGATATACTATGCCTATTTAACCAAAATTCCTCTTAGGATGATACCAACAAAGTTGAGGAGGAGATTGACGAAGAAGATTGATATAAAGCCTAAATTGTGCATATCTAACAACTACTACTACTCTTAGGAGGATATTTGCAAACTAACGAGGAATTTTAGAAAAGAGATAAAGTGTACCTATCTAGTTACTATGCCGAATATACAAATCAGAGGGAGGTGTGAGGCTAACTCGAGTTTGTCCTAGATAACTTACAATTAAGACCGCAGAAGGTCTAAACCCATGGTATAAACTTTCCATGGTGTTCCTTTATTTTGTTCTTCCTTCACTTTGTTTGCCTTTAATATGCAACCCTAACAACCAACAATGTTTCTTCCTCTTATGTTCTCACAAAGAGCATTGTGTGTGTATAACAAGTCTTGCCTTGCATAAATTATATGTGAGTTACTAATTTAAAAAAAAAAAAACTAATTGCATGAGTATAACTTAAGACGACGGTCAGAAAATTTTAAAGGAAAAATTACCAAAACACTCCCTAGCGGCCATCGCCCTAACAAACATCTCAAAATTACTTTAAAATAACTTTTCGGATGTTTTACACTCCTTCCAAACCACAGTCTTTCAAAGCATTTTATAGAAAAACTTACCAAAATACCCCCTCCGGCTGCAAATTACCGAAATGCCCCCGGGATTCACTATCACCGCAACGCCCTGAATCAGCTTCAAAACAACCTTTTAGGTGTTTTACAACCTTTTCCGAACTAAAAAGTCCTTTGAAAAACTTTACCGAGAAATTTACCAAAATGCCCTTGAGCTAAAAAGTATTTTACAGAATTTTTGCCCAAAAATTCTGAACCGGTGTCCGGACCGAGCGCTTAAAAGTCTGTTCGGCCAGAAATAGCTAACAAATTTGGAATGACCCAGAATCTTGAGATATGGGACTTCTCAACCTCCTAGAGTCCTCATAAAAATTTCGCGCAAAACCGCATCCGTTTGATATTTTAAATTTCACCATAAAGTTTCAAACTTTGCACATCCGTTCACCCCTTACCCAATCTTGGAAAAATCTGAAATATTTCCATGATACAGGTATCCTAAAAATAACTAGGGTCTCTGTTTTGTACTTTGGCTAAATCGTCCTCTAGCTATTTTTAAAAATTTAGATTAGAAACTGTTCACTTAATTTCCTGTTTTAGCGACAAAAACATCTACTGTTCAAATCACTACACACAATAACACACCTTGGCCACACACACTCGTCTTCCTCCTTCAGACCGTCACACATCAAGCACACCACTCACACCCACGCATGAATCTCTCATTTTTAGACACCTTAATCACTTAATTGCATTACAAACTTTACATTAATGCCCTAAACTCATTTTCACACATCAATTTTGCACAATTAAACCAATTGAATCCAAACCCATGAACCAAATTGAAGAACACACACTAGAACACACTGAAACACACACCCACGCACATTGAAATCAAGCCTAATTCAAAACCCTAATTCATTTTCTCTTTTTTTATTGTTTTTATCTCCATAATTCCAACAAGAATTCATTCCAATCAAATTCGTACATAACTGAATATATAGAGAGATATATACATCTATATATACCATATTCTCAAACGAATTCAATCAATTTCCACACTTTTGGGTCCAAGATCATACCCCGTTGGGGTTCAAATTAAACTTTTTTGCTCTTTCTTTCCTTCCCCTCCTTTTTCTTCCTCCTTTTTCCTTTCTTTCCTTCTCTTTTTCACTCCATCCCGTGGCTGCCACTGTGCATGTTTTCAGCTGTTCTTCACTTCTTCTTATTTCTGTTTTCCTTCCCAAAACTTTTCTTGATAATTTTCCTCCTCATAATCCTTTCCCAATACTTTATAATTCCTAACCATGACTTAGATTATAGCAAGCAGGAGGTGGCCATCATGCATCGTCTATTTTCATCAGGTTATGACACATTTTGCAAAGTTTCAAATTTTGCACTTTGGCCCCTCAAGTTTCCAAAATTGCATTTTGGCCCCTCAACTTTGGGAAATTATAATTTGACCCCATAACGCTCCATGTATGCCCCTAACACCTCATTATTATCAAAAGGATGCTACTTAATAAAGATATGCATCATGTTCATCATATTTTCTAAAATTACATGTTTGTCTCTTAACTTTCCAAAATTACATCTTAACCCCCAAAACCACACTAACCCCCCTATTTAGCTCCTTGAAGAATAGTGGTAGTATGTCTAAAATGAGGGTTGTTATTGATAATAAGTCGATAAGGCTAGATTAAGGATTCGATTATCGGATCAAATTAACTTGCTATCATAAGATGCTATGAACGGTTAAGTGGGAATGGGTAGAATAAGGAGTGCGTATATGTTGAATGATGACTAACGAGCAGGATATGATTTGACTAGGTGATGTAGCTCGTTACGATCAAAGATTGCGAGTTGCTTTGACTATAAGCCAATCAGGTATAAACAATGCGGTTCTGATATACTAATTCATTGTTTCGATTACCATGTCATGTATATGATGTATTGTTGAATTCTTGTTGTTATGATTGGTCATCGGTAGTCATTGTAACCAGTATACGCTTATGTTGAATTGTGCTGTTGAGGAATTAGGGTGGAATAAATTCCCTTAGTCCGCCCTGCTGATAGAATTTAATGAGGATGATGCGTGTCCTAGTATGCTATGATTCGATTTGATTAGCATACTTGAAGTTGATGATGATATTGTGTAGAGGTTGTTGTGTGGTGGTTGTGAGATGCTGACAATTTTTTATAGCCGATATTTCTTCTCTTTGAGAACACCATTGAGGACTTTTGGCAACATCTCCCGAGTCCGCCCTATCGTTGATGATGATGCTATGGTGATCATTGTGTTGTTGTGAAATGTTGGCACTTATTGATAACTGACATTTCTCTTATGTAAGAACGCTACTGAGGGCTTGCGAAAAATTTCTCTCAAGTCTGCCCTGTTAATGATATCTTGTTGCTTGGCTGTAACGTGGTTAGAGAAAGCACTCTAAATGAGTTCCCTGCTTGTTGACAGTGTCTCTTTTATTTACTTGAGACTGAGACAAACATCACGTAAAATGGGGCATCAATATGAGGAGGATGGCTTATGATTTATGATCACTGGCCAAAGAGGATGAATGTCGCTAGAGCAGAGTCTGTCATGTCGGGTCGAGTCCTGTCCGTCGTGTCCATGTGCATTACATTTGATTTTCTTTTGATATTGATGATTTTAATGATTTGTATTTCAATGATGTTTTCCTTTACGACCTTGGATTTTGAGTCCACTTGCATAGTCGGTCAGTCAGTCGGTCCAGTCCATGAGGAGGTGGCAGTAATGCTGTTCTGTTGGGCCTTAAAGCCACTCAGTCTAATGAAAGAAAAATTATCATTTGACAATTATGCTGATGTAAAAAATTTATTGATTACTCTTGAGTCATTGCTATCGTTGAGATGATTATTATTCCTCCGAGTCTTTTGAATCATTTGTATACGATATTCCTCGTGTTGTCTTTACTAGGCGATTTGCACTCATTCCTCATGTTGTATTGTGCAGGCTATAAGGTTGATCAAAGAGAACCCTCTAGAGAAGGGAAGGGAAACAAGTTAGAAAAGTTGAGCAAGAGGATACGTTGTCTGAGGTAAAGATTTGAGCTGTGAGATTGGTTGTTTAGAATCCTACAACTACCGTCGTATATTAGGTTGTAAATATTCATATTGTTTAGTGACTTGAAAGTCTTCCGCTACAGTATGATGTATTTTTTATATTCTGCTGAGTAGAATTTGACGGGGTGGAATGTGTCGATGCTAAAATTTTGTTCTAGGATATAACTAATAGGAACCGATGCTTTTTCGTTGCTTATGGATAACTCCTGCCCTAGTAGAATTTTCAACACAATAATGATTAATGTCATGTCTTCGATGCATAATAGCTTCTCCAGTACAGTCAAGCGGTTCTCAACCTTGGCATATGCGATTTAGATTACTATTTGTGTTATTTTTTGTTGTTTATTGTGTTGAAAATATACCAATGGGTTTATAAATCAAATTCATTAATAAAGCTTAAAGCTGCATATTTTGGAAAAAGAAGGGTAAATGGTGAAACATTTGAATACTTTTCTTAGAGCACTCCAAAATAAGATTGAAGGGGAAGCAGTTACTAAGAGATAATAACTAGTGGGAATTTTAGGACGAGTGAGGGTATATATTTTATTAACTGTGCATAGGATATACACATATACATGTTGTCTGTGTGTGCATGCGTGTTCGTGCATATTGTCTGTGTGTGCATTCTTGTGCGTGTGGGAGGGGGGGGGGGGAACCATATGCATCGGTGAAGAAACAACTATTCCTCCGCCATCCATTTGGCCATTCACATGTGATTGTTGACGGCCCAGATTACCTTTTTTTTCCTTTTTACTCTTACTAGCTTGATTGCTACTCTTTGCAGCGGTTAGGAATTTTTCCTATAATGTCCCTCGCATGGCCCCCAAGACTCCCTTGCAGGAGGCCCAAGACAAGCATATACTACCTAACCGTTACATTAGCGGCGAACCACTACACTTAGTAGCAGTTAGCAGGACACCCATTTCAGTCTTTCTATCTTTCTTTCACACTTCCTCTCTCTATCTCTCTCTGTCTCTCTTTCCTCATTTTCGTGTTGCACACAACAAATGTAGAATAGCATACGTATTTAGTGTGATGCCCTGAAAATACCTTAAATTAATCTAACGGTGAATTAGATTAATCAGGGGGAGGGGGTTTATATTTATTGGTAGTGTTGGTTTAGTGATAATTAAGTATTAGAAAGGAAAATTCGGGGTTAGTTTGTCCTTGGGGTCAAAATATAATTTTACTAAAGTGTTGGGGTCAAAGTGTAATTTTGGAAACTTTGGTGGCTAAATTGTAAGTATTGAAAGTTGGGGAAGATGCGTCAAATTTAGAGAAAATGGAGCACAACATGGTGCCACCTCTTGCTAGCTGTTTAGTGACTCATCCAATGCTATTATAACATATAGAATTAAATAAAGAAAACAAAAGCAAAGAGAGGAAAATTCAGGAGGAGGAAAATACAAATAAGTGAAAAAGAAGAACATAAGAAAAAACAGGAAGAACATAGAAGCAAAACAGAGCACAAGGAATGGGGAGGAAAAAGGAAGAAGAAAAGGACAAAAAAGATGGAAAATATTTAGGGGGAAACCCTAGGGGTAATCCTTCTTTCCTTGAAGTGATTAAGTGTCTATTTTAAGCACTGTGTGTGTGGTGGGGGGGGGGAGGTGTGTGTGTTATCCACTGTATGTGCTGTGTGTGAGGGTGTGCGTTTAAGTGTGTGTTTCGAGTGAGGGGTGATAATTTGTGAATTTCTTGGAAGGTATAAGAGTGCCTAGCATATGTGGGTGTCTTTTTCAGTGGGCCGTGAGTATTAGTGTGTGAAGTTGGGATGTGCAATGGGTGTTCTAATGTATGTGTGTGTTTTGAGTGGGGTAGTGTGTGTGTGTGTGTGTGTGTGTATATTATGTGTTGATTGTGTAATAGTATGTGTTTTATAGGTAGTATAATGGATATTTAAAGGTTGTAGTATGAGTGTCTAGGAGTGTGTGTGTGTGTGTGTGTTGTGTGAATTGGGTGTCTTGGCAGTGAGTGGAGTGAGGAGGAAGATGGACTGCGTAAAAAAAAAGGTGAACTAGTGTGTGAGTTTAATGTGAATAATGATTGTTTTTGTCACTAAAGATAGAAACAAATTAGGCAGTTTTAATCTAAAATTTTATAAATATCTAGGGTCAAAACTAGAAGGAAAAAAAAAAAAGAAAGACCCCAGTTACTTTCATGAGATCTATAAGGTGGCCAGAAACATTCTAGATTTTTCCGAGATTGGGAAGGGGGTTGACTGACGCGGTTCTTCTAAAACTTCGTAGGAAAATTTAAAATAGCAAACTAAAGCGCTTTCACACAAAAAAATTTATGAAGACCCTAAGATGCTGAGATGTCCCATTTCCTAAAATTTCATGCCACTCTAAAGTCGATAGCTATTTTTTGGCCGAACCAGCTTTTAAGTGCTCGGTCCGGACATCGGTTCAGAAATTTCAGGCTAAAATTCTCTAAAATACTTTTTAACTCAAAAAATGACTTCGGAATGCTTAAAATAGCATTTTAAAGTATTTTTGATATTTTTTCAGTGCCAAGAATCTCCGGGAGGTATTTTGGTAATTTGCCACCCTAAGGGGGTATTTTAGTAATTTTTACTATAAATTTTTTCAAGAACTTTTTGGTCTGAAATTGGATGTAGTACACCCCAAAAGTGGTTTTAAGGCGGTTTTGGGGTGGTGGAGGTGTAGCGGCTATTAGGAAATATTTTGGTAATTTGCCGCCCGAAGGGGGTATTTTAATAATTTTTCCTATGAAATTTTTCGAAGGACTTTTTGGTCCAGAAAGAGGTGTGAGACATCGAAAAAGTTGTTTCGAATCAGATTTGGGGTATTGGGGTGGTAGTGACTACCATGGGTTATTTTGGTAATTTGCACCAAGAGGGGGTATTTTTGTAATTTCCCCTATAAATCTTTTGAGGGACTTTTTGGGTTCGGAAATGGATGAAATACATCTAAAAGTGATTTGGAAGCTGTTCTGGGGTGTTGGTGGTGTAGCGGCCATCAGGGAATATTTTGATAATGTTGGCGCTAAATTTTTGGGAGCCCACATAATTAAGCGTTCGAAGTGGCGGGAAGAGAGGAACGGTGTTAATACGGCTAAAATAAGGGAATTTTTATTGTGGATGCGTCGATAAGGTTAGGTTAAAGATCCGATTATCGAATCGGATTATCTAGCTGTCGTAAGACACTATGAACGGTTAAATGGGAAGGGATAGAATAAAGAGTGCTTGTATGTCTTAATGATGTCTAACGAGTAGGATATTATTTGACTAGGTGATAACGCTCATTGCGATCAGAGGTTGTGAGTTACTTCGGCTATAAACCAACAAGATAAGGACAATGCGGTTCTGATATACTAATTCATTGTTTTGATTAACATGCCATGTTTATGACATTTTTGTTAGACTCTTGTTGTTATGATTTGACATTGGTAGTCATTGTGACCGGTATTCGTTTGCTTGAATTATATTCTTGAGGACTAAGGTAGAATAATTTTCCTTAGTCCGCCCCATTAATGAAGTTTGGTAAGAATAATTTGTGTCCTAGTATGCTATGATTCGATTCGATTTCCTTACCTGGCATTGGTAATGGTATTGCGTAGGGGTTCTTGTGTGGTTGTTGTGGGATGTCAGCAATTATTGATAGCTGATATTTCTCTTGATTGATAATGTTGTTGAGAACTTGTGGTTAAATTTCTCCCAAGTCCGCCCTGTCGTTGATTAACGATGTTACATAGAGATGGATGCGTTGCCCGACTCACCCACAGCACCATGCACCCACACACATAACACACCCTCATACCCACACATAGCCATACACAGACATACACAAAAATCACACAAACACGCTCTATATTTTGTAAACCACAGCAGCATCTAAATCCAATCTGTAGCCACCCTCAAAACTTCATCTCCACCAACCTCTAACAAGCTTAGTATAACCATTTTCTCTCACTAAAGGCAGTCCTTCATGGGTGTCTCTCTCTCTCTCTAAAGGTGGCTCCTTCACCGCTGTTCTTCAGTGGCGCTGCAAACATCGATTGACGGCAGCCATGGTCTCTCTCTCTCTTTCTCTCTCTCTCCCCCTAACCCCAACACACACACACACACACACTCAGATTTACACCACCCTGCATCACAACTCTCTAAACACACAACCCATGTGCCCATACCCTCGCTTACGTAGGCATACACGCAGCAAGGACACACATAATACACCCCACATAATTCATGCTAAACCCATCGCTCATATGACCCATGCGCCCACACAATCACATAATATACTCACACATATACACTGCTTCTACACGGCACCATATACTATTAAACTCACTTCGCGACAGCCACCAAACTCACAGAGCCCACTCCCACGGCTGAAATCCCATGCCTCCCCTTTTATTCTATAAACCATTAACTAACAAAGTGTAAAAGATTTAGAAAACTTACCGAAAAAACCCGATCACCGGAAAACTCTTCTTCAACCCCTCTTTCTCTCCCTATCTCTTTCTCGATCTATCTCTCTCTCTTTCTC
Organism: Escallonia herrerae; assembly: GCA_033070095.1. Lineage (NCBI taxonomy): Eukaryota > Viridiplantae > Streptophyta > Magnoliopsida > Escalloniales > Escalloniaceae > Escallonia > Escallonia herrerae. The sequence goes on along the minus strand of JAVXUP010000255.1, from coordinate 312,966 downwards.
TCTCTCATGCGTATCAGAAACAAAAGAACTTGGGGACAGCTGCTCCATAAATTGCTACACACACACACACACATTAAAAACCCTAAGTTGGGAATTTACTAAAAAGCTACCCTAACTTTCATTAAGTATTATAATGTTACCCACAACTTTCTTTTATTGCAAATAGTTCTAAATAATTTATTTACTACAGTTTAGGTGCTCGAAAAATTTTAATGGTTTGGTTAGATAACCCAGCTATACTAAGTGTCGCTAAAAGTTACTAAATAAAAATATTGATGCTAACTAAAAGAAAATTAATTGCTAAAAGCTCTTAAAAATATTGTTTCGCTAATTGTCACTAATACTTCAATCAATATCATTTATATTTGCCATGTTTGATTTATAACTTTTGGTTTAGCGGAATTTTTTCGCTAAATGTTACCGATAAAAATTCCGCTATCTTGCACAAAAAAGTCCCGCTTAAATTAAACTAACCGGCTAACATTACCAAGGTTCGGGGTATTACACTGCCCACCCACCCCCCCACCCCCATAAGAATTTCATCCTCGATATTTCACTAACTTAGTCCAAGTACTATGCTTTCTCTTTGTAACTCCCAAACGAAGATATCACCAAATCTTTCACATAACCTAAAAAATATTAGTCAAGAACATCAATAACAGCTAAGCAATCTCACAACTTCTAATTTTCCAACATAATATGTAATACCCCAAACCTAAGGTTGGGCTTATAATAAATTTAGCTGATTAATAATTTCTTAGTTGACAATTTTCGTAAGTGATACTAGATAATCTTTTGCGACGGTTATTGTGAGCGGCACCATTTAGGACGCTTAGCGTCATTTTTTTAATAATTATAAGTTACAATAATTGAAGCTTGTTGTAGGGTAGACGATAGCAAGTTTATTTCTTTAGCGACAAGTTTATAAATAATTATTTGAGTTCTTTTTGCAACGATTTTCATACGCAATATGTAACTCAATTTGCATAGGCGATATTTTGTCGATAACTTTTAGTGTCTAAATTTCTAGGAACTGTAAATAGGCATTATTGATTGAGATCTTTAGTAATAAGTAGTGAAATGATATTATTGGAGACCTTTAGCGACAAATTGGTGAGCCGAGTGACGCAATGACCTATTAATAATATTTCTAACACATAAAATATTGTAAGTAGTTATTTGGGTACTTTCTTTGGCAATAATAGAAAGCCGGGAAAAAATTAATTAACTAATTAATATTAGGGGACCTTTATGAAATTCCTCAAGCTAGGTTTTCTCTCTTTTTTTGTGTATATATTATACCTTATGGGGTCAGCCGACCCAAGAAATTTCCAAACCATATGGAAATGGCTGAGTGCAGAGAGGGAGCAGCCGCATCAAAAATTTTCTTCTCTTTCTAGAAATCGGTTGATCGAGAGAGAAAAGGATACTAAGGGAAAGAAGGAAGCAAACAGATTTACCGACGATCGATTCATCTCTTCCTGTAAGATTTCCGTTTAATGTACATGGATATGTATATATTTACACACTCACACACATAGATACATACATGCGTACATAAATACATATATAAGTGTGCAAACTAAATGGGTTTAAAGTGTCGTGGGAGAATTTGAGAGGAAAAGGGGGCTAGCGTAGAATAGCTGTGGTGGTGCTGTGTATTTTGGTGGTCATGTGGATATTCCTGTGGGGTGTACGAGTTGAGGAAAAAGGGGAAGAGAGACGGCCGTAGGGCAGCTTGTGTGTCTTGTGTGTGTTTGTGTATTGTATGTGCCTCGCGGGTAGTATATGAGTGCATGGACTGCCGAGGAAAGAGAAGCGATTGTCGCTGACGGAATTGGAGTGGGTTGGAAGAGAAGAAAAATCCCGCTGCATATATATATATATATATATATATATATATATATATATATATATATATATATAGGGAGATGATAAAATGCTAGTGCTAGCAAGTTTCTATGACTCTGGTTAATATCATTTTCAACCTCTCAACTTTTAAATAGTTCACTTAAAACACCTCATACTTCTCAAAAGACTAAAATTGATCCCTCGCAAGTTTATTACAAGTCATTCCTGACCAAAGGAGAATTTGTTCATACAAAATTGGTATCAAAGGCGAGATTCAACCGAGAAACTCAAGAAAATTCCTTGTTTATTAGATTATATGACAAGAATTATACACTGAGACCATGGAGTTGAAAAAATTGAGATAACAGGTTTATTAAATCAAATAATGAACGTATCTCATAAAACTTTAAATATCTGTAGAACTCTAAACAATATAACATTTCAGATATTAACTGAATTACCCAATTCAGTTAAAGAGTTAGGAAGTGAAAATCACGTCCTAAACTCAGATAACTTCTTATCAAACTTTGGAAGTTATAGTACTACCAATAAGTACTATAGCAACACAACTTCATATGTTTTTTAAGAAGTTATAGCATACAGTGGTAGCAAAGGAAAACCCTCATCAAGTGGCTCAAAAGACATCAAAGATCCCGTAAAGGGAATTGGTGTAGAAGAAATAGAAAAAATAATAAATGACTACTTAGACAAAGTAGAAAAAGAAAAATCATTGAAGAAACCAATTATGGAAGAAATAGATCCAGCTGTTCTAAAAAAACAACAATATAAGCAAGAAGAAAAAAGAGCCATATCAGAAGTAAATAAGGCGTTTTCTGATATGAATGTATGGAATGGAGAAACCGATCCAAACTATGTAGGAGCGTGGAATTCAGAATTAAATTTGAAAGAAATTCTAAACTCAATAACGCCCTTATAAGGACAAATTTAAACAATAATTTGTTCCTAAAAATGAAATAAATAAGCTCATAAATCAATATGACATATATCTTGATATCAATTGTATTTCAAATACTAAAGTAATAATCGATAATTGGGCACAAGCCTTAAGAATTGCCATAATAGGTGATAATTTAACAGAAAGACATGCTATGAAACATTTTATTCGAGCAACCTTGCAAGGAAACACAGCTAGGTTCTGGAATAGCATAGTAGATAATGAAATGATAATTGAAACCCAAAGCAAGTTTAACATTCCTGAAGAATGGATAATGTTTTATGCAGATAACCTCAAACGAGAGTTCTGCGGGATATCTATAAATAACATAGGTATTCAAGAAAAAAGTGCTTTCACAAATTTTGACAAAACTACAGATACGTGATATGTGCTATTTTAAAAATTACACTTGTGAATTTAAAAAATATTCTTACAAGTTAGAACGTAGAGACAACCTCTATTGGCAAAAGCAATTTATTGCCGAACTTCCTAAACTATGGGACGAGTTAGCAGAAAAAGAATTTACTAAACTCTTGAATGACTGAATGCTTTGCAATTCTTTGGGAGGAAAGATTGCGGCTATAGAAGAAGTTCTGAAGAAATATTGTACTGAAGGACGGGCAATAAAATATATGAAAAAAGTTCATATGAGTTATGATTGTTGTTCTAAAGTCGATAACATGGTAAACATCTATGGATGTGAAAAGAAGCCAAACTTCACGAAGAAAAAATTCGAAAAGAAGAGATTTGGAAAAGAAAAAGGATATGTGAAGAAATGAAAAAAAAATCAAAAAAGAAAATTTAATCCATCAAGAGAAAAATCAAAACCATGGGGAAGATATATTAAAAAGAAATCTAATATTCTGTATAAAAAGCCTTCATGTCCAAAAGGAAAATCACTAGAGGAATGTGATTGTTGCTGGTTATGTGGCGAAAAAGGACATTATGCAAATAATTGCCCAAGTAAGAAAAGAAAAGAAAATATAAGATCTTTCTTAATTGCTGAAAAAAGATATGAGCCAGCATAGGGATACGAATTAGATTCTGAAGACGAAGCATAAGAGCTTATTTTAGAATACGACTACGAATCTGATGATGAAACAACATCAGATGATGGAAAAAAAATTAAACAGAACTTTGAAAAGCGTTGGCACGATCTTCATGATGTCAGAAACTTACGACCATGAAGAAGAAATGATTCATTTATCTAATAACATGATTAGTCAGAGTGAATCAATTGAGAAAGAAACTCCCGGTTCTACTATAAGCCATTGGGTGATGCCTAAAATCAGGGTTGGAGAAATATACAAAATTCTATATTCAGATTTAGGAGTAAGATGAATGTAGAGATTTCTGAAGGAGAAACCTCGGTAGGTCAAACCGAAGAGAGAATACTAGACATTCATCTCTTCAAAGCAGATAAGGCAAAGCAATACCTTAGAGAAGGATATCAATATGTTCATATTGGTATGATAAAAGTTAGTCTTTGTCCATTATTCATAAATGGCAGAGATATACCAGTAATTTGTTGTTTAACAGATAATCGGTGGAAAACTTTTGAAAAAGCCCTAATTGGGGTTATCCAAAGTAACTTGTATAACAGACCAGTTTGGTTTAAAACTAGACCAAACTACTTTATGTCTTTAAAAGATCCATATCTTAATAAAGCATTAGGTGTAACATCCCGGAATTTTCCAAATGTTAACACTCAATCGATCAATAACACTAAGACAATAGTGTTCTCAACCTCAATAAATAATTCATCAACTGTCAGAGCAACTAAACCATTAATGTTCAATCTTAGTAAACTGTCATAGGTAAAATATCAAACTACGTCTTAAAAATTTAAACATTAATGTTCACTCACGCAGGGGCTCTAATGATTAATACTACGATCAAATGTCTTCTTACACTCGGCTCTAAACAACACAGGCAACCTCAACCTAATGCTGGATGTCACCTGCGGAAAGGTAATCAAAGGAGAGTGAGCTTTCAAAAGACTAGTAAGGTCGATCAATGATTTAAAAATAAGAAAACAATACGGACGATTTGACATTTAAACCAATAGAAAATTTTGAAAGAGGAGAAACAGAGCGATTTAAACGATTTTTCTATATACAATCAAATAATAATTTTAAGAGGATTTTCAAAGATAACCACAGCATTTCAATATAACCATAGGGATGAGTATCAACTCAGTTCCCTTAAATCAATAACCATTTTTTGAAACTTAAAATGCAATAAGCATAAATAGGAAACATTGAACATGAGCAGTATAAAAGCAAAGCCACCCTGACAATGCTCGATACGCTTTACATACGCATATGTATAGTGACTAATCCATTTAGGTACTAGTCAAACCCATCCAACAGACCGGCCTTATAACGCCAACAATACAAAAAATCATTATGGCTCCCAAGTTACTAACTCATGTCAACATTGAGAAGCAAAAAATGCATTTGAAAATATTCAAGTAATTTAAACACAATTCAAAACGTTTTACAATGATCGAATTAAGTAAACAGATGAGAATAATGAATTCCAAACAATCGTTATCAGGCTCAAATTAGGGTTTCATGGACCGTTTCAAAACATCTTTTATATCAAACATAAAATCAAATCAATTTAGTTTGTAAAACTATTTTATAAGTATCTGAAAACAGAGTAACGAGATAGGGTTCGGATAGAATTCCTTACCTCGGTCCAAGCTATGCGATCTACCAACCTCGATCAATATTTTCTGAATAAACCTAGATTGGCAATTTATTTGTTAGAACATAATTTATGTCAAGTATGCTATAAACCCTAATATCAACTACCCACTGCGTACCCACTCTCTCCGAAATCGCGCACTCAAAACGGTTATCGCATACGGCCAACCTAACTGAAAATCCTGTACACTCATTAACATGTACAGACACTCTAGAATTTATATAATTTACACGAAAATACTTTTACAGCTTAAAACATTATTAAAGGTCAAAATATGAATTTTTTGATTTTTTTTAATTTTAAATAATTTCTTTAAATGCAATAAAAACCCATAAATTTCCAAAATTGCTTCTAGCTGAAACTAAAGTCCCATAATTTTTTAACAGCTTTCAAATATGTAAAAAATTATAGAAATTAAAATCAGATTTTAAAAGACATAAAAACTATTTTAAAATTTTTCATTTTGCTAAAAACAATACAATATGGAAATCATAGCAAATCAACTCCAAAAATTATTAAATTCGAACTGAGTCTTATTATACCATAAAGACATTACTATAATTTTTTCCAAAACATTTTCACGGTTTAAGAGCTTCAAAAGAATTTTCCAAATCTGAAATTACAGAAAATATTAAAAATTCATACGATCTCCGAAAATTATAAAACTTTGCCAATAATTCTAAAATGGTCTTAGGTATTATACTGTAAATCTTCAAGTGCTAATGATAAGCGTGCATTAACATATGCACGTGCCAAACTTAACATTATCCTCGTACGCGATCTACACTTCACTTCTTCTTCCCCAAATCTCTATACTCATCGATCCACGTTAACCCAAGCCTTATTCTCACCAACCTACCAACCAACAACCTATAACTCAACTTTATTTGCCAAACACACACACACATACGCGCACACTTATTCACTTTCCCTCTTCTTTGTCTAAATTCCCACACATATAATACACACATTCATTTTTGTAGAGAAAAGGTTTTATGTTTTGCATTTATTAGACTTTCCTTTGCATAGTTACAAGAATATATATTGATTTCACAGGTGACGTGAGTGAGTTATGGAGAGACAGATGGACCATGTTTTACACTTTAAACATTTGAAAATGCTGAGTTTCAATCTGAGATAAGGCAGCAGCCATGTGCATGGTATATGGGGCACCAGCCTTGGCTGTGTGTGACTAGCTTGTTTATGGTTTGCTTGGTAGGCTAATTGTTAACACATTTTACACACACAAGCACACAGCACACTCACACACACTACACTACTATACACGCATGCACCCACATAGCAACAGACATGTACACACTCACACCCAAAACCTTCAGCTGCACCTTCATCTCCTCCTTCCTTCTCTCATACATACCCATGAGCCCACACTGTCACACACTCATGCATACACTTCCCACTGTCTTATGGCTTCCCCTTCCCTCACATTTCATCACACAGTAACTGCAATTTTTCTCACACCCACTACCACATGCATGTATATTACACACGCAAACAGGTAACACCAACCCACAACTCACGACCAAGTTGCATCCTTCTCTCACTGCCATAAACCCACCAAAACAACCTCACCTAAGATTACCCTATTTGCAGCTCTTCTCAAAATATAGCCGAGACCCATTATGTATATCATGGTTACCTGGGTATATATGTATATATAATCATCACATGTATCAATTTAAAACTTTCCATTACCCTGCAAAACATGGCTTCCTCACCCATTTTGTACCTACATAGATCTACACCATGTACATTCTTACACACACTTAACTCTCTTCACGGTAGCCATGGAAATCCCAAAAGAAACCATCTAAAGACTTCCCTCATCACTATTACGGCATCACTAAAATATACACACAAAACACTCAGCTGATGCGTCCCTCTAGTCCATAAATCAATGAATAAATTAAGCAAAAAAAGGGCTAGAAACTTACCGAACAAAAACAATCTGATCGCCGAAAAATTCGCCTCTTCTCCAAGCCTTCTTTCTATCACTCTCTCAAACTCTCTTTTCTCAGTCGTGTAAACTAGAGAAGATAAAAATGAGGGGTGGGCGGGTGCTCTAACAAAGTCCTATATATATAATTAAACAAACCCTAAATTGGAAAACTACCAAAAACTAAGCTCTCGTTAGTTATTCTAATTTTTACCCAAAACTTTTATTATCGTAAAGCGGTCCAAAAAACATATAATGGTTGCTACATGACCCTGCTTACACTAATCGTCGCTAAGTGTTGTTAAATAAAAATAAAAAAAAAATATATCAACGCTAAAAATATATTCGCCGCTAAAATTTTTAATTAGATCAGAAAAAGTATCGGGGTGTCACATTAGGACTGATAATTCGGACTCAAGGTATGACCGAACTATGAGAAGTCTGCGAAAATATTGTTGTACAATATCGTCTAGTCTACAGAGTGGTAAATACCACAAATCCACTAAGTAAAATGCTAAACAGCGAAGTGAAACCATTTGAACAAACAAGTAGTAATGTTCGAGCGATAAAAGTACGGAAAATAAATCCAAAACAACTCTCATGGCCAAAAAAATGGGTGATAGGAGAAGGACTCGCTAGTAAACAACTAGAACAAATGCACATTAGAGAAAATAAAGGTGTTGTTATCCATGAAGAACCAAGAAGACATTTTGTCTCTTCGATACCTTCCACGTCTACGAATCCAAAAGGCCAAGGAAAGGCAAAAATGGTAGAAGAAGCTATTAAAGAAGAAGACATCATAGGGTAGAAAATAGTTACCATTCCAATAAGAGGAAGTATGTCATCACGTGTAGAAACCATACATGTAATGACCACAAGATCAGTAAATGACACTGTCAAGAAAAAGCCTAAAGAAAAGGGCTTAACATGAGATGAGCTTGATAAAAGAATTTAAGACATTATGAGTATTATCAAAAAGAAAAAAAGGTCCAAAAAATGAATAATAAACGGATGGCGGTAAGTCTAAACAATTCTTATACATAATTAAGTTCCACTTCCAGGGTTATCATCCTTTTAAAATAGATGCTTTAGTAGATACTAGAGCATCTTATTGCCTGGCACAACCAAAAATTTTACCCTCTGAAAAATGGATCAAAACAGATCAACTCATGAGCATGCGAATGGCGAATGGCAAATGGCGATGAGTTCGAACCAGAATATGAAGCATATCATATTCCGATCCTAATAAATGGAAAACAATTTATTTCTAGAGCAATTAATCCAATTCGACGACTTAGATGGCAATTTTCTAATAGGAAATGCTTTCCTCAGTCAAGCTAAAAATCGACCATTTATTCAGGAAGAATTTCATATTAAGATACAAGGTCAAAAAATTTCGTTATTAAAATATGCTTCTCAAAAATGTAAATTTGGCTTTCGTCCAGAAAAACTAGGAGAAATCCAAAAACATCTCCTGAGTGAGTCTCTCTACGCAGCCCAGCGTGGTGAAGAAAACAAAACAGACTCATGGAAAAGGTTACTTGAAGAATAAGTAAATAAGGAAAAGTTACCTAACAAAGAAGTAACCAAAGAAGATGACTGTTGGGTTAAACAAATAAACCAACATTATCAGTGCAAACAAGGAAAATAAATTCCTAGTCTTGATAGTATAAAAAAAGATGTTAGAAAATAATTTTAGTGAAGACCCGCTAAAATTATGGGAAAAGGATAAACCTTGGGCAACATTGACCCTCAAAGGTAAAGATTATGTGGTAAACGTAAAAACAATGAAACATAGTCTTGAAATGGTTCAAGAATTTGAAAGACAGATTCCTGAAATACTAAAACAAGGGTTAATAAGACCTAGTGAGAGTCCTCATTCAAGTCCAGCTTTCATGGTAAAAAAATCATGCAGAACAGGTTAGAGGAAAAGCTAGATTAGTCATAGACTATAGAGCTTTAAATACAGCATCAGTCAAAGATGGCTATAAAATTCCAAACAAAGATATGCTGATAAACAAAATCCAGCTAGCCAACTTTTTCTCAAAGTTTGACTTAAAAAGTGGATATTGGCAAATCAAAATGGAAGAATCATCAATTCTATTAACTGCCTTTAGTGCACCATAAGGGCACTATGAATCGACGGTGTTACCATTCGGATTAAAAAATGCTCCACCTTTATTCCAAAGAAGGATGGATAACATTTTTAGAAAGCACGGAGATTACTGTGTGGTGTACATAGATGACATATTAGTATTCTCAAAAACTAGAGAAGAACATAAAAATCATCTTAAAAAGTTAGCACAAGAATTCATTGACCATGGATTAATACTACCACAAAACAAATGTGAATAGGAACAAACCACCATTAACTTTCTAGGATTAAGAATAGAAGACAGTAAAAAAATTGTCCTTCAAGATCATATTGCTGAAAAAATAAAGCTATTTTCAAAACAAATCAATGATGTAAAACAGTTTTAAAGATTTATTGGGTTGTTAAATTACACAAGGAAATTCATCCTGAATTTATCGAACCTAACAGAAGCCTTAAGTAAAAAGCTTAGAAAAGGAAAATGGATATGGAAAGATGAAGATACCCAAAATGTTCTGTGGATAAAAAGTCAGGTTAAAAATCTGCTAAAATTAAGCTTGCCTAAACAAGGAGAGAAGTTAGTTCTAGAAACTGACGCTTCTGAAAATTATTGGGGTACAGTATTAAAAGCAATACCCCATAATCAAGATGAAGAACATTTGCTTGGATACTGGAGTGGAACCTTTAAAGATGCAAAAGCTAGGTATCACATAAACGAAAAAGAATTTTTAGCTATTAAACGTGGCATAAAAAATCTTTTTACATATTTCTAGTTTCAGAACACTTTCTTATCAGAACAGATAATGGGTGTTTTAAAGTTTTCCTTTAAAGAGAACTAAGAGATGTTAATCAAACAAGGATTTATCGATGGTAACAATGGTTCAGTTATATACTTTTGATGTAGAATACCTCTCATCAGCCAAAAATGCACTTGCAGATAGCCTAACTAGGAAATTATGCTTTATGATGCGGGGAGTTTTTGTTACCCAAAAAAAGACTACTCAAAAGGCCTTAAAGGAAAGTTATGAAGCAGGAGATCCTGAAGTTGTCTACTGGGAGAACCATCAGGGAAATTCGACTACTACGTCCTTTACCTTAAAATGAAAGATGACAGTTCTTTGTCATTCGCAAATCCTCTGCCAGTAGCAGAAGAAGATGGTTGGAACTATCAACCCGAAAGCCCTAAAATAGGACGATACAAAACTAAGCGTTGAAAACCAATGCATAAGTTTTGGAATAAAGAAAGTAAGGCTGAAACCTCGACAGCAAGGCGCCATAAACAATGGGAAAGAAAATAAAAAAATTATTATCCTAACAACAAGGATTTAAAAAGAAAAATGGCAACTAACGAAGATGAAAAATCTTCAAAGCAAAATGCTACCATAACACAAACCCATGATAATAAAACAAAAACGTTTTCTGATCCAGAGTTATGTGAAGAGAGTAAAAAACTCTTTGGAAATGTCTGGCAATATCTGAGAAAAATTACCGAAAAGAGTTACGAAGTACCCTCATTTAATTAACAGATTATGTTAAGCACTTAGAAGAAAAGCTTAATATAAACAATGAAGAAGGAATGATAGTCACACAAGACAAGGAAGAAAGAATTTGATTGCTAGAAGAACTAGAATCACTGCTCCCAGCTGATATCACTACAAAAATAAAAGAACTAGCTAGGAAGGAGAATAAACATGAAGAGTTCCTTCGCAAACCAAAAATGAAGGCATTCTTGAATTGGGATTATGGATGGCCAAGCCTCACATTACCATCAGACAGAGTTGATCTTAAATGGATTGAACATGGACTCGTAGACACATTCAAAATAAATCGGGATGATTATCAACTCATCGATCGTCTCAAGGCTATAGTTAGATATGATCTTGGAGTTATGAGATTTAGTGGACAGATTATCACAGTCCAAATACTGTCAACACTAGCAGAAAGAAACGAAACCAAATTCTACCAACAATACCAGATTTGGTTCATTTATCGATTTGCTAATAAAAAGTTAATGAATTTCTATCGACCACAGAAGGATGAACTATGGAACACGTATGATCCGGAGAAAGACAAGATCAAAAGAATCAGTTGTGTTCAAGCAACCATTGAAAGCATGGTAGCCTATCCCATAGAAGCATGTTCTTGTGATGGACGAAGGATAGTAATCCTGAAGTAGTGTAGAGCATCCATAGAGCCTTCCAAACAAGGTCAACTGCCAAGGATAGTAATCAGACTCTATGAACAGTTCAACTGCCAAGGAGAAGAAGAACCTGATCTACCTAGCCAAACTTTTGAGCTGTACAAGAAGGTGCGGGACCACAGGATTGCCATGATAGAAATGGGCATAATGGCCAGCGAAAAATGACAAAGCCAAGTGGAGAAGAGAATAAAGTTGTCTGCCGTAATAAAAAAGAAAATGACCCTACATAAAATAATACAAGATTTTCACTGTTGAAGAATCCTATGTGCATGATCCTTTCATCTATAAAATGGGTCGAAGTAAGAGTTAGAAGGTAGAAGAAGTCTGAGAGAGTGTGAAGTGTGTGAGAGTGTGAAATGTGCTAAGTTTTAGAGTGTGCAACAATAGAAGGAACCCTTCCTTTCTATTGCTCCTATGTAATATTCCTTTCAAGTATAAATAAAGAAGTATTGATTTTAGTACGATTTCTTCTACTGTAATTATTTAAACCAATATCCTGGAAGCTTGAGAGTGTTTGATAATAGCAATTACCCAGATCTGAGAAACGTAAGGCAACGAGCTGTGTGTCCACTTGATGAAAAGCTTGGATATCGAAAAGCAACAGGAGAAGCATGGCGGGCGTACATTCAAGGACCAAGAGCAGCATCTCTGTAAGTAGCAAATATATCCTGAAATAACTTTATAGTTTGTATTGTAGGTGACTACGTATTAGGGTGCATAAAATTATATTCTTCTAAAGTTTTGGGGTCAGATTGCAAATATGTTAAAGTACTATGATTATCTAGCTCTATTGAGGGATAAGATTTAATCTGAACCGTCCATAAATCATAGATAGACGGTCAGATCGCGCTAACAAGAAAACTAGTTTGCCAGCACGGGCAGTGGATTGGGTCACACACACACACATATATATATATATATGGGAGCTGATCCATTGCACTCGCTAGCAAATAGAGTTAAGTTGCTAGCGCGATCTGGCCGTCCATGCTCGATCCGTGGATGGTCCAAATCTTTTTTTTGTGCTTTTTTAAAGTCTGTCCGCTACATAATGTAGCGGACAGTTTTTGGACAAAAGTACCTCAACAAAACTTTCATTTCACTTTCATCTCGAGATCTGTTTGGGTAAGACTCTCTCTCTCTCTCGATGGGGGCAGCTATGTACGCGAGGAAGCACAACAAGAAGAGCGGTGAAGCGGCCACTGAGGAAGAATATATGGTTTCATGATGAAGTGGGCACTGTACTGGTCTACCGGGTTCGGCCAATGGCAGGGAGCTTGCGGCGACGAGCGACTTTTAGGACAGCCCACTTGCCATCTCTTTTACATAATCATTAAGTGGAAAATGGTGGTCTGAATCAGTCAGAGAGTGTGTAGCCTCCTCCTCCTCCACCATCTTCAGGCTGTGTGATTCCATTTGCATAAAATTGATCCACGCTAAGAGGCAGCTGGGGATGGTACACTTTTGCGGTTGACTTTTTAACTAGACCAGGGTTCGCCCGGAGCGGGGAGCTTGCAGCGACAGCAACTTGGGTGTGGATCATCGGTGTTTGGTTAAGAGTGGTGTTCATGGTAGTGGGATGGATTGGGGGGATCTCAGTGGTTGTGGTGGGTGGAGATGAAGAAATTTCAGATGCCATGATCATAGCGGTAGTGCTGGACAATTATGTCCAGTTTCTGATGAAGAATTCTTGATTTTCTTCACCCACGAAGTCAAATGGACACCCACAAATTCTCTTTCTCTATCTCTCTCTCTCTCTCTCTCTCTCAATCTGACGATGTGGTCAGTTTGCAAAATGTTGTCCGCTACAAATGGACACCTATAAATTATCTCTCTCTCTCTCTCAATTGCAAAATATTGTCCGCTACATAATGTAGTGGACAATATTTTGGAAAATATAACATCTGGATAATGAAGGGTATTTTTGTCCAAAAACTGTCCGCTACATTATGTAGCGGACAGACTTTAAAAAAGCGCAAAAAAAGATATGGACCGTCCATAGATCGTGCGTGGACGGCCAGATCTCGCTGGCAACTTAACTCCATTTGCTAGCGCGAGCAATGGACCAGCTCCAGAATGGGGGGGTTGAGCCGAAAAAACAATGTTTATGAAGGAAAAAACGTGTCCCCGGTTGGACAACTACTCCAAAGTTGGAAAAACATAATAAATCAGCGGAATAGAGGTTGATTTAGAGAAAATATGGCAGAAGTGTAAATACCAGAGAGTCTGGTTTGCAAATTTAATTTTCAAAAGTTCAAGATGCTACGGAGACCTAGACTAGATTTAAATCTCAGAATGCCGGGGGTAGATTTTTCAAAATTGGTTTGTTCAGAAGGTTTTTCTCTTTTTTTTTGGCAAAAACTCAGGGCATGCGTTAGTCTGCGGGTTTTTAATGCCATCACTCGGCAACTTAACCCTAAATGACTCGCTCCCACTTTTGTTAAAACCTAAAAGTTTGACCTGTGAATAAATTAGTTCTGAAAAATCCTTTGTAAGCATAATCAATTCAAATCAAGCTTTTGGTGTTGAGTAAGCATAATTGTTTTGGAAACTAAACTGGGCAGAGTCTCTTATTTTTAAGCAAATGCCATATGATCTCTAAGTCCTAACTTCTATTTTCTGTTCTTTGAGATGTTAGGTTTTGAGAGAGGGTTTCTCGTTCAATTCATAGAAGAGTTTTCACCACATGAGCGTGTTCACCCCAGAATAACTAAATTACTGAGTAAAAAGAAAGAAATCTTACTTGAAAGCAAAGTAAAGATGAGCGTCTATGCAGTATATTAGATCAGTTGATCATAAGTAGGAGAAATTTTGAAAGGGTTGAGAGCAAAAGAGAGAACTTTGATAGAACTTGAATTCCTATCTCTTACTTACAGTTAAGGTTCTGCCTTGCTTATATAGGCAGAGCAAGCAAAAGGAAAAGATTCCTATAAAAGCTAGAAAAGGCTGTCGTCCTCTTACTGATTACATTTGGACGATTTTTTCTAAAGGGCTACAGGAAAAGGTAGAAATAATTTACATAAAGTCGTAAAGTGCACAGTAAAAGCTAGAGTGCACAGGAGTCTTTGTCTGCCATGAGCTATTTCTGCCGAAAGTAAGGGTTGTCTTCGTCTTCTTGCAAGGTTGTAAATTTCCCGTGACTTGTCTTGAAAGTCAAAAGTTTGAGGTGTTAGAAATGCTTGTCCGCTGTTACATATTCCATCATCTTTATCTTTATACTTTTTCTTTTCCTTTTGATGTCCTTTTGTAAGAGATGGAGGTAGAAGATTCGTCGGAATCGGGCAATACTCTGAGTAGTTCTTGCTGGATTCTACGGTTTTCTTCGCTTGTATTGGGTCTTTGTGCATAGTCCTGACTGTCCTGGTTGCTTTGATTGCTCCGTTTGTCCATGTCTTGGAAAAGGTCTAAAATAATTTGAGCAGTTTATTTTTTGAATGCATCTGCCAGTAATTTCTTCTTTGTGTCCTTATGAGCTTTTCTTCGTTTTTACCAAACGGACAGGGGTCTCAGGATTTGATAAGTCTTTACCCGCTACCTACGGGACTGGACTAGTAATTCGTTCTCCTGAATTAGAAGGTTTTTCAGTAATTTTGAGCAAACTACCAGCTGTCACAGGACTTGTCTTGTCTTTACCTGTTGCCTGTAGAATAGGACTAGCTGCGCCTTTAATCCTGGACGTAGAGGGTTGTATAGTCTTGGGAGACTTTTGTAAAACACTTAAATATTTGTTTTTCCAATCTAAAGAATTAAGTTCAAGTACTTGCATTTGTGTTTTTAACTGAGAAAGTTGAGCTTCTAAAGTTTGTTTTTCTTGTGCTAAGTTATTTATAGTTGTCTGTAATAAATTATAATGCTTAATTAAAACATCACAATTTTAAAAAAACTGTGATCTGGGAGATAAGGGTATAGGTGTCTGTGTCGAGGGCATAAGTGTATTGGAAGAAGTACACTCAGGGCTAACATAATAGTTTACCCGTAATGTGTGGTCATTAGTTTGTGTGCCTCTTCATAGGTATGTGTGCCTTTATACCACGGTCTCTCGTGGTTACCTACACCATTTACCATTGCCTCGGGATAATGCTTGTATATGCCAGGTTGCTGGCCTTTAGAAACACAATAAAAATGAAATTTCTTTGTCTCTCTAAGCTTATGAAAATAATTGGCTAATCCATTGAGTGCATTAACTATCCAACCATTGTCTTTTTTAATGAAAGCTTGCCAAATATTGTCTAGTAAAGTAATTTAGTCTATCGGGAAGAGTCCTATTTTAGGGTCTTTAATTTGAAAACGACTACCTACACGTATAATACTTAAATTGCTTCCGTCAAAATTAATCCTACCAGTGCCTGAATTGTCTGTATATTTGGTGTATAAAACTGGAAATAAAGGATTTGTCTGGTTTATAAATCTAGCTTGTGGAGGAGGTCTTCCGTCAGATGAAGAAGCCATTTGTCCTGCATAATTGCAAACAATTTAACTATTGCCACTATTGTCAGGATTAGTCTACTACAATATGACTTGTAAAAACATATTTTATTTAAGATAAGCATTAGAAATATTAAACAGAAAAGACATGCTTTCTATCTGCCAAAAATGGCTCCTACTCTCTTTGCTTCAGCTTTGATGGCTTGGACTTCCTTTTTCAAAATCTCAAGATAACGAAGTCGTATAACTTCATTTTCTAGAGTAGTAAAACGAAAGTCTTCGAGAATCTTAATTCCCTCTAACAGCCATATAATGGTTGTTGTCTGAATTTTCAGATATTTTTTGATGTTGTGGCACATCGTTCTGCAAAAGAAAATATTTTCATTAATCTACCGACCAAAAAGGGATCCAAGTCTGTGTGCTTCTTCTGTCAAATCTTGTATAAAATTTTCCGTAACTTGGATTTGAAGTTGTCTAAAGTTCTCTCCTTTAGGAAAGTTTGAACGAAAATCATTCAAGCATTTGAGATGGTTTTTTAGTCGTAGAATTCTTTGTGTTGTATATCTTAAAATTTGTTTGACTTCATAAGGAGTCATCCTGCACAAGTTTCGAGAATTAACTAATTAGCTTTCTAGATAATAAATCAACGAGGATATTATCACTACCTTTTGTATGTTGCCATTCTATTTTTTCTAATCTATAATTGCTAAGGGTAACTAAGAATTTTACCCATCTATTTGTATAACGTGAATCTTTATTCTTATTGTATCTAACTATTGCTTCGCAATCAGTTCGAATACAAAACTCGTGTTTGCTAATTAATAGGACTTTAAAATGTTCTAGAGCATAAATTATGGCTAACAATTCATAATCTAGACTTGTTAAGTATTGATTACTTTCTTTATATTTACCACTTGCATATCTACAGATTCTTTCTTCTTTTTTATTACTATATTTATTTGGTTTGCAATATAAGACTGCTCCCCGGCCTTCTTTACAACCATCTGTTTGTACTATTAAATAATCTGTATCTAATGGTAAATATAGATCAGGTAATTGTTTAACTTTTTCTTTTATATTTTTAACTAAATTGATGTCTTCTTGATTAAAGTGTCTTTGTCCATTTTTTCGTGTTTTGTTGTATAATGGACCTATTAGTTTACTTAAATCTTTGAAATACATTCTGGCTTGATTTACCAAACCTAAAAATGCTTGTATTTATTTTAAACCTTCCAGCTTATCAGGAAAATCTAAAATATTTTTGGAGATATGTTCTTGTAATTTTATTTTACCATTACCTATTTTCATACCTAAAAATTTTACATTTGTCTTAAATAGTTCAACTTTTTTCTTGCTTAGAATTAAGCCATGTTTTTCGAATAATTTAAAATCTAAGTCTAAATGAGATAAATGTTGGTCTTCACTTTTGCTACAAATTAAAATATCATCTATATAGACTAGAATAAAATCGTTGTATGGTCTGAATATATCATCCATTTTTCTTTGAAATATACTGGGTGCTGTTTTCAGGCCAAATGGCATTACTAACCATTCATATAAGCCTTCAGGTGTGGTAAATGCGGTCCATTTAATGTCTTCAGGCTACATTTTAATTTGATAAAACCCAAATTTGCAGTCAAATTTACTAAATATTTTCTTACCTTGTATTTTGCTTAAAAGAAATGTTTTGTTCGGTATATTATAGCTATCTTCTTTTAAATTGTCATTTAGTCTCTTATAATTAATAACCATTCAACTTTTATTTCTTATTCTTTCTGCATGGTTTCTAACTATAAAGGCTGCTGACCTATGTGGACTATTACTTGGTCTTATTACTCCTAATTGTGTTAATTCATTTATATGCATTTTAAATTCTTCTGTGTCTAAATTGCTTGCTTCTATATTGGCTGTTTTGACAATATATTCGGGATTAATAATGTCTAATTTGCAATAGACTTTGTTTAAATCTCATCTTTTTATGGGATCTTCTCCTAAAAATGGTAATGTTTCTAATGCGTTAAGAATATCAGTCTTGTTTGTAAACTCATGTATTAGATTATAACTTATTCGATTTGTACTATAGATGTCATCCGTTGTATTTGTAAAATTGTCTTGAAGATAATCATCTAAAGTGTTTGTATCCAGATTGTCAAGCTTATCTATCGTTGTTATACAACAATTTTTTTTCCTTTGCTTCAGTCTGTGCAAATGGAAGATGTCTTATTTTTGGTTTCGGGTGTGTGTAGAAATTCAATATATAGCCCACCACGCTTGCGAGCGTACTCTGATGGTGTATTAATATTGATAGGGGTGTGGGTTGTAAATTAAGAAATTTGGAAGTAATCTTTAGAAAGGGTAATCGTATTATTATTGGCGAAAAGGAAATTAATACCGAGGATAATTTTGCCTTCTTGATGTAAGATAGGGGCACAAAAGGCATGTTTAAGGAGATAAGGTTTGGATTGGGTATTGCATGGAGTTAAAAATGTAAGAGCTGCATTTGTGATAAATTTATCATATTGGATTGGAGTATTAGAAAAAGCCTACTCCGGTTACGGGTTTATCAAGTGTTTTAAGATAATTGAGATTTACTAAAGATGGGTCAACGACTGTAATAGTACAGCCTGTATCAATAATGACATTGGTTTCAATATGTTTATTATAGTGTTTTAATTGTAATCTTACTGTTATAAGGTTGGTAAATCTTGTCTTGGTACAAAATTTATCGATGTTAAAATCTTGTATTAATTGTTTGTTTCCATCTAAGTTAATAGTTTCGATTGAATTTTCTTGTATTTGAGCTAAAGTATCTTCGATTTGAATTACTTTTTGCTCTAAATATTCTAAGCGTCTATTAACATTTTTATCATAATATGCTGTGTCAGGTGTCTTTTTAGATGTGCTGGAGTTACTAATGTCTAAATTATATTTTTGTTTGAAACATTTAATACAAGCCTCTTTGTAGCATAAATTACATTTGCACTTAACCTTAATGGCAGGGTACCATTTACAAATATAGCATGTATTGGTATCTAATCCTTTACCAATTTTCCAATAGTGTATACAATTGTCTTCCATAGTTAGGCTATTTTCAGAAGGTTTGAACATAAAATTGTAAATATTTGATGTCTTTAACGAATTAATAAACATATCTAATTGATCTGTTGTTTCGACAAGAAGATGGTCGTCTTCATCATCATTACTTAAAGAGATGATATCTTCTGCATATTCTTCAATAGATTTTATACTATAAAGGCTTTCTGTATCACTTAGGGTTTCATCGACTTCTAAGAGGTCTTCATTTGAATTATTTACTATCATTACTTTAAAATTAGTATTGTTTTGTCTTCATGGACAACTAGAGCTTAGATGGTCTGGCTCTCCACAAGAATAACATGTAATTCTTTTTTATAAATTCTTTTATTATCATATTTACGTACATGTCTTGGATTAAAAAAAGGTTTTCTAGCTCGACTTTTACGTAAATAATGTTTTTCTAGGTTGTCTCTGTTGTTTTCGTATAGGTCTTCTTGTGTACTTTGGTCTAGATTCTTCTTGACCATAATGCTGAGGTATATAGATTTCTTTACAAAAACTTGTTTCATTTTTAAGTTGTCTTGCTATTTGTATGTTTGTACATTTCGCTACTAAGATTTCAATTACTTGTTCAAAAACGCTTCCTAAAGAAAAAGCAGGTCTTTGATTGGGATTATCATACATTTTTAAAATTGTTTCACTAATCTCTCTACCTAAAGCGCCAGGTAACTTGTGTAAAAATTTGCTTATAACTGTTGAATTATAAATATTACTACTTTGAGATGCAAAATAATAATATTCTTGCATAAAAGATTTAATATTGTGCCAATTATATAAATGTACTTATTCTAATTTCCTAGCGGCTTCTATTTGTATAATAGGGTCTCCGGTATTTGGATTTCTGCCTGTTAAAATTAATTGTATGGTGTTTACAAAATTGTATGGATTTGGTCATAAATTCGCCATTTCTTTTAAATCATTAGGATAGGCTGTTGCCATTCCGCAAAATTGGCTTTAGCTATGGGACCTAAGAATTGTGTCATGTATCTGATCATTTCTTCGCCAGTTTCTAAATTGTCTGATTGTTTAGTTATAAAATTTGCTACGACAGCATCCTTCCATACTTGTATATAGTTGGTTCTTTATTGAGGGTCTACTGCCGTTATATTTAAAATAAATGGTTCTGCTGCCTTTTGTATTTTAAAGTTTTGTTCTAAGTGATGTTTTTTACCTTTGCGCCTGTAAGTTGGTCTTTCATATTTTGTATTTTCTATAGGTGCACTAACTCTTGGTAAATTGCCATATGAATATTGTGGTCTATTAGTGTTTTGAGTTGTATAAAATCTACTACCATCGTCATTTCTATTTGTATGTGTGGTTCCTGAACCACCACTTTCTTCCATAAGTAAGTATGGGGTTTCATTCATTAGATTAAACTTTGTATTTGTTGTAGTAATTTGTGTTGTAATTGATTTTGTCTCTTCATAATCTTCTTCTAATAATTTGTCAAAATCTTCTTCAGTTATTTCATCAAATTCATATTGTTTATAATCGTTGTTTTTGTCTATTACTTCATTCATTAAGTCATCTAATTCTTCCATTAAATTATCGTTTTCTGTTTCTAACTTTTTATGCTTTATTCTTATTTCTTCTATTTCTGTTAAAGCTGTATTAATTTTGTTATCTAATTCTAATTTATAATCTATTTCAGGTTCATTGATTGGAATTTGTTGAGGCTGAAAGACAAGTGTATGACTTACTTCTAAGTCTTTTAAGTCTTTTGGAATGTCTAGTTCTTTAGGTTGTATTATTTCTTCAGGTTCTTCAAAGATATTTAGACTTTGTTCTTATCTTTCTATCATTTGCATAACTTCTTGTAACTGTTGCCAACTAAGTCCTCTTCCTACAAATGTAGTGCCTATTTTTTGGTTTAAGACTTTAATATTCGTTGTTCTAAAATTATTCATCTGTTTCTGTTTCTTGGATGTCTGGATTATTACTGGCTTCAACATAGTTGGTAAATCTAACGGACATTCGTCCTGATGTATTTCTATACCAAAGACTCTCTGTCGGTATAATACTTGTAGAAGAACTAGTTTCTATTATTCTATCTACTTGCCATTCTTGTCCAGAATGTTCTAAAGAATCAATTTTGTATGGGGGTAAAAGTCTAATACCTCTGTTTATAATTAATTTAGCTGTATCTTCTATACTTAGTTGATATCCTACTTGGCTATTTTGTGTAAGTTTGCCTATAAAGGTTGTACATATTAAAAGGTTTTTTCCCTGTTGAAAGTCTTCATAACCTTTTGTCATAACTTTAATTTTGATATTTCTAGCAAAGTCTTTTGTATTTAAGCAGAAGTCTGGTGCACAATAAAAGATTCTTCCATTATTGTTCATATCTACTTCTATTGCTCCTAATATTGCTTGCTCACTTGTAAATCTATCGTCTATAATGGCTAGAAAGACTTTAGCTCCTGTGTCTCGTCTCGTCAAACCTTTAATGCCTATAACAATTAATCCGATATGGGTAAGGTTAAAGTTGCCTCTAATTAATTCCTGTTCAGAATCAGGATGTATTAAATTTATACTTACTACTTCATCTCCTATACATCTATTTTGCATTTCTCGATAGTGCATAAATAATCTTGTTTGGCTAGGTGTTGCATTATTTTGATATAATATTTGGGGAGAAATTAGATCTAGTCTGTTTTGTCTAAATTGTTCAATCTGTCTGTCTATGTTTATTACTTGTTCTAAAGATGCAATGGGAGTAGGTGGATTTCTGAAGAGTCTAAGAACTCTATTTCCAACCGTATTTTCATTGCATCATCTTGTTTCTGTGGCTAACACTTCAGTTCTATTTCTATCTTCTGTGTTACCTCTGCCTACCATATAACTATTGCTTCTTCTCATAAATTAAAAATTTTAACTTGTCTTGTTGGATCTTACTAGGCTTACGTTTATCTACCGTGATATTAGTTAGTTTATTACATAATTCATCAATGTCTGTATTAATTTCTTTGCCTATTTTGTGATTAATTATCTGTATATACATATATATATATATATATGTATATATATACATATGTATATAGATACATACATATATATACATATGTATATATATATATATGTATGTATGTACATATGTGTATATATATACACATATGTATATATATGTACATATGTGTATATATACATATGTATATATATGTATGTATATATGTACACACACACACACACACATATATATATATATATATATATATATATATGGGAGCTGATCTGTTGATAGCGCTAGCAAAATAGAAGATTTTTGGACGGTCCAGATCTTTTTTTTTTCAAAAGTTGTCAATCGTCCGCTACATAGTGTAGCGGACGGACTTTTTTACCATATTGCCCCTCGCTACTAGTCCGCAACACAGTGTCACGGACAACTTTTTTGGCCTGACACCGTCAGTCAAAAAGTCGTCCGCTACACTGTGTTGCGGATGACTTTTCGACAGCTTTTGATTGACACGACTGACACACTGACACAATTCCAGATTGTCTGTACCATAGATTCTGCACACGTCCGTTGCACCGTATCGCAGACAATATTACTTCCTACTTGCCTTCTTCAGCACAATTTTCTTCTCCTTTAGACTCGTTTCCATTTTCAGCTCCCTTCAAGCTTCGAGTAGCACTTGCTTCAAGCTTCACTCAAGCAAGGTCAGTTTGTGAGTGGTGAAGTTTTCTTTATGGATTGACTGGTAAAGTATAATTTATTTGTTTGGGCAAAAAGGTATAGATTTTTTTATATTCTAGAAATTTGTCACTCTATTCATCAATTTGTGATGTTCTACTCTAGATTTTTTGTGATGTTCTAGACGCGATGTTCATAAAAAAGGTATAATTTATTAACTTTAAATAAATTCATTATAGTTTCAATCGATTTTTTTGATGTTCGATAACTTCGGAAAATTTATCCTATTTAAATTCAAATTCAAATTTTTTGAGATATGTTTGTTGTATTTTGGCATGATGAATTTGGCTATTTATCTTAGTAATTTTAATTTGTTATGTTCAATAAATTAATAAATTATTAATTATTAATTGAGATTATGTATATGGTATGTTTGTCATCCTAAATTGGTTTATTCGCCAAGGTAATTTTTAGGTAATATTTTCAGTTAGAAATGTCATTTGATTGTTAAGCGTAGTCTATTTCTACACAAGTCTTGTTTCACAATGTCTGATTTCCTGTAGGTCTTGTTTCACAATGTCTGATTTCATGTCGAGCTCCAACGTCCCCGTAGATGCTAGTGATCCGTATCTAGGACGAACGTTTCAAATATTGGAATAAGCTGAAGAATGTTTTTGAGCGTATTCATTGAGGGTTGGTTTTGGCATTAGAATAAAGACTACAAGAACAAGAAACGTAACAAAAAAGATATGCTCTCACTTATACGAGTGTCATAGGGGCAGAAACCCATAGCAAAATGAGACACGCGTAGGCAATGATGACAGTGATGACGAGATAGGATATTCGCGTAGAAGACGAGACTGCTTTGAGCGCACAAATTGCCAGGTCAAGATGTTCGTAAGCTACAAACCCAAGCAAGATCATTGGCTTATTACCAGCCTGGAACTGGCACACAATCACCCGTTAGTAACTCCTTCTAAGGTGAGTCAGATGCATCAACACAAGAAGGTGGGTAAGGTCGCGAGGAGCCTAATTCACACCATAAGCAATGCGCGAATTGGACCTACTGAGATTGTTAATGTTCTTGCTGAACAGGCTGGGGGAATTCAAAATTTAAATTTCAACATGACAGACGTTCGTAACGCGGTCTGAACCCATAGACGAGCCGCGTATGACCTCAATGACCCTCAATCTACAATGAGCCTATTGAAACGGATGCAGATGGAGGACCCGCAGTTTACCTTCGATTATAAACTTGACGACGAGCATCGAGTTAGTACAATTTTTTGGGTCGACGGTCGTTCGAGGCTAGCTTATAAGCATTTTGGGGATGTCGTGACTTTCGACACCACATACCGTACCAACAACTACTCGATGATGTTCGCTCCTTTCACGGGCGCCAATCATCATTATCACTCCATCCTGGCGTCAATCATCATTATCACTTTTTCAAGGTCATGATGCCTGGTTTTGATACAGAACTTGTAGGCCATCACTCTTTCTCTTTGTTTTCGTGTGTGTTAAAGTTTGATCTTTGGTTAAAAACTAACCCTTTTTTTGTATTATGAATATGTTAGGACATACCAGTAGCCTTTTCCGATTAGCTTACCACAATTTATTTCGATTCAACTTTAACCAGCCGCAAGGGCTCATGGCATGTAAGAATGAAGATGAAGCCCGACCAAGGTCAAATTTTGTTCGCAGAGGGTTGGGACGAATTCGTGCAGCAGCATGACCTCCAACTCGGGGACTTTGTAGTGTTTGAACACACGAGGAAGTGTAATTTTCAAGTGACGGTGTTTGATCGGAGCATTTGTGAAAAAACTTTCCCCCAATGTTGAACCCTAAATTCTGTTATGAACAATTTTCTGTTAATGTTCATTATTTTTCCGAATTTTAGGTTCTTAATTATGCCGTTTGAGATTCCGTCGATGTTGAGATTGTTGATTGTTAATCGTACGTTTTTTTATTGTTAATCGATATTGAAATTGTTGATTTTGTGGCTAAAACAAGGCTTCGGTTGCCAATTTATTAAAAAAATAAACTTCAATATTTGGACGTCCACTACACTGAGTAGCGGACGGAGAAGCAGAAACAATCAACTTCAACACTTAGAAAAATTCTGTATTTGGACGTCCGCTACACTGTCTAACGGACGAAGAAGCAGAAACAATCAACCTCATTACTTAGAAAATTTTCTAGTATTTGGACGTCCGCTACACTGTGTAGCGGACGGAGAAGCAGAAGCAATCAACTTCAACACTTGGAAAAAAATTTTTGTATTTGGACGTCCACTATACTGTCAAGCGGATGGATCTCAACTTCATTACTTAGAAACCATCAACTTCAGTACTTAGAAAATTTTTCTGTACTCCGTCTGCTATACTGTCTAGCAGACGGAGAAGCGGAGACCATCAACTTGAACACTTGGAAAAAATTTTCAGTATTTGGACGTCTACTACACTGTATATCGGACGGAGAAGCAGAAACCATCAACTTCAACACTTACAAAAAATTTTCAGTATTTGGACGTCCGCTACACTGTATAGCGGACGGGAAAATAAGAACAATCAACTTCAACGCTTAAAAATTTTTTCTGTATTTGGACGTTCACTACACTGTCTAGCGGACTGAGAACACTCAACTTCTTTACTTAGAAAATTTTTCAGTATTTGAATGTCTGCTACACTGTATAGCGGACGGAGAAGCAGAAACCATCAACTTCAACACTTAGAAAAATTTTCAGTATTTGGATGTCCGCTACACTGTATAGCGGACGGAGAAGCAGAAACCATCAACTTCAACACTTAGAAAAAAAATTCAGTATTTAGACGTCCGCTAAAAACTATATAGCGAACGGAGAAGAAGAATCCATCGACTTCAATACTTAGAAAATTTTTCAGTATTTGGACGTCCGCTACACTGTATAGCGGACGGAGAAGCAGAAACCATCAACTTCAACACTTAGAAAAAATTTTCAGTATTTGGACGTCCGCTACACTGTATAGCGGACAGAGAAGCAGAAACCATCAACTTCAACACTTAGAAAAAATTTTCAGTATTTGGACGTCCGCTACACTGTATAGCGGACAGAGAAGCAGAAACCATCAACTTCAACACTTAGAAAAATTTTATGTATTTGGACGTCCGCTACACTGTCTAGCGGACGGATACCTCTTCAACTAAAAATTTTTCTCCCATTTTGTTTCCCACCATTCAATCATTCTCAATGAGAGAAAAAAAAACCAACTCTAATCAAATCAAATGTCCACTGATATGGACACAAAACTAGTTAAATCACTCAATCATTCAACACAAATCAACTGATCTCAATAATGACAGCTTTCTAAATAAATAATCACGATTTATTAAAAAAATTATTGTAATGGTACAATGTCAACTAGGGGTCCTCATGTTGAGCCGGATTCTCGTCCTTAGACGGATTTTCAATAAACCTAATCGCTCTAGGCTGGCCTTTCAAAATTTGCCTTGCTATCATATATCTAAAGCGTTCTACGCATTCTAAACTCCAGGCGGCCGCCCTGAGGCTTTCAGACCGACATATGTAATCCATGTACATGCAAAGGAAGACGCCGCAGTCTGAAGTATTATGTTGCTTCAACCTCCTCTTCTTCAATCGGAAATGAAGTTTTGGCCACGCCGGTACAAGTAGACCACGGATAGCATTGACCATGGCACAAAATAGATTCTGCGAGAAATAGAAAATGGCGTAAGACGCGATAACATTTACAGTTGACAAGTTACAATAAGCATTAAACAACAATCGTAAGATTACGATAGAGTCCAACTGGGCTTTATACATCCGCAGCACAGGCACGCGGAGGGTATCGTCGTGGAGACTGTTGATCACCGATATGACTTTTTTCGTTGGTTCATAGCAAACCAAGTACTAGTGGCTTTCCCCTAGAAATGGGATTAGAAACACGTGGGCAACCATTGCGCTCACTAGACTATCCTTATTTAGATACGCTCATAGGTTATCCGACGGTCTCCACTGACTTAACTTTTTCTTCCCCCTTCGTTCGACCCACTCATGCCATTCAGCCACTAGGAGGCTATGAAAAAAGGCATCCAACAAAAATACGGCCATATACTCATTCGACCGCCCTGACCCCTTTCCTTCAAAATCTCCACGTAGGTAGAGATGACGCCGTTGTCTAACCAACTCCCCACGAGCCAGGGAGGACATTTATTCCCACGAGCAACAGTAATCCATGCGTTCAGGGTGATTCACACTATATAACGCTTTGTCCCTGGGGAACCCGCTAAAATACCGCTATCTGATAATTTGGCATTTATGCAGCTTTAGGAGCTTCAGTTGATGCCCTTTGTGATACTCCCCTCGGGGGTCGACCGGGGGATATTGCACTCCTTCGGGGGGGTCGACCGGAGGATATTGCCCTCCTTCCGTAATAGATGGTCCCGCCCACGGGACAATGGACAGTGTCTCGGACAGACTGATGTTCTCGAAACCCCAGTCCTGCGTGACTTGACTCTGAGATAGGGGTTGAGGTTCCGAGTCCAGAAGTAAAGAAAATGAGGGCGCAATGTACTTTTCCCACCGCACTTGAGCCTGGCCTATGGTGCTTGGCGGTGCCCAATCACCACCCATTCCCGGTACAAAGGGACCACCGTATCCCTGGCTTACCCCCAAAGTCTGTCCCGAGGGATCACCGTATCCCAAGCTCACATAAGGGGGCTGCCACCCCGGTTCTCCCATTCCCGGGTTGACACCCGAAGGCTGCCTGGATGCTTGGCACAAAAAATTCTCGTAGCCATACGCCAACGATTCGGCCTGTTGGCGAAGTTTCTCGCCCATTGCATCCACCTGATCCTTGCGCTCGCTCAACTTCTGGAAGAAGGCGAACTTGGCATTAACCTACATCCAAAGAGATAATGAATAAGTAACTTCATACACACATTTAGAATCATCAAGGTCAATTAAAAGCACTGATTGGGAAACTTACCAGATTGTATGCCATCTGCTCATCGATCTGACCCCTAGGGTGGTACTTCTCTTCGTGTTCAAACCTTACTGGAGCTACTCTCCTCTGGGTGATGCGGTAGTACCACTCATTGTACTGTTCGATGCTGATCACGGGGTTAGGCTCCGACACAATGGCCGCCAGCGTGTCCTGCCAGGAATCCCAAACCTCAAGTTCTCGTGAGTACAAGTCATGCGCATTCGCCTTGCCAAACCGTCTGACACCCGGTGGGTTCTTGTTACCCCTCATATCCGGCGTATCGGCTGGAAACCCCTGCAGGCACTCAAAATGGCGCATAGCATGATCTGGTAGCTGCCACTCTGTGACCTCAAAGTGCATCAGGGGTGTGCGTTGCAACCCGGAGAGCGTGAAGACAAACAACTCCCCCACCCGTCCCGCCAAACGTTTGTACGGTGCCCATCGCATCTTGCCCGGAGATAACGAGTCGAGCTCCCACCGATAGTATGTAATGTTATGATGGGAATTATCACTCCTTGGGCAGTGGCTGTCCTTCCGGCTGTACTCCCAGGCGTACAACCGAGGCCACACATTATCCGTTTTGTCCCTACGCCTTGGTGCGGCGGTAGCAAGGTGTTCATAAGACCACACCTGAGAGTAAAGACAAATTAAATAAAGTATCGTCAAAATTAAATGTCGATTCAACAAAAAAAACAAGCACGTAATGAAGATTTGTATGATATACCTGCAATAGCGAGAGACGCACATATAGCTTTGGAGTCGGGCCTCGTTGCCTTGTGCAATGCTCGGTACAGGTACGCAAGAGTTGGTGCACCCCAGGCATAATCCCCAACCTCCAGCAGGTTACCCAACAACGGTAAATATTTGACGCTGACCGTATTCTTCGACGTTGTTGGGAATAGAATTGCCCCCATCACCCACAAGAGGAAAGCTTGTGTGTTTAGCACAAGCATCTCGTTTGTGTAGTTTTTCGGGAGAACCTTGTAGGTATCTACCAACCACTTCAACTTGATACCACCAGTGCTAAATTGATCCTGGGGTATCAAAGTAAAGAAGTCCCTAGCGGTTCTCTTATTCGTTGCTTCCGACGGAGGAGCAATTATCGGCCGTCCCTTCACCGGTAACCCTAAGATGAACCCTACATCTTCTAGGGTAATCGTCATCTCTCTGAGAGGGAAGTGAAACGTATTCGTTTCACTTCTCCACCTTTCAACAAGGGCACCTATTAAGTACCGGTCAAGGTGTTGAAGATTTGCCCATGTGTGAAAATCTCAAACCCAATCCCACGCAGTAACCGTTTCTGGACTTTGTTCAACTTCCAGGCTTTGAAATTATCGGACACTTCTACTGTGTTGAGAAGTGCTCTTTCCTATGAATTAATAAATACAATTTAACCAAAACAAACGGTACACAATGTTCGTAAGAATAGGAAAGTTGATAAAATAAGGATCTTGCCCCACCATCCCATAAGAGCGTACTGACATGATTTGCTTGGTCGTATAATACGGAGGGATCTTCTGGTCGAGGGTTAAAATCCATTTTTTTGCAATTGAAATTACGAAAAAAATTTCAAACATACAACGCTAGCGTGTGCTCACATAAGTTGACATGCTGTATATATGCAAGTGAAATCACATGAACATTTAAGCAATACACATATATTGACAAACGCTAGCACAATCCACCGCATACATATTCAAAACCATGCATAAGCCGCAATACTCATAACAAACTCTAGATTATGAATGAATAAAGGATTGGAATGTGAACTTACGTGATTGATGAGACAATTAAAGGATTTCTTTGGAAGAAATTGCGCAGATCTACTTGCCAACGCTGCTAGAAAAAAGTGAGAAGAAAGATGAACGAGTTTCGAAAAGAGAATGAATAAGAGTTTCGGTATAGGCGAGAGTTGTCTAGTCCACTACATAGTATAGCGGACGGAAAAAACTGTCAAGTTGTCAGCTACACAGTATCGTGGACGGTGGGATAAGGACAAAGCAACAGTCCTGTCCCCCCAGGACTGGTGTGACAACTGTCAGGGAGGTTGTGCATGACTTGACCACTGTCAATCAAAAAGTCGTCAACTACAGTCAGTCAAAAAGTCATCCGCAACACAGTGTAGCGGACGACTTTTTGACTGACAGTGTCAGGCCAAAAAAGTTGTCCGCAACACTGTGTTGCGGACGAGGGGCGAGGGACAATATGGTAAAAAAGTCCGTCCGCTACACTATGTAGCGGACGACTGACAGCTTTTGAAAAAAAAAAGATCTGGGCCGTCAGCCAGATCGCGCTAGCAAAATCTCCTATTTTGCTAGCGCTATCAACGGATCAGCTCCCTATATATACATATATATATATATACATATATATATAATGCTACTTACAGAGATGTTGCTCTGGATCCTTGAATCTACGCCTGCCATGCTTCTCATATTGCTTTTCGTTTTCAAGCTTTTCACCAAGTGGACACACAGCTCGTTACCTTACGTTTCTCAAATTTGGCTAATGGCTATTATCAAACACTCTTAAGCTTCCATGATATTGGTTTGAAAAGAGCAGTAGAAAATGTCGTAATAAAAACAATACCTCTTTATTTATACTGAAAATGAAATATTACATATGAGCAATAGAAAGGAATGTTTCCTTCTATTATTGCGCACTCTAAATCTTAGCACACTTCATACTCTTACACACTTCACACTCTTTCAGACTTCCTCTTCAGAATCTAATTCGTAACCCCATGCTGGTTTGTATCTTTCTTCAGCGAATAAGAAATATCTTATATTTTGCTTTCTTTTCTTACTTGGACATTTATTTGCATAATGTCATTTTTGCCACATAACCAGTAGCAGTCACACTGCTCTGGTGATTTTCCTTTTGGACATGAAGACTTTGATACGGTATATTAGATTTTTTTTCTAATATATCTTCCCCATGATTTTGTTTTTTCTTTTGATGGATTAAATTTTCTTTTCTGAAAATTTTTTCATTTCTTCACATATTTTTTTTCATTTCCAAATCTTTTCTTCTCGAATTTTTTCTTCGTGAAGTTTGGCTTCTTTTCACATCCATAGCTGTTTACCATGTTATCAACTTTAGAACAACAGTCATAACTCTTGTGAACTTTTTTCATATCTTTTATTGTTTGTTCTTCAGTATAATATTTCTTTAAAACTTCTTCTACAGGTGCAATCCTTGCTCCTAAGGAATCACAAAGCATTCCGTCGTTTAGGAGTTTAGTAAATTCTTTCTCTGCTAACTTGTTCCATGATTTAGGAAGTTTGGCAATAAATTGCTTTTGCCAATGGAAGTTGTCTCTAAGTTCTAACTTGTGAAAATATTTTTTAAATTCACAAGTGTAATTTTTTAAATAGCACATATCATATATTTGTAGTTTTGTCAAATTTGTGAAAGCATTTTTTTCTTGAAAACCTATGGTATTTATAGATATTCCGTAAAACTCTCATTTAAGGTTGTCTTCATAATACATTATCTATTCTTTAGAAATGTTAAGCTTGCTTTGGGCTTCAATTATCATTTCGTTATCTGCTATGCTATTTCAGAACCTAGCTGCATTTTCTCGTAGGGTTGCTCGAATAAAATATTTTATAGCATGCATTTCTGTTAAATTACCACCTATGATGACAATTCTTAAGGCTTGTGCCTAATTAAAAATTATTTCTTCAGTGTTTGAAATACAATCAATATCAAGATATATGTCGAGTTGATTTACGGACTCATTTCTTCAATTTTTAGGAACAAATTCTTATTTTAAATTTGTCCTTACAGGGGCATTATTGAATTTAGATCTTCTTTCTAAATTTGATTCTGGATTCCATGCTCCTACATAGTTTGGATCGGTTTCTCCATTTCTTAAATTCATATCAGCAAATGCCTTATTTACTTCTGATATGGCTCTCTTTTCTTCTTATTTATATTGTTGTTCTTTTAGAACAACTGGATCTACTTCATCCATCATTTTTCAATGATTTTTTTTGGGATAATATTACATATGTCCCTGAGGTTTGGGGGTAATTACAGATAAAGACAATAGTTTGGACAAATTACATTTGTGTCCATTGACCAAACGAAACCCTAAAAATCCTAACGGTTTTAACAAAATGACTGTATTACCCTCAAGTTACAAATTTATTTATTCAAATGCCATTATCTTAAAAATTCTCTCTCTATCTCTCTTAAACTCTCTCTCTCTGCGCCCCCCACCCCGCACACCACCCATCTCCCCCCATCCCACCGCTGCTACCACCTTCCTCTCTCACCACCACCAGCACCTTACCAAAGCGACCGCGCCATCACCATCGCCGGTACCAACTTTCGGCCAACCAAGCCACGGCGAGACGACAGCCGATGGTGGGGACGAGGCAAGCAAAATTTGTTCGGATCCTCCCACATGTAGAGAGAGAGAGGGGCTTGGCGACCAACCGCGTGTAATGAGAAAATGGTCCAATACATTAGTGAACTAGCCTCAACCCATGGATCTCGTCAATCTGGCCCTTAGCTCAAAATTCCTCCCCGATAATGGGTATCACCTATTTCTTCTATCTATAAACCAAAGTCAGGCCGTGCGTGAATTGAATTACCTTACTATGCTCTAGATGTTCCAATGTGGGTGGGTTG
The DNA here is from genome assembly GCA_033070095.1 of Escallonia herrerae. NCBI lineage: Eukaryota > Viridiplantae > Streptophyta > Magnoliopsida > Escalloniales > Escalloniaceae > Escallonia > Escallonia herrerae. The sequence continues at coordinate 280,424 of JAVXUP010000255.1, read as the reverse complement.
AGACGGGCTTGTTGGCGTGGTGGGGGGAGAGGCTGCCGGCTTGGTGGCGTGGTGGGGCGAGGGAGGCTATCAGCGGCGGGGCGCATAGGAGGGAAGGACTGAAACCTAATTTTCAAATTAGGGTTTTGGAACCCTAATTTCAAAATTAGGGCCCTAATAAACCCTAATTTTTTGAAATCAGGAAGATAATGTGGGGTTATTCTTAATTTTCTTAAAAAAGAAGAAAAAGAAGGACTTTAAAAATTATTTGGTATATAAAGTGTAAAGGTATTATTGTTATTTTAAAAACATAATGATGACATCAGTCAAAAAGTATACTTTTTGGATGGAACCCTAACGGATGGATACATGTGATACATTTGAAACACTTTTGGTCACAGAATGTTATATTTTGAAACTTTGTGTCATTGACTGTAATTATCTCTAAACCTCATGGACATAGGTGTAATTAGCCCTTTTTTCTACTTTGTCTAAGTAGTTATTTATTATTTTTTCTATTTCTTCTACACCTATTCCCTTTACGGGATTTTTGGTGTCTTTTGAGCCACTTGAAGAGGGTTTTTTTTTACCTTCGCTACCACTGTATGCTATAACTTCTTCAAATACATATGAAGTTTCGTTGCTATAGTATTTATTGGTAGTGTCATAACTTCTAAAGTTTGACAAGAAGTTATCTGAGTTTAGGACGTGATTTTCACTTCCTAACCCTCTATCTGAATTGTGTAATTCAGTTAATACTCGAGATGTTATCTTGCTTAGATTTCTACAGATATTTAAAGTTTCATGAGATACATCTATTATTTGATTTAATAATCCTGTTATCTCAGTTTTTCTAACTTCATGGTCTAAGTATATAATTCATGTCATCTAATCTAATAAACAAGGAATTTTCATGAGTTTCTCGGTTGAATCTCTCCTTTGATTAGGCTCTGATACCAATTTGTATGGCCAAATTCTCCTTTGGTTAGCAATGACGTGTTCTAATCTTGAGAGAGGTCAATTTTAGTCTTTTGAGAAGTAAGAATAGTTTTAAGTAAACTGCTGAGAAATTGAGAGCTTGAAAATGAAATTAGTCAAAGAGTTTACAACTTGCCAGCGCCGGCATTTTATCTTCTCACACACACACACACACACACACACACACACACACACACACATATATATATATTATTTCCTTTAGTCTTTTTCTCTCATTTTGTCCCAAATATTTGTTTCTATGCTTATATTTAAGTTTATTTTGAGACTTTAATGTACTTTTTTTTAATTATTATAACTAAAATATAAAGTTGAATGGTCAATTATATGTTTCAAAATCATTCTAAAAAACCGTGGGCTCCCTGCGTCTACCAAAATTTTGATGTGCTCGGCGTGAACATATATTATTAGGTCTGTAAATGGGCTGCGTAGGACATGTGCACGAGTTTTGAAGAGTGGGCTGAGCATGGTCTGATCTTTAGGCCGGTCCAGCCCGCCCAAGTTACACCCCTAGACATATCGTCTGGGTATGCTGTCGTGGGTAGGTAAAGATGTCATCGACGACAAATCTATTGATATATATAGAGAGAGAGAGGGTCGGGTGGTCATGAAATGGGGCCTTATGTGTGAGAGGGGAGACACTTTCTAGTGTCGTTCGACCATATCGTTGCTGGCAGATCGATCATTATCGAGAGAGAGAGAGAGAGAGAGAGAGAGAGAGGGAGGCGAGACAGAGAATCGGGTGCTTCTTTTGAGGAGATCCGTATCCATCAACACATGTTTGTATATGTTCTTGACCAATTTTTAATGGGTTGGCGTCGTGGCGTTATCTAGAGCGTCCGTTTTCGTTGGAGTTAAAACATTGTAACCCTAACTATGACAGAAGATCTGGGTCCGCCCGAATTTCTGAACTAGTAAAGTTAAACGCGAAGGACGGGGGCAACTGACAGTGAGCCGGACTTGACTACAACTTCGCGTACTTAACCAAGAAAGTCCAAAGACTCCAACAAAGTCGTAAAGTTTATGACGTAGAAATGGCTTCGCGCATACAAAAACAAAATTTATCACGTAGAAGCTTTATCCAAAGGAGATTCCCTTCGTTAGTGGGTGAGGGACATTAATGTCGGCCACTTGGCTAATTGTTCTTTTCAAATTCTTTTACCAATTTCAGTTTTATGGAATGCATTTCAGTGGTTGATAATGTTTTTGTCAAAAAAGAATATAAATGACTTGAAAGAACTGTTACCTTCAACCCCCCCCCCCCCCCCCCAAAAAAAAAAAAAAAGCTTGTTCATTGTTCTATATTCTTGTTCAAAGATAGCCGAAGCTGTTGTCACCGTCGCTGTTGAAAAGATGGCAGACTTGCTAATCAGTGAAACTAGTTTCCTACTTGACGTGAAAGGCAAAGTTCGGTGCTTGCACGAGGAGTTGCGAAGGATGCAATGCTTCCTCTAAGATGCGGACCGGAAGCCAGATGAAGATAAGCAGGTGTGCAACCTTCTATAATAACGAATTGAATTCTTTCTTGTAAAAATACCGTCCTTAAATGTATACATTTGGAGTGTTCATCATTTGTGCAAATGATCGCCGTGCCTTATTGTATCTTCGATGATATTTGCCAGCAATTCATTACGCATCAAATATGGTGATGATAAATAAAAATTTTAAGAAAAACGTTAGAACATGACGACTCGAAGCCATTTTTATGTTTAGTCACATAAGCAAATTCCAAGCAGATTACCCCGAAAGATCTCATGATATCTGATAAGTCTCAGGTAAGTCACACACAGAAAATCTCACAACGTGAAAGGCAAAGTTCGGTGCTTGCACGAGGAGTTGCGAAGGATGCAATGCTTCCTCTAAGATGCGGACCGGAAGCCAGATGAAGATAAGCGGGTGTGCAACCTTCTATAATAACGAATTGAATTCTTTCTTGTAAAAATACCGTCCTTAAATGTATACATTTGGAGTGTTCATCGTTTGTGCAAATGATCGCCGTGCCTTATTGCATCTTCGATGATATTTGCCAGCAATTCATTACGCATCAAATATGGTGATGATAAATATAAATTTTAAGAAAACCGTTACAACATGACAACTCGAAGCCATTTTTATGTTTAGTCACATGAGCAAATTCCAAGCAGATTACCCCGAAAGATCTCATGATATCTGATAAGTCTCAGGTAAGTCACACACAGAAAATCTCACAACGAAGTTATCGTACTTTTAATCAGATAAAGTTAAAGGTAAGTGTTCTGTAAGGGCGGGGCCACTGGCAGTGAGCAGAACTTGACTACAACTCAACTTCGTGGACTTAACTAAGGATTGTCCGAAGACTCCAGCAAAGTCGTAAAGTTTGCAGAAAGGAGCGTGTAACAACAAAATACTTTCACATAGAAGCTTTATGCAAAGAAGATTCCCCTCATTAGAGTGTGAGGGACATCATGTCCGCCACTTGGGCTCAATAATTGTTCTTTCCGAATTCTTTTTACCAATTTTCCTTTCAGTTTTATGGAATGCATTTTACTGCTTTATATTGTTTTTTGCAGTAATGATTATAAATGAAAGAACTCGTAGCTTCAGCCACATAAAAACCTTGTTTATTGTTCTATCTTCTTGTTCGAAGATGGCAGAATCTGCTGTTACTGTGGCTGTTGAAAATATGGCAAACCTGCTAATCAGTGAAACTGTTTTCCTAGTTGGCGTGAAAGGCGAAGTTCGGCGCTTGCAGGAGGAGTTGGAAAGGATGCGATGCTCCCTAAAAGACGCGGACCGGAGGCAAGATCAAAATGAGAGCGTGCGCAACTGGATTGCCGAAATCAGGGATGTTGCCTACGACGCTGAGGACGTTATCGACACGTTCATCCTCAAAGTCGCAGGCAAAGGTGGGCGTCGTAGAAGCTTCATGGTATGGGCTACGTTTTTTCATAGAAGATGCCATCTATACAGGATTGGCATGGAGATTAAGGCCATTCGCACCAAACTTATAGACATTTCAGAAAGCATGAAAACTTATGGTATCAAAAATTCTGGCGGAGAAGGGACGAGGGAGAGTCAAAGCATGTGGAGAAAATCGAATTCTCTTGCTGAGGAAGACGATGTTTTCGGCATGGAGAGAAGCATATCGGAGACAATTTCTCGGTTAAAGATCGGGGAGGAAAAGCTGCGCGTTGTATCTATAGTGGGCATGGGGGGATCAGGCAAAACAACTCTTGCAAAACGAGTCTATAATCACGTGGCTGTGACACGTCATTTCGAGTGTCGTGCTTGGGCTTTTGTATCCCAACATTTCTCGGACGAGAAAATTTTGTTTGACGTACTTGACAATATCACCACTGATAGAGATGAGTTGGCAGAACTCGAGAGGAAGAAAAAGGGAGATCCAGCGGTGACCCTCTATAACTTCTTGAAAGATAAGCAGTACCTTATAGTTCTTGATGACATTTGGAAACCTGAGGCTTGGAATGTCTTGGCGAAAGCGTTTCCAAATGGTAAAGCCGGGAGTAAGGTCTTGTTCACGACTCGCATCGGAGACGTTGCAAAATATGCAGACCCATGGAGTACCCCTATTGAACCACCTATGTTGGATGAGGATCAGAGCTGGAAGCTACTCAGCAAGAAAGCATTTCCGCCAAATATTGCTGGAAGCTGTGGTGGCTGCCCGCCTGAGTTTGAGAAGCCGGGAAAGGCGATGGTGAGCAAATGTCAAAGGCTGCCACTAGCATTGGTGGTCCTAGGAGGCTTGTTAGCGGCGAAGAGATCACTCAAAGAATGGGAGGAAGTGGAAAGGAACATGAATGCGCACTTGAATAAGTTTCAAAAAGATATGGACCCCCACGGAGGAGTGTATGGCATATTATCTCTGAGTTACTATGAGTTGCCGTACTACTTAAAGCCTTGCTTCCTCTACTTCGGTCATTTCCCCGAGGATTGGGAGATCCCAAAGAAGAAATTAATCCGATTATGGATCGCTGAAGGTCTTGTGCCATCACAATTTCGGAAATTATCTGAAGAAGATACAAGGGAAGATTTAGCTGAGCGATACTTGGCAGAGTTGGTGAATAGATGCATGGTTCAAGTTGGAACAATTGGCTTAGGAGGCAGAGGCCACAACTTTTGCCGGATCCATGACCTTATGCGAGACCTATGCGTGTCATATGGTAAGGAAGAGAATTTCCTACACATAGTTCAGCCTCAAGATGCCATGTTCGGTTTAACTAGTCCCTCTGAGTTCGAGAACTCAAAATCAAGGAAACTTCGCAGGATTGCCGTTCACGATGTTAACGTCTTCCAGACGTGTGAGCGCTTACATGAAAGTTACCCCAAAATTCGGTCTCTTTTGTACATTAGATTTCAGCGATCGCCATTCCTCATGAAAGACAACGAACAAATCTTCATGTGGAAGAAATTTAATCTACTCAGGGTGCTAGATCTCGAGGGCTCTGAATTTGAGAAGGAAGTATTACTTCGAGAAATTGGTGGGTTGATCCTTTTGCGATACTTAAGTTTAAGGTTTTGTAACCTGACCACTCTGCCGAAATCCATGGGCAACCTACAGAGCCTTTACACCCTAGACTTGCGTGATACTAACGTCCGTCGAACCAATGTGATTGGTAAAATGAAAGAACTAAGACATCTTTTACTTGGTAGCAAGATAGGAGCTGATCAGGACGTTCTGCGGGGAGGTACACTAACGAATCTCGAGACTTTGAAGCACATAAAGTCTGAGCATGTGATAGGAGAGGGTAAGGGGACCAGACTAGCCAATCTACGGAATTTAGGAATAACATTTCTAAGGTCAGAGGATGTTGATGGATTTTTCAAGTCCCCAGTTTTGAAAGTCCTTCAGTCCTTGAAAATGAGTGTTCACTCTCCTGGAGTCTCTTATCCAATATTGGAACCGCTTTTCCCTTGTGATCGACTCAGCAACCTTCGGTTAAAAGGACCCATAGATGAGGTTGGGAAGCAGATCTGTTTGGAGTTCCTTCCACCAAACCTTCGTAAGTTGACCTTAGAATTGTCAAGGTTGAAGCAAGACCCAATGCCTACACTGGAAAAGCTACAGAACTTGAAGATCCTTAGACTGGACGAACACTCTTACATCGGGCGTGAAATGCTTTGCTCTGCCAATGGGTTTCCTCAGCTTGAGTTTCTTGAACTTTACAACCTAGATCAACTAGAAGATTGGAGAGTGGAGGGAGGTGCAATGCAGAGGCTTAGAGGTTTGTACATTTCTTTCTGCCCTGAACTGAAGATGATTCCAGAGGGATTGAAGTCTGTCACTACCCTCCGTGAACTAACTTTCGGAACTATGAGGAAAGAATTGTTAAGCAGGGTTCGCATGACGCAAGAAAAAGAAGGAGAGGATTTCTACAAAGTGAAGCACATTCCTTCCATCACTTTCCTTCATAAGGTTTAGAACATCTCACATGTATCACCCCAGCGGTAACCTTCATGGACACTTTGCCCTATTTGTTCAGGTTCTAGTCCTCTCAACTCTGCACCTTTTATTATGTGACAAAGGCCTGTACCATATTGTTACAAGTATTATGACTCAGATTGTTTCTTCACGTCATGCATGGAGCAACTACATTGACCTAAAGTGCTAAGAACCATTATACGTTTGTGATTCGGGCCAATCTCTTCGAGATTTGTGATTCGGTTGTGTAGTTCCATAAAGAAATCAAATATTGATCTTGGGCTTTATTCAGCATTTATACAATATACAGCACATAATGTTTTCTCATTTTTACGTGAATGTTTAGCTAACAGAATTTGGAGATTTTCCTTGTACGTTTACCTTAACAATTACAAACAAAACAGTTTCAACAGGTCTATCTATAAATGGAGTGTATGGCAGATTTATATTGTAAGTAACATTTTGTTGCTAAACTAGTCGTAAAAAGATAGATATCTCTCTCGTACATCGACAGTTAATTTGTCGCTAATATAGTTAAAAATCTCAATCTTGCCAAAACTTTCGACGACAAGTTTTAAAAGCGTTTTTTTAACGTCACTAAATAAAATTCGTAAAACACTTAACGACCATTAGTTATTTTCACTATTTAGGAGGTTGTAACTATCTGTCTATAACCCAACTAGTAGCCAAAATTTCTCCATATACACTACAAGAAAAGACGTTTTTTGAGACAGATGTTTAGCCACGGAATGATTCCGTCGCTAAAAGGAGTTTTACCGACGGAAACCTCCCTCAGTAAAACTCCATCGTAAAATATTATTAACGACAGAATTAACCGTCGATAATAATTTTTGGCGACGACTTTTGCCGGCGGACTTTTAGCAACGGTACTTCCGTCACTAAAACATTTTGATGGGAATTTTTTTTTCCAAGGGTTTATGGAAATATTTTAAGCGACGGAATAAATCCGTCGCTAAAAACTCCATCGGTAAAAATAGACCTTCACCGACGGACTTTTAGCGATGGATATATTCCGTCGCTAAAAGTCTATTTAACTCTCAGATCTGGTTTTCTATCTCAGCATTTCACTCTTCGAAAATCCCAGAAAAGGCTCCAGTGATTGTGCCACCGCCGTTCTCACATCTTGCCCCACCTTCGGCGCCACTGAATGCCTCGACACCGGCGGCGACCTCCCTCGACACCGACGGCGACCTCCCTCGACACCGGTGGTGACCTCCCTCGACACCGACGACTCCAATCAGGTATTTTTTTTTATTTGCTGTGACTTTGTTTACTTCTAGCCAGTCGCTTTTCATATTCGTGTATGATTTGCAGTAAATTTGTTACTTTCGTGTATGATTTCGGTAGTGACCTCCATAGGCAGTCATTTTTTTTATTTGTTGTGACTTTGCTATTTCTTTGTTTCACATTTTGTGCATGATTTTAGCATGCTATTGACTGATGCATAATTTCACTTTGAAATACTATTTGAGAGTTTACTCATGCAATATTTGATGGGTGTTGATGGAGTGATTGTTGACCTGGTTCAAGAGATTTCGGAGGCGGTTTTCAACTTTAACAATCCTGTCAAGGAGGCTAAAGAAGGTGCCTTGTCTCAAGAGGAAGGCAATTACAGAGCAGAAATCCCAACTGCTCACAACATGAACTTTCTTCGCTCTCAAAGCTCATTCCAGGGTTGATATAGACTTGAAAATGAAGCTTTGGGTTTTCATATCAACAATAGTAATAGGAGCTTGACATCATTCATAGATGCCATTGTTTAGCTTCTGCATATACAAGTTAAAATTGTAGGTTCTACACCAGCAAATAACAAAGCATGTGAATTTGGCCATTAAGAATGTGAATGTGCCGCTATGATTTCACTAATAAAATGGAACTTGCTGTAGTGTAATGCTTTTATTTTTTTCTTTTGTATGGTGTCCTGCATATGGGCTTTCATACTTGAGCGAAAAGAGACCACATATACAACAAGGTTGGCCCAAGGTTTTGGGCATGTAACAAGTACAAGCCCAATCGTGGTAATATATATCTGCAGGCCTGATTGACCAGCAGGCTGAAACTCCACGGATTGCATGGCTTACTGCACGTACCTGCCTTTAAGCTTCAACAACACTTGGTCGTGGGTAGGGTGGCAATTGTAACCCAAACCCATTTACCTGGCCGAACCCGCCCGCCCATTTAAAAATGATCCAAAACCACCCATTTAGATAATTGGGTCTAGATGGGTCAAGAATCTTGCAACCCATTAATCCATTAATTTATATGGGTTACAAATGGGTGCCCATTACCCATTAATCAATTTGTCTCATTCTTCTCTGTCGTAAACCACTCGTGGGATTGTAGGTTATTCCTGCTACTGCTGGTGTTGTCAAAATCTTACCGATCTCGCTAAATATATTGCCAATGGTATTTTTATAGACATCTTTGTCGGTAATTCTTAACAATATTTTTTTATCATTACTAAACAATATTTTTTTTGTCATTACTAAACATATTTGGCAACCTCTGAAATCTCTTGCTATTTCTTTTGTTTTTTGGGATGCCTTGCAAATAGTAAAAAGAATGTCTTGCCTAAAAGACATACTCAAGTCTAAACTACTTTTCAACCATAAGAGTACATGAGTAAATTCTCACCTCTAATCATGTACGTACCTAAAAACTTGAGATGCCATTAAACAACAAAAAAGGGGTAAAATAAAAAAATGGAGTATCATTAACGTTGCAATAGAACTTATAGTTGTTATTATGTATTCCAAGCGAGCATGCATAAGCTTGTTAATAGGTATTTATTGATAAAAGTTATATAAAGAACAACTTTTAGATTAAAACGACAACTATCTTCTTCTTTTTTTTAAAAATCCAAAACTATCTCAAACTCTGGTGTGTTCTCGACCTTCATGGGCATCAGCAGGGCTGATAGCACTTTATCAATGGTATCTCTTAATGAGTTAGTGAGATATAGTAAGGAAGGGAACGCTTCAATATGTTATTTCGCATCCTTCGTTAGAAGGTTACCAATTATTACTAAATTATATTTGAACTTATTGAACTCCCTAATTAAATGTCCTAATCTAACCGAACCATAAATTGAACGAATTGAACTCCCTAATTGAATGCCCTAATCCAACCGAACCCTAAATTGAACTTATTGAACTCCCTAATTGAATGCTCCAATTCAACCGACCACTAAATTGAAGTAATAAAACTCCTAATTGACCTAAATTGAAGCAATTGAACCCTAATTAAACCCTAAATTGAATGCCCTAATCAAATCGATCCCTAAATTAAACTAATTGAACCCTTAATTGAATCCTAAATTGAATTCCCTAATCCAATCAAACCCTAATTGAACCTTAAATTGAATGCCCCAATTGAACTGAACCGTAAATTGAACTAGGACTACCCTAAATTGAAGTAACTGAACCCCTAAATTAATTGCCCTAACCAAATCAAACCCCAAATTGAAATAATTCAAGCGCATCGGATATGTGCATTTTGAACAATTTTTTCCCATTTGAACATTGATCATTTGTTTGATAATTTTAGGTTGTTAATTGTGCATTTGAGAATTGTGATTATTGATCAATGATTTTAGATTGTTAATTGATGATTTTAGGTTATTAGCTGTGCATTTGAAGTAATTGAGATTAATAATTGATGATTTTAGGTTGTTAATTTATGATTATAGATTGTTAATTGTGCATTGAGCATTTGAGATATTGAGATTGTTGACGGATGATGGAACCCAATTGGATTGAATGTGTGATTTTTATTAATTTTTATTGCATTGAGCATTTGAGAATTGAGAATTGAGATTGTTGACGGAGGATGGGACCCAATTGGATTGAGATACCTATTAGTTAGCGCAGACACGGACACCGCGTCTGATCGACGGTGTTCCACATTTAAAAAATAAATCAACGTATGCCGATGTGTCCGGAGGTGAGTGTCCAGAGGAGTCGGACACATGTCGGTATGTGTCGGACACGTGTCGGTAGGTGTTGGACACATGTCCGTAGGTGTCATACGTGTCAAACACATGTCCGGAGGTGTCACACACGTATCGGACACCATATCGACACCCTATATGAGGTATTGAAATTGAGATTGTTGACTGGACATTCAATTTAGGTTAATTAGGTTAACGCGACATTTTTAGCATGCACCCCCTGAAATCTCATTGTGGTTCCAGCACTGGCTATAATTAGCTGTAATTAGTCCTGATTAATAATATTTTAATAAATCAATTAACCCTAATTAGCTCTAACGAGCCTACTTAGTTTTAATTAACTCTAAGAAACCAATGAAAATCAAATTAGTTGTAATTATCCCAAATTAGCCCAAATGAACCCAATTAAGTGCATATTGATTATAGTTAGCCTAGTTAGTCGTAATTAGCACTAACATAACCCAATTAAGCCTAATTAGCCCTAATTAGGACTAATCAACAGTACTCGGCACAATCAAACCCTAATTAGGACTTAATAACCCTAATTAGTCCTAATAACCCTCATTAGCTGTAATTATCTGAAACAACTCCTCATTAATAATAATTAGCCCTAACATAACCCAATTAAGCCTAATTAGCCCTAATTAGGACTAATCAACACTGCTCGGCACAATTAAACCCTAATTAGGACTAAACAATCATAATTAGTCCTAATTAGCTATAATTATCCGAAACAAATCATCATTAACAATAATTAGCCCTAACATAACCTAATTAGGACTAATAAACACTACTCAGCACAATTAAACCCTAATTAGGACTAAATGACCCTAATTAGTCATAATCAATCCCCAATTAAGCCTAATGGAGGCGCTAATTAGGACTAATTAGCACTACTCGGCACAATTAAGCCCTAATCAACCATAATTAGCTATAATTAACCCAAGGTACTCATTATTAACACTAATTAGCCCTAACATATCTTAATAAATCCTAATTAGATTAACTTTTTCCCATAACGCTAAACCCTAAACCTTGATACTCATAATTAACCCTAATAACCCAGTTAGCCCTAATTAGCCCTTGTACATCCCATAATTACTCCATATTGCCCAGAGATGGTTCAATTACTCGTTGTTTACAAACCCTGCCTTCTTTATATTAGTTGTTGTTTTGAGAAGTCCATTGGCAACGAGATGGTTCAACTCGTTGCCAACGAATTCTATTTAATGTGGAATTGGTAACATATGCAACGATCTTTTTTACAATTTTGATATTTTGGAAAGATTCTTGCATATGTTATCAATTTCTGAACGCATGCATGCATAAAAACCCTTAGTTCCCGTTCAAAGGTACTCATTACAAAGTAATGCTTTGTAATGAGCCTTTGGATGTCCAGTTTGGACAATTTGGAAAAGCTATGTGTTTATAAAACAGTATTTTGACTCATGCTCTGTGTTCTATGTCGTGGATATTTGGTACACGTTCTCATGTGTTTCTCCGGGTGCATACAGATCTGGTGTTCTAACATCCGTCAAACCTTGCAAGGCAAGGTTAGATGAATGTTAGAACACCTAATCGATGTCGTGTACTTGGAGAAATGTGGGAAAGTGCTGCCGAATTTTCCGCAGACATAGGACTAAGCATGAGTTATTCACTGTTTTATAAACATGTGCTTTTCTGAATGGGATAGGACCACTACCTATTAAAGAGTGGAGGAGAAATATATAGACATGTTGTCACATTCATGCATTTATATTTACATCGACCCTGCCTAATGACTGGTCATAATTGAAGGTGGTATACAGTACGATAATTCAGTCGTCATGTCGGTCGATCGAAGTTGGATGAAAAGGAAGAATGCTGATGATTTTGAGTGTCGCGTTGACGAATTTCTTGACTTCGCTTACGCGCATCCTGCACATGTTGACCTTGATAAGATAAGGTGTCCGTGTGGTAGATGTGAGTTGTTGCATTGGAGAAAAAGAATTGAAGTAAAATGGCATCTTCGTCGGTACGGTTTTATGGGTGGATACACAAGGTGGACGCAGCACGGAAAAACGATAGTATTGTCGTCCAACCCGGCTAGTCAAACTGAAGTTAGGGAGGAGGCACGGTATGATTATCGAGATATGATTATGGATGCTGGGCATGCTAATGTTGACTGGGGTAACAACGGTGGTGACGACGGTCCCCAACCGCTGAACGAGGGGGCTCATCAGTTTTATGAGTTGTTGAGAGCTGCGGAAGAGCCGCTGTGGGATGGAGCTCCGAAACACACACGGCTGTCTGCGGTTAGTAGGTTATTACAGTTAAAATCAGACCACGGGCTGAGTGAGAAAGGTTTTAACGAGTTTGTTACCTTAATCAAAGAAATTCTGCCCGAAAGTGAAAAGCTACCGCCGTCGTACTATGACACGAAGAAGATGATGAGGAAACTTGGGTTGAGCTATGAGCCGATAGATGCGTGCAATAACGATTGTGTATTGTTCTGAAAAGAGAATAAGGATTTGTCACGATGTCCAGTATGTGATCATTCGAGGTACAAACCGGACAAAGGGAAGAAGAAAAACATTGCATGGAAGATATTGCGATATTTCCTGATCACACCACGGCTTCAGAGAATGTACTACTCCTCCAATATGGCTGAACATATGAGGGCTCACCGTGAGACTCGTAGCAACGATGCCGATGTGCTGACACACCCAGCTGATGGAGAGGCGTGGAAGGAGTTTGACCGCAGGCATCCAGTCTTTGCTCAGGAAGTTCGAAATGTTAGACTTGGTCTGGCAACCGATGGGTTCAACCCTTTCGGTCAGTCTACCACGCCTTACTCCTGTTGGCCTGTTATTATTGTCCCGTACAACCTTCCACCAGGCATGTGCATGAAGAAGCCGTACATGTTCTTGTCGTTGCTTATTCTGAGGCCGAAGAGTCTCGGCAAGGACATAGATGTGTATTTAAGGCCGTTGATTGATGAGTTAAAACAATTATGGAATCATGGAGTCGAAACATATGATGCATCCCTTAAACAGAATTTTCAGATGAGGGCTGCTTTGATGTGGACTATACATGATTTTCCCGCATTGGGAATGACGTGTGGCTGGAGCACACATGGGAAGCTAGCATGCCCTGCTTGTATGGGCGTGAACCCCGGTCATACGTTAAAGCACGGCGGAAAGCCCTCGTGGTTCGGATGTCACCGTAAGCTTTTGCCACCGGGCCATCAGTTTCGTAGGCAGAAGGATAAATTTGACAGGACAATCGAGCGTGAGGTTGTCACACTGGACTACCCATCTGGTGAAGAAGTGCTCTCACACCTGGAGGCACTTGATACTGACATACCACACGGCAAGGGTGTGCCAGATCAGAAGATTCCAGGGTACGGGAAAGAGCACAACTGGAGAAAATTTTGTATCTTCTGGGAGTTAGCCTACTGGAGGACGCTCGTTATCCGAAACAACATGGATGTGATGCATATTGAGAAGAACGTTTTTGATAATGTGTTCAACACAGTGATGAATGTCAAGGGCAAATCGAAAGATCACCTTAAAGCGAGAAGGGATCTACAACAGTTGGGTGTACGCCGTGAATTGCATCCTCGGACAGTCAGCGGGAGGACGATACTTTCGAAAGCACCTTACTGTCTAGACAAGAAACAAGTGGAAAAGGTCTGTCAGTGGGTTAAGAATTTGAAGCTTCCGGATGGGTTTGCGTCCAACATATCTCGTTGTTGCAATGTATCAGAATGCAAGTTCCAAGGGATGAAGAGTCACGACTGCCACGTATTCATGGAGAGATTCATTCCTATTGCCTTCCGGGGACTGTTGCCACGGGTTGTTTGCGAGACTTTGACTGAATTATCTCATTTCTTTCGAGATATATGTTCTTCTACGATCCGGGTGAGTAACATGGAAGTGCTTGAGAAGAACATTGTGGTGACGATTTGCAAGCTGGAGAAAATCTTCCCACCTTCGTTCTTTGATTCAATGGAGCATCTGCCTGTTCACTTGGCATATGAAGCTAAGATGGGTGGACCCGTGCAATATCGGTGGATGTATCCCTTCGAGAGGTAATCTTTAAATTGTTACAGTTGTTCGTTTACATTAATGCGACACCTGTTATCATTGATATTCCACCTAACTCGATTCGCTAAACTTCTAGGTTCATGTTCCATTTAAAGAAAAAAGTCCGCAATAAGGCTCGGGTTGAAGGCTCAATTGCGGAGGCTTACGTAATGGAAGAACTTGTAAACTTTTGTAGTCAATATTTCGGGCCTAATGTTGGTACAAGGTTAAATCAACTAGGCCGAAATGAGACCGGATCGAGCACAAATTTGGAAGGGCAATTGTCAATATTCAAGCAGTCCGGTAGTCCGTTCGGCCGAACGTATACTCGATGGCTAACGGATGAAGAGTACAGTGCTGCAACAATATATGCCCTTCTAAATTGCGATGAAGTTTCGGCATTCGTTGAGTAAGTTAATGTCTTAATTCACTTACATTGTTGTACATAATTGAAAGTGTGTGATAAGCGAGTCAACTATATTGGTTTGCAGTGAGTTCGATGCGGAATCTTTAATCACTGATCCCGCTGGACTTGAATCTCATCGAAAATCACAATTTGTACAGTGGTTCAAAAGGCGTGTAAGTCCTTAACGAAATTATATTATGTGTTATATACAGTTCTGTGGCCAATTAGTATACTGATTTATCCTTAATTTTTACCGTCATCTACAATAGGTTCAGTCAATGGATAGACCAGTGGCCTCCTGCTTGAAATTACTAGCGGAAGGCCCTAACAAACAAGCATCCTGTCATGGAGGCTATATCATCAACGGGTTTAGGTTTAACGTAAAAGATGATGACCGAACAAAACAAACCCAAAACAGTGGAGTCTTGGTCAACGGCGACTGTTATGCTGAGAATTGCATGGACTTTTACGGAGAGCTAGATGAGATTGTTGAGCTAACATATCTGGGTTCCCAAAATTGCCTGGTAATGTTCAAGTGTACGTGGTTCGATGTCACATGCAGTAGAGGAATCCGTGTTAGCTCTCAAGGGATTGTAGATGTCAATGTCAAGTCAAGACTTGCATCAGACGAGCCCTTTGTGTTTGCTAGTCAAGCTGCACAAGTCTTTTACGCAGAGGACGTCGCCAATCCCAAATCTCATTGGTATACAGTTATCAAGTCCAAGAAATTGCCCGTGACATATGACAGTGAAGTAGACTCCTTTCAAGCCGACCAACCACCTGTCTTGTTACCTGTTGAGGTCAACAACGAGGAGGACGATCTTCCTCTTCCAACAACACTTCATGTTGGAGAAGAAGTCGTAGATGATGACGCGGAAGACGTAGAAAGTGTTGGAGATGATGTGACTGAGTCTACTGATGAAGAGGATGAATTAGAAGATGAAGAGGACGACGAGTCCCACGAAGAAGAGGACGACGAGTCTAGTGAGGAGGATGATGATGATTCCCAAACTGAAAATGATTGACTTGTAATGTTGTAACATCATGGAAAAAATGTAGTAACATTTTAGAACTTGGTTCATATTGATGTGTTTTTGCACCTCCGTTCATATATATAGTGTCGATGATGATTTCTGCCAAATTATTGTTTTTAATGTCTTTGCAATTTATCTATACGAAGTCAGATATGGATAGGATACGAGCTATTCGTGGCCGGGCTGGACGCCGAGCTGCTTTTCCCCGATGGGTCCCACCTCGTCATTGCTCACTGATGACGAGGCACAGAGTGATCACATACAGCCCCAGCCCCAGCCATCGCCCCAGCCCCATCCATCGACTTCGCCATCGCCCTAGCCCCAGTCGTCGCCCCAGCCCGACACAGATTCATCCCACACGCGCGTTGATTCTCCTTCTTCCGTGGGTTCTACCACCAGTATAGTTGATAACGGTATTTAGTACATTTTTGCTAATTTATATTTGAAGAATATTTGAACTGTATTAATGTCTGTGTTTTGTAGGATCTCGATGAGGCCGTGGTCCGACACGCGGGGTACGCATCGACCCCCAGCGTAAACAGAGAGTTACGCTCACCCAGGAGGGCCTGTAAGTAAAATAAAATCACATCATGCCTTATTTTGTACATTTGGGATGTTAATTTATATTTGAACTGTATTAATTTATTTATTTACTTCTTTGGCAGGATCCTGGAGAATCAGGCGAGGACGAAGATCGGCGTTCTTGTGAAGGGCCGATTCACGAGCCACGCCTGTACTGGAAGGACTGGGATGCCGTTGCGAGGGAGTCCCTATGGGAGGAGTGGCTGGTACGTTGAAGTATTTTTTTATGCGATAGTATTTGTTTAATTAGAGTTTGTTTTCTAAATTAATTTGTGTTATTGAATGCCTTGCAGGAGGGGTTCACGTTTGACTCGCCTGATCAGCAGGCACTGGGGCGGCAGGCCTTCTTTTCTTACATCGCCAAGAATTACCGCCGATGGCTCCACGACACACGGGACCGGGGAAGAAGATGCTGCCTGATGGTGCCCCGATGACGGAGATGAAGACATATCCCCCACATTGGATATCTCTGACTGTATGGGGGGAGATGATAGATCGGTGGGCTGCGGATCCAGGCTGGGACGCCAAGAGTAAGAAAGGGGCTGAGAACAGACAGAACAGAGATCCGACGCACATGAGGGGGTCGGTGCCACACGACATCGTCCGACACATGAATGCGGTCCAGAACCCGGATCTGGAGGAGGATGAGGTCGTAGCTCTGACGTATAATCAGACGCACGTGCGGAAGAAGGACAAGGACGAGGCACGCCGGGCCGGCGACTATGTTTTCAATATTGCCCGGCGGATCGATGTAAGTCGATCTGTTTAATTAAGTTGTTAATTTTTTTCTTACTATCCTCAATGTCTGTTGCGTTAATTAATGCCCTAACATATCTTTAAATCACTGTTTTTGCAGGCCTCGTATGAACAGCTTAGGGAGTCCGGACAGCCATCAGCGTCCACTAGTACGGGTGCGAGTACTGGGGCGTTGAAGCGATGGCTGGATACGCCGGAGGTCGTCAATCGGCCGAAAGGCCGCATACGCGGCCTGCCTAGCACGACTGCTCGTGCCGTGATAGGAGCGTCCTCACCCCCCGCTGCCCCTCCACAGACACCGGCTCCTCGGCAGGAGTTGGACGAGTAGAAGATCCAGCGCATTGCTACGGTGGTGTTGAGGCTGATCAAGGAGAAGGATCAGCAGGATCCAGATCCGGGACTCGGCAACCCCTGATGAGCCCCTTGTCGTGCCCGGTCCCAGCTTTTCCCCCTCCCCTCGCCCGGTAGCAGCTTGTCCCCCCCCCCCCGCCCGGTCCCAGCTTGTCCCCCTGCCCGGCTTGTACATCATGACTATTTTTATAATTGATTATATATATATTTCTTTGTGTATTGATTATTGTGCATTGTTGAGAATTATGTAATGATTATTGTGCATTGTTGAGAATTGAAATTTCCATTACAAGTCTGGGTAATAGAAAAATTTTAAAAAATTTTGACTTTTGGAGACGGATTAATTCCGTCCCCAAAAGTGTTTCTTATACTAACGTTTGGCGACAGAATATTCCGTCGCCAAAAGTCTTATTTAGAGACGGAACATTCCGTCCCCAAAATATTATTCCGTCGCTAAATTCACAAAACAGAAAATAAATTAAAATACGTAAAATATAATTAGTGACGGATATTCTGTCGCTAATTAATAAATAAATCCGTCACGAAAAGTGCGATATTAGACGACGTATTTGAAAATTCCGTCGCCAAACTTTTATTAACGAGCTTTTAAACGAGAGACTTTTAGCGACGGTATATCCGTCGCTTAAAATTTTAGCGACGGATTTACCCGTCGCTAAAAGCCTTTTTTCTTGTAGTGATACTTTTATCAACCAAATGTGAATATAATCCGACCAAATCAATTAAATTTTATCATGAATTTTGTTTAACATGATAAGATGTAGATTTTTAACTTTCAAAATCGGTGAAGGATTAACTTTGTGATTAAGCATTTAAAACTTAAAATTTTCAATTATTTTTTCGTTTAAGTGCTTCTGGTAACGGTTAACCTTGTAGAACTTAAAAGATTAATTTCTACAAAAAAAACAAACCAAAATTTTAAACCAGGGTGGATTTGGCCGGTAGTTATCACTTATTTTTTAGGACTAGTTACGCATATAACCCTATAATTTGAGGGTATGTGCACATTTCACCTTATTATTTTAATTTTAGCACAATTCACCTTACTGTTTATTAATTGTGCTCAATTTACCAATTGACGGTTTGAAATCCAAGTTCTTAGAGGCCTATCAATATCTTAAGGGTGAAATCGTAACATTATTCTTTACTTCCACCCCAGTCAAGTGATCTCTATTTTTTTCTCAAAACCCACCGGGTGAACCCTCCTCCACTCCACCTACACTCCCACCTTAGGCACCCAAAGAGCACAACCATCGTCTGCACCCACCCACCCATCACTCTCTCTCTCTCTCTCTCTCTCTCTCTCTCGCTACAAGACAGCAAAACCATAGCCATCTAACCCCAATGGTCTTCAACTCCATCAAGTCCTTCACTCTCGCTATCGACGCTAACATTGGTAACTCCCATCGGCCATTCTCCCGATAAAAGGTAATGCCATGGTATTACGAGCTTCTAGAACTTAGTCCACGACGGCTCTTCAAAAGCGGCTGCGGCATCTCAGAACCAGGCTTGCCGACACCGTACCACTGGGAGTGGATCCGACTGGCAGAATTGAACATCAATCCAGTGCGCCCTCGAAAAACTACAGGTGGCCGCCCCACGATCGCTACCGCTTGATGTGGTCCTCATTTCAGAATCATGATCGACAGGAAAAACTGGTGGGTCACCGGTGGATCGCCGGTAGACTAGAATTCGTCGTCGTTTTGACCGTGGAGAACCCAAATATCTTGTTCCAGCTCCGCTTTTGGTTGGCTCACTCCTCGCGATCCACCTCTTCTTCAAAACCATCTTCAATTACCACAGCCGAGGAGCTCGAATTCGACATGGATCTGACCTTTTCTCCGTTGTCCTCCTCCCCCTATCAACCGGCGATGAACACCATTCTAGATCCCACATTTCTTCACCCAGATTTAATCACAAGCTGCCGTGAGTAAACACAAAGCCTATTTAGGATCATATCCAGCCTAGATTTTAGAACACATTCACACTTTTCTCTCTATTCACACTTTTCTCTCTATAACAAAGGAAGAAAAGTGTATAAGAAGTGTTGTGGTTTAAAAGAGGGGAAAGTAGGAATGATCCTCTACTTTATACGTTGTGCGATTTGCTCCCCTTCACTTTAAAATTAACCACTAAACCCCCCACACTTACAGAAATTGGGCACCTTAGACGAAAACCGTTAAATTTAACAGCGCGTGGTCAACACGCGCGTTGACTAACAATTTTTTTTTTGTAAATGACGTTTTTGCCCATTCTGTTAGGGGTAATTAACTAATGACCCCATTTACTAAAGACGGTGTGCGATTTC
The DNA here is from genome assembly GCA_033070095.1 of Escallonia herrerae. Taxonomy (NCBI): domain Eukaryota; kingdom Viridiplantae; phylum Streptophyta; class Magnoliopsida; order Escalloniales; family Escalloniaceae; genus Escallonia; species Escallonia herrerae. Next base: position 260,538 of record JAVXUP010000255.1, on the reverse strand, counting down.
CCCCCCCCCCCCACTTACGAAAATTGGGCACTTTAGACGGGTCCGTTATGAATATTCGTGAAATGACCAAAATACCATTATTTCCTTACCCTATTTAAGTTTAATACCATTCTTTCAACTTCTTTTTCTCTTCTCTCGGACTTTTTACTCAATCTCACATACACACACTCCACGCACACCCAGCACGCACGCACGCACGCACGCACGCGCACACACACACACACACACACATACCCTAAACCTTGACACAGACGGCCGCCCACTGCAAACATACACACACGCTACTCGCATGCGACTGTGGCGGCAATGTCATCGCAAATCTGGTGCAACCCCAGCGGCGTGTAGCCAGTCACGGTGGTCATGTGACGCTGCTTGGCGTGATGTTGTGGATTGGGGTGGCACAACGATAGAGGTTAGACCTGCGATTTGGGGATGTGGTCGTCGTTCGTGGTGGCAGGGATTTGGACGGATGTGCGGCAATCAGACGGCGATAGCCTGTGTCTGTGGGGATTGATGTTACGGTGTTGATTGCGCCGGTCGGTTGGTGGCCGATGAAGAAGCCCCACTAGCTTGCAGACGCAAGGTGGTGGGAAATGGCAGCGAGGAGGCAACTCACAACGATGTGTAGCTGGACATTATAAAGTTGGGGGAGTTGGCCAGAATGGTGGTTATTGTAACGCTGATCATGGTAGTTGTTGCGCCGGTGATATACCAACGGCAATCGTGGTTCCTTTTTTTTTTTTTGTAACTCCCTGGTGGTCGGAGAAAAAAACCAGTGGTTGTGCTCAATGAATCACCAATTGTAGCAGGGTTGACCAGAATAGGAGGTGCAGATTGCGGCAATCCCTTTTTTGCGGTGAATCTGGTAGCGTAGAATGGGATGGGGGACTGGTCTAACGGGTGTTGGGGGGGAGGGTCATGGGCAAAATTGTCATTTAAATTTAACGGTTTCCATTTAAGGTGCCCAATTTCTGTAAGTGTAAGGGGGTTTAGTGGTTAATTTTGAAATTGAGGGGGGAAAATTGCACACCGTGTATAGTACATTGGGTCATTAACTAATAAAAAAATAAGGGTATTTTGGTCATTTCACACTATTCATAACGGACCCGTCTAAGGTGCCCAATTTCTGTAACTGTGGGGGGTTTAGTGCTTAAATTTGAAGTGGAGGGGGGCAAATCGCACAACGTGTAAAGTAAAGGGGGTCATTCCCTACTTTCCCCTTTAAAGAACGAGGGTGTCCGATAGTGGTCAATTAAATAGGAAGATGGTTGTGGTAGAATTGGTTTCCACGTGTTAACTCTTTATTAGTTAATAGCGAAATGTGGCTGTCATTATGTGAAAATGAGTTGAAGTGACTATTTTAACCTGTATTATTGACGGGTGTCCAAATTGGATTCAAAACCTTTAATTGGTAAATTGAACACAAATTAATGAATAATGAGATGAATTGCGCCAAATTAAAATAATAAGGTAAAATACGCACATACCCTCAAACTATGGGGTTTTATGTGTAATTAGTCCTATTTTTTAAGTGCGATAGATGGTCAAAATTCGATAAACAAATTTTACGTAAATGAAATTACCACTTTGCAACAATCAATTTGTTGGCAAAACCACGCCCACCATTCTAGAGCCACCACCACAACCACTATGTTCCTTTCTCCACCACAACCAATATTTCCATGGTCTAGCCGCCGCCACACTACCACCACGACACCACCATGACCAACAGTAGCACAGCCAGAAACTGTACATCGGGAGGGCACCTAATTGACAAAGGAGAACAAAAAAATCTTAAGCCTAACTATTGTTACTATGAATTAACCCAATAAGCAGACAACTTGAATTAGTGTAGATCGAAACATTAATTTTATGAGTCGTAAATTCATACACTCACTTCTAACCTCTACTGAATCCAAAGGTAACCTAAAAATCTGCGTGCCAATTTAATTCCACATTACACATAACTACACTTCAATGGATCAAAATAAACTTCATTATCTTTGTTTCCCACCTTTTGTCAAGTTTGTAATTACAAAAGAACACAGACTTCAAGAAATAATCTTATACTATGTAATAAGTTATTCAAATTTATTATATACATGAATGAGTCAACACCTAACAACACAGTTATATTAAGAGAATAAAGATTGAGACGTCCACGGGTAAAAAGATTGGAGTCACGTCCATTACAACAAGTAGAGTATAAAAGCCGTTTATTTGAGTTTCATTCTTTTTATGCACCTTTCACTATGAACCCCTAATTTCTGTGTAACTAGCCCATAAACGTGCCAAGCACGGGACGGTTTTATTAACAGACATTTATCTTAGTAGTTTTGAATTGCATAGTAAAATCTACTACACAATTCTTTCATGGTTATTCATCAAATATATCACTTTTATATCTGGGGTGAACTTTCTATTAATAACATAAAGTAACCCTAGTGGTGAAATATCAATAAGCAATATCTTTGTACATATTTGCAAATTCTGATTTGGTAACTATATAGATGAATCACAATTTGATTATTTAGTACACAAAAAAGTAAAAAGTAAATTCTACAAATAAAAGTATGTGAAGAACATATTGAGGTTAATTTGCTATTGCATAAGACATTTTTCTATTATTTTCTAACTATCCTTTACAAATAAATTGTACATTTTAATGGGTTGCCCATAACGTTAACTACATAATTGTTTAATTTTGATGGACAAAATACGGTTCATATATTTTCTCATAGCATGTCATTTATAAAAGTTAATCAATACAACTAATTAAATATGGATGATATGGCATTTTTAGAAGCAAACGTAATCTATTAATAAAGTATACAGAGAAAATAGTAATTATTGTTGAACAATATTTAGTTAACATTTAACAAAGTACTCCCACCGTCACTTTTAATTGATCGTGTTTGACTTGCATGAGTTTTCTTTTAAGATTTTTCCATTATACCACAGGAAGAGGGGGGAGAGAGAGAGCCGAGGGGGAGGGGAGAAAGTGGGCCAACAAGAGAGAAAAATGGGTTAGTAGTGGATTGAATATGGAAAGGGAAATAGAATAAGAAAAGGGTAAGAAGGGTAACTATGAATAAATACATATGAAATTCTTCTTGTTTTAAAAGTGATCATTTTATTTGGAACAGTTCAAAAATGAAATATGATCTAATATTTAGGGACGAAGGGAGTATATAATAAGCGTGCTTACTAAATTTAAGTTTTATAACATTCATCACAACGTAAGTAATACTCTATTCGTCCTATTTTATTTGATCACATTTGACTTGCACTAATTTTAAGGGAAAGTCCAATGAAGCTAATTTTTAAAAATTGCCCTCACCTACAAATATTAAGAATATATGTAGGGGCCAATGTCAAAATTGTAACCTAAAGTATCACCCCATTACAGCTTAAGTACCTAACGGTTCAAATGTGCCAAAGAAGTATCTAGGTGTCAAAAAATGAGCCAATTTAGTCCGATGGCTATCGGATGCTCACATCTGTTAGAAAGTCCAAGGATAAACTGTCTTTATGAAAAAAGACAATCTCACTATTTCTTTTCTGTATTCTCTCTCTTTTTTCTTCTTTAACTCGTAAACACCCCCCCCCCCCCACACACACACAAACACACACACAAGCATCCAAGTTCTCTAAGCCGATTGGCGAGGAAATTTTCAAATCCGTCGTCTAATATTGCATTTTTAGCGGCGGAGTTATTTACTAATTAGCGACGGAATATCCATCGCTGATTATGTTTTACGTATGTTAATTTATTTTCTGTTATGTGAAATTAGCGACGGAATATCCGTGGCTAACTATTTTTAAAGACAGAACATTTCGTTGCAAATTAAGCCTTTTGGCGACGGAATATGCCGTCTCTAAAAGGCTGATAGTAGGACACTTTTAGTAACCGAATTAATCCGTCGAAAAAAGCCAATATTTTTTTAATTTTTTTCTATTACCCAAACCTGTATATATATATATATATATATATATATATATATATATATATAATCTATCATAAAATATGTTTATTATAAAAAAAACTCATGATGAACAAGTCAGGAACCGGATACAGCCGGTTAGGGGAGGGGCGAAGAGTACAAGCCGGGCAGGGGGGTGTGACAAGTTGGGGCCAGGCACAAGAAGGGGCTCATCAGGGGTTGCCGAGTCCGGATCTGGATCCTGCTGAGCCGGGGCCGGCTCGACATGTCCAGCAGGGGTACCCAGCTGATCATGCTCCCTGATCATCCTCAACACCACCGTAGCAATGCACTGGATCTCCTCCTCGTCCAATGGATACCGAGGAGCCGGTGTCTGTGGAGGGGCAGCGGGGAGGTGAGGACGCTCCTATCACGGCATGAGTAGTCATGCTAGGCAGGCCACGGATGTGGCGTTTCGGCCGATCAACGACCTCCGACATATCCAGTCATCGCTTCAACGCCGTATTACTCGCACCCATACTAGTGGACGCTGATGGCTGTCTACAGGTGTCAAATGGGCCGAGCTTGGGCCGGCCCAGCCCAAGCCCAACAGGCCTCCAGCAAAACAGGCCAGGGCCAGATTGGGGGAACTCTGGGCCCAGTCCAAGCCCTGGCCCTAGGCCCAACATCTAGGGCTGGGATTGGGCCTGGGCCCATTTTTTTTTTTTTCTTGTTATTCAAAGTAAAGGCTTTAATTACGGTAACTTCTTGTTATTATTTTAGCAAATTGTAATGTAGTACCATGACTAAGATTCTTGTTATTATGTAAGAAAATTGCTCTCTCTTTCTCTCATTTACATCTCTCAATTTTAAATTTCTTCTTTCATATACTCTAGGCATGTCCAATATTCACAATTTAACGAACCTAATATTTATCCTTTTATTTCATTATAAGTCATATACATTGAAGATAAATGTGTTCATAGGCCCTCCTCCTTTTATCCGGGCTTAGGACCGGCTGCTTGTAACCAAACAAACGAAGTTACTTATTTTTTTATATATACGGAAAAATATCTATCTTGCTTGTAAAATCTTATTATATATATATATATATATATATGAAAAAAACTATATTTTGTGAAAAATTTTATTCTTAAAACTTAAGAGAAGGAAAAATAAAAAAAAATTTATCTAATCATCCGGAAGTACTTCAATATCCGAGTCAATGCTCTTCCTATCATCAATCGGTTTATCTTGCTAGCGGTATTTCGCATCAAGATAATCCTTCCAACATACACATAGCTCGAGCGACTCGGGGTTAAGATGACTCCTCGTGTCATCCAAAACCCTCTCGCTCGAGGAAAATGCCGACTCTGAAGCAACCATGGAGGCTTGCACTGGCAGTACATTCCGTGCAATTTGAGCTAAAGTTTTATACATGTTTCAAAAAATTTAACAAATTAAAATTAACCTGTTCTTGCATTGATAAATCAACATAATGATCAGTATTTAAATATACACCAATCTCATTAAAAGAGAAAAAAGTTGACAAACCAACCGAATTAGAAGTACCTTCACCTGGTAGTTATTTTACTACTAGATGTTCAAAGCCCTTAAGGTATGGTGCATAATACCTATCAGCAGTCGATGATGAAGCTCGTCCGCGTATGTCAGCAGAATTATGATAGAGGTTGAACAGTTCCTCAAATGTCTTGCTCACTTTCGCTGTGAGTGCGGTTGTGTCCTCTAGTGGGTAGCACATTAATCTCGATATCTCTTGTATCGAGACGTTCACGCCATGCAACTTTAACCTAGGATCTAAACAAGTAGTCACAGCAAAAACAACAAGCAGTTCAGTCCAATATTTATTAAACTTTTTATCCATCACTTTTACTTTACTATTTCTTTAAAGGGTCATATATATCTCCATTTTGTTAACATTCTAGCCATCTTGAAAATTTCTATTACAGTGAGAGGAGAGGTGGGATAGTACGTACCAGACAATAAATTGGTAGACGTGTAAAATACCTCCAAAAATTCAGCTAGGTTGTGATGGTGCTTGGATTGGTGTTTGTGATGGCCGTGGTGCTGGCGCTCGTGCTGGTGGTGGTGCTTGTGATGATGATGATGTTTTTCGTGATGATGATCCGCGCTTCATTTGTTCAGTAATCCAGCCATATTTGACGCTAAACATTTTTACTAGATTGGAAACTAAAATTAGTAAGAGTAACTAAATACACAAGTATAAGAGCAGTAATTAGTAATTAAAAATAACAATTAAAAGAATTAAAGAGTAACAAATAAATCACTGATGGTAATTTGAAATTGGAGAGAGTTAGTAATTAAAAAGAATTTAGTAATAGTAATTGATAAATATAAATTCACTAATTACTAATTAGTAGACAAAAGAATTAGAGAGTAACAAATTAATAAGAGGAGTGGTTAGTAATTAGAATTTAGCAAGAGTAGTAATTAGTAAACAAGAATAATAATTAGCAAGAGTACTAATTAGTAAATAAGAGTAGTAATTAGCAAGAGTAGTAATTAGAGAGGGAAATAGTAGCAAAGCTTGTAGAAATGTAGAATGTTTATATAAGAGAGAGTAAGAAGATTGGTGTGAAAAATTATAGAGAAATGGTGTGAATTTATAGATTTTTGAAACTTTACAAAAGACCAAAATACCCCTAAAAACTATCCGTTTATAGTTGTTGGGGAGGGTAAGAGTGTAAAAACCTTAAAAGAGTTGAAAAAATTAAGTTGGACCAAAATACCCCCCAAACTAGCCGTTATGTTGCTGTTGGGGGGTAAAAGTGGAATTTAGGGAAAAAAGAGGGAATAAAACCGTTGGGGGCAAGGGGGGAAAAGCTGATTTTGAAAAGGGTAGGACCGGATCAAATCCAGGCCGGGCCAAACCCAGGCTTTTTTCGGGCCGAGCCCCAGCTTTTTTCTTGGATTTTTTGGCCTGGTCCAAGCCCAGTACCTAAGCCCTAATATCGCGGGTCGCTACTGTTCATCCACGGGGCCAGGCCAACTCGGGCCAGAAATGGGGCTGGTCAAGTCAGCCCGCGGGCCGCCCGGCCCTTTTGACAACTCTATGGTTGTCCGGACTGCTGCTCGGACCCCCTAAGCTGTTCATACGAGGCCTGTAAAAATAATGATTTAAAGATATGTTAGAGCGTTAATTAACGCAACAGACATTGAGGATAAAAAGATAAAAAATTAACAAGTTAAACAAATGGACTCACATCGCCGGGCAATATCCGAAACATAGTCCCCGGCCTGGTGCGCCTCGTCCTTGTCCTTCTTTTGCACGTGCGTCTGATTATATGTCAAAGCTACGACCTCATCCTTCTCTAGATTCGGGTTCTGGATCACATTCATGTGTCGGATGATGTCATGTGGCACCGACCCCCCCCCCCCCCGTGTGCGTCGGATCTTTGTTCTGTCTGTTCACAGCCCCGCTCTTACTCTTGGCATCCCAACCTGGATCCGCAGCCCACCGATCTATCATCTCCCCCCATACAGTCGGAGATATCCAATGTGGGGGATATGTCTTCATCTCCGTCATCGAGGCACCCTCGGACAGCATCTTCTTCGCCCGGTCCGGTGCGTCGTGGAGCCATCAATGGTAATTCTTGTGGATGAAAGCAAAGAAGGTTTGTCGCCCCAGTGCCTGGTAATCAGGCGAGTTAAACGTGAACCCCTCCTGTAAGGCATTCAATAACACAAATTAACTACAGAAAACAAACTCTAATTAAACAAATACTATCACAGAAAAAAATACTTCACTGTACCAGCCACTCCTCCCATAGGGACTCCCTCGCAGTGCAATCCCAGTCCTTCCAATATAGGCATGGCTCGAAGAATTAGCCCTTCACAAAAACCCCGATCTTCGTCCTCGCCTGGTTCTCCAGGATCCTGCCAAAGAAGTAAATAAATAAACTAATACAGTTCAAATATAAATTAACACCCCAAAATTTTAAATATAAGGCATGATGTGATTTTTTTACTTACAGGCCCTCCTGGGTGAGCATAACTCTCTGTTTACACTGGTGGTCGATACGTACCCCGCGTGTCGGGCCATGGCCTCGTCGAGATCCTACAAAACACAGACATTAATACAGTTCATATTTACTTTAAATATATGGGTAGCGAAAATGTACTAAACACTGTTTTCAACTATACCTGAGGTAGAACCCATGGAAGAAGAAGAATTAGCGAACGTGTGGGATGAATCTACGTCTGGCTGGGGCAACGGCTGGGGCTGGGGCTACGGTTGGGCCTGGGGCTGGGGCTGGGACTGGAGCTGGGGCCCCATCTGCCCGTCGCGAGCACTCTGTGACTCGTCATCAGTGGGCAATGACGAGGTAGGACCCACCGGGGAGGAAGCAGCTTGGGGTCCAACCCGGCCACGAATAGCACGTAGCCTATCTATATCTGACTTCGTATAGATAAATTAAAAATACATGAACACATTAAAAACAATAATTTGGCAGAAATCATCATCGACACTATATATATATATATATATGAACGGAGGTGCAAAAACACATAAATATGAACCAAGTTCTAAAATGTTACTACATTTTTTCCCGATTTTTTACAACATTACAAGTCAATCATTCTTAGTTTGAGAATCATCATCATCTTCATCACTTTCCTCATCGTCATCTTCTTCGTGGGACTCATCATCCTCTTCATCTTCTAATTCATCCTCTTCATCAATAGACTCAATCACATCATCTCCAACACTTTCCACGTCTTCTGCGTTATCATCTACGACTTCTTCTTCTACATGAAGCGTTGTTGGAAAAGGAAGATTGTCCTCCTCGTTGTTGACCTCAACAGGGAACAAGACAGGTGGTTGGTCGGCTTGAAAAGAGTCTAGCTCACTGTCATATGTCACGGGCAACTTCTTGGACTTGATAATTGTATACCAATGAGATTTGGGATTGACAACGTCCTCCGCGTAAAAGAATTGTACAGCTTGACTAGCAAAGACAAAGGGCTCGTCTGATGCAAGTCTTGACTTGACATTGACATCTACAATCTCTTGAGAGCTAACACGGATTCCTCTACTACATGTGACATTGAATCACGTACACTTGAACATTACCAGGCGGTTTTTGGAACCCAGATATGTTAGCTCAACAATTTCATCTAGCTCTCCGTAAAAGTCCATGCAATTCTCGGCATAACACAGTCGCCGTTGACCAAGACTCCACTGTTTTGGGTTTGTTTTGTTCGGTCATCATATTTTACGTTAAACCTATTTGACGTTAAACCTAAACCCGTTGATGATATAGCCTCCATGACAGGATGTTTGTTTATTAGGGCCTTCAGCTAGTAATTTCAAGCAGGAGGCCATCGGTCTATCCATTGACTGAACCTATTGTAGATGACGGTAAAAATTAAGCTAAAATATGTTTACTAATTGGCCACATAATTGTATATAACACATAATTTAATTTTGTTAAACAATCTTACACGCCTTTTGAACCACTGTACAAATTGTGATTTTTGATGAGATTTAAGTCCAGCAGGATCAGTGATTAAAGATTCCGCATTGAACTCACTACAAACAATGTAGCTGCAATCTTATCACGCACTTTCAATTATGTACAGCACTGAAGTGTATTAAGACTTTAAATTAATCATCGATCAATAATCACAATTCTCAAATGCACAATTAACAACCTAAAATTATCAAACAAATGATCAATGTTCAAATGGGAAAATTGTTCAAAATGCACATATCCGATGCTCTTGAATTATTTCAATTTGGTGTTCGATTTGATTAGGGCAATTAATTTATGGTTCAATTAGGGGGTTCAGTTAATTCAATTTAGGGTTCAATTAGGGGGTTCTATTAGTTCAATTTAGGGTTAGATTGGATTAGGGCATTCAATTTAGGGTTCAATTAGGGGTTCAATTAGTTTAATTTAGGGTTCAATTTGATTAGGCCATTCAATTTAGGGTTTAATTAGGGTTCAATTACATCAATTTAAGGTTCAATTATTGTTTAATTACTTCAATTTAGTGCTCAGTTGAATTGGGGCATTCAATTTAGGGTTCAATTAGTTTAAATTAGGGTTTGATTCGATTAAGGCATTCAATTTAGGGTTCAATTAGGGGGTTCAATTACTTCAATTTAGGGTTCAATTAGGGGTTTAATTAGTTTAATTTAGGATTCAATTCGATTAGGCCATTCAATTTAGGGTTTAATTAGGGTTCAATTACATCAATTTAGGGTTCAATTATGGTTCAATTACTTCAATTTAGTGCTCGGTTGATTTGGGGCATTCAATTTAGGGTTCAATTAGGGGGTTTAATAAGTTCAAGCTAGGGTTCAGTTGGATTAGGGCATTCAATTTAGGGTTCAATTAGGGGTTCAATTAGTTTAATTTAGGGTTCGACTCGATTAAGGCATTCTATTTAGGGTTCAATTACTTCAATTTATAGTTCAATTAGGGGGTTCTATTAGTTCAATTTAGGGTTTGGTTGAATTGGGGCATTCAATTTAGGGATCAATTAGGGGGTTCAATAAGTTCAATTTAGGGTTCGAATGGATTTGTAGCATCCCGGAATTTCCGGAACGTTAACATTCGCTCGATCAGATACACTCAGACAATTACGACCTCAAACTCAAGCAATTTAGAACCATCAGTCCGTCAGAGCAACTAAACCATTGAGTAAAATAATACTCTTAGTGTACAATTATACTTGAAACATCAAATCTAAGCTAATAATTCTAAATAACAATAATGGCCCACGCAGGGGTTCTAAAGGCTAATACTGAAACTTAAGTTCTCTTTCGCTCGGCTCAGATCTAGTCCACACCCAATGCGATGTATTGTTGGTTATCACCTGCGGAAAGGAAGTCAAAGGGGAGTGAGCTTTTGAGAGCTCAGTAAGGTCGCTCAAAGATAGAAACTACGAAACAATTTCAGATGAAATTCATAGATTTTCAACAAAAAAAAATCATAACTAGTTTCATTAGATATCAATACGATTTCCAGACACGGTACAAACAATCACGAATGCAATAACATGAGCAATTGCAAAGCCACACAGGCAGTGCAGGGTAATCACTTAGCAAAGCCACAAGGCGATGCTCATTAACACTTTCCACCGGCTAGTCCATCAAGGCACTAGCCCACACCAATACACCGGCTAGTCCATCAAGGTACTAGCCCACACCAATATCTTCCACTATACACCAACTCCCGCCAAACACACCAGTGCAAACTCTCATGTCAATATGCAGAATGAGAACAAAGGATAATACAATTCTTAAATCGATGTACAACGAGAAATAAACACAGTGCATCGAATATGATTTCCAATAAACGCTTAAGGCTCAAGATAGGTTTTTAAGGCAAACAATGCGACTTAATCAAAATAACAGAATCCAAAAGAATAGCGATAACAATTCAAAGAAATATTCAAGAACAAATAGAGAAAACTGGGTTTCAGAAGAAATCCCTTACCTCAGTCCAAGCTATGCACTGCTCAATGGCCTCGATCCAAAATCCTTTGAATTAACCTAAGTCGGGCAATTTATTTATAAGAATGCTATCCACACTAATATATTATAAATCTAATATAACTACCCACAATATACTCATTTCTCTACCCGGAACGACGAAATTCAAAGCAGTTTCCCACTCGGTCAACCTAACCCGATACTCGTCACATTCCACGAGGCTCCGAAATATCTCAAAAATATTCTTATCATTCATTAAGCATTATTTATAACTTAATAGAGCATATGGGATAAAAATATAATTTTTGATTATTTTCAAATTAAAAATAATTTCCTTAAATACAATAAAAACCAATAAATTTCCATAATTGCTTCTAGCTGGAAATAAGGACTCATAATTTTTATACAAGCCTTAATATATGTAGAAAAATTATAGAAATAAAAATCAAGATTTAAAAGGCACTAAAACTATTTCTTTATTTTTCATTTTGCTAAACTTAATGCGATATGGAAAATGATAGCAAATCATCTTCAAAAATTATCAAACTTTTACTGAGTCTTTCTTATAGTATAAAAACATTACTATAATTTTTCCAAAACATTTTCATGGGTTTAAGGGCTCCAAAGAATTTTTATATGTCTGAAATTGCAGAAAATATAGTAAATACATACGATATCAGAAAAATATGAACTTTTCACAGAAATTATAATATTTCACTAAGAATCATCCTGTAAATTTTCGGAATTTTCGGACAAGTGTACAGTACCCAACAGCCACGTGGTACAACTGTGCAAGCACAGTGTACCACTCCACTGCACAGGCCCATTACTGTTCACCTGTCTTCTTCCTTTCTTCCACTCCGCACAGCCTTCTTCCCAGAAATAAACTCACTCGCATGCCTGGTTCGTTCATTTCCTACACACACACACACACACACATCTATACTACTTTCACTCATTCACGCACATACATAAACACACAACAAAGCACACACTCATATTTCTCCACTCCCACGGCAGTGGGTCTTCCCTGCTCATTCACCTTTTAATTTGGTTCCACACACTCACAAGCACCACTTCACTCACACAGGCCTATATATATACACCCACATATACCCACTATACACACACTAATTCACAACACCCATACATCTACACAACACCTTACAACTGCTCTTACCGATGCACTTCCTTCACTCATTCACATAAATTCCTCCCGATGAAACACACCCAAACTCACACAGGCTGTGCACTAAAGATTGACACACGCACACACACATACACCACAAACTCACACACTGCACTCACCTTTTACTCCCCATAATACACACACTAAAACAAATCCATACTCTCCTGGGTCAAGACCATAAGATTCAAAACGTGTCCCTATCGCCCAGTAAATTAATGGGTTACTATTGCTGGCAGCCAAGCCACTTTGCCGCGTACGCATGATATACATCAGCGTTGACAAACACCTACTTTTCAGGACCTGTGCTGTCAACAAGTCTTTTTGTGTGAAGATTGCCTCTGTTCTAACTAAAGACCTCTGTCCAAACCTTCTCTCCAAACCCAGAACCCACTCACACATGCCACGTCTTCACTAACGCACACACACATACGATACCCATATGCAGTGTTACACACCAATACATTGAATCACTGCAAGAGAGCTTACCGGAGGTTGGACTCTCTTCGCCGGAGTTCACGAACGGCCTTCTTTGTCTCTTTTTGTGTAAGTTCTTCCTCTGCGAAATTCTCTCCCTCTCTCACGAACCCACACATAAATTGTTTCTCTCTCTCTCTCTCTGTGTGCCGATCTTCAGAAAAGTCGGGAATGGGAAATAGCTAGAGACGGCTACCCATAGTATAAGCAGGTAAATATATAAAACCCTAAGTTGGAAAGTCACAAAAAAAACCCCCTACTCATTCATTTTGTCGCTAAACTTTTCTTACCCGAACTTTTATTGTGAAATGGTCCAAGATTAAACATTTATGACAATTTATACACTACGAAAATTGTTAACGGGTTATTACACTATCTCGTTTTACAAATTGTCGCTAATAATAGTGCACCGATACTAAAAATAAATTTGTCACTAAAATATATTGACACTAAGAAAATTAATTCCTCGCTAGAATACACGTCAACTTTAAGCATAAAAATATCGTCGCTAAAATGTATATCAATACTAAAATAAACCCCGCCGCTAAAAGTTCTCTTTTTATATATTTTTTTAAATAAAAAAATCAACGCTAAAAACAATTGTCGCTAAAAATTTTAAATCAAACCGTTAAAAATATCGGGGTATTACAGGATTAGGGCTAATTAATATTAATTAGGGCTTATTAGTGTTAGGGTTTAGTTAAGGTTTATCGGGATTAATCCCAACTAACCATAATTAGGTTAACTAGGGTTAATTAGGGTTTAGTTAGGGTTTATTGGGTTAGACAAGTTAGGGTTTAATTAGGGTTTAGTTAGGGTTTATCGGGTTTGATAAGTTAGGGTTTAATTAGGGTTGTTAGGCCAGTTAGGGCTAATTTAGTTCTTTTGGGTTAATTTGACATTTTAAACTTTAATTAGGGTTTATTTAAGAGTTATATAGGGTCAATTAGGGTTAGTTCAAGTTTAGTTAATGTTAATTAAAGTTACAACATACAACAATGTATAATTAGAGTAAAATTACAATATACATTACAACAAATTAACTTCAATTAACAAAAACTAGTCAAATTCAAACTCAAACTTACATGCATAAATTCAAACTCAAACTCAAAATAATTAACCACATTATATTGAATTCAAACTCACATGCATTATACCACATACATTAAAAAACAATTAGGGTAAGATTGACATACCGGCGGTGGTGGTGGTGGTGGTCCGACAGCGGTGGTGGTGGTGCGGCAGTGGTGGGCCACTTGAGCTGTGGAGGGGCACGGCGTCGTGGGGGCTGTCACCTACGAGACGGGGCGGGTGGGGGGAGGGCTTCACCAGAGGGGGGGATCACCGAGGGAAGAAACGACCGATGAGTGAGAGAGAGAGAGAGAGAAAAAATAGGGAGAAAGAAAAAAAGGAAAATAGATATTTATATCAGGACTTTTAGCGACGGAAAACATTCTGTTGCTTAAAGTTAAGACTTTTAGCGACGGATACTTTAGCAACAGTATATTCCGTCGCAAAAGTGTAGTTTTAGTGACAGAATTTTTCCGATAGAAACAATTCGTCGCTAAAAAATTTCTACTAAATTTTAAAAAGGTGGCCAAAAATAGGAAAAATTTTAAAATATTTTAGCCACGGAAAATCCGTCGCTAAAATTCCATCTGTAAAAATCCGTCGGTAAATATTTTTACAGACGGTTTGTACCGTCAGTAAAAAATTTTAGCGACAGACTTTTATCAACGGTATTTGCCGTCGCTAAAACAAATTTTTCTCCGTCGCTAAATAGCCTTTTTCTTGTGGTGCATCTGAGGTCATTTTACCTTACTTTGTACTTTGGTCTAGAGAAGTCTAGTTCATTCCCTTCCCTACTACCAAATTTGGGTGTACCAAACAAGTTCTACAAAAAGAGTCTTTTAAAGCTATTTTCCTATTTCTGTTAAAAACTGAAGTATAGGTTGCGTCCTGTAGAGTCTGTGTCAAAACTATGTGGTTTTGATCCCGATTTGTCTGACCAGCTACGTAGGCCATTTGACCCTAGTTGTCGAATCAAACCAATATGTGTTAACATAGGGTTTACTTTATGCATATTTGTGTGTCACATATTAAAAGGCCAAAAAATCAATAAAAACAAAGAAGAAACTGAAGGTTTATGGTGGGTGCCTAACACACCACCCGCCCTATAACTTAGTTCCGGAACCTATCATTCCTATTTTCAGTAGATTAGAAGCGTATTTGGCATCTTAATAATCTTTTTTGAGGTTTTTTCTTCTTTTTCTTTTATTTTCAAAAAATAAGATGGTGATTCCTGGTTTTATGCCTTCGCGGGTTGGATAGTTGTCTTTCTGCGAGACCGTCCACTATATAGTATACCGGACGTAGAGAGAACAAAAAAAAAACCAAGTGTTGAATAACTGTCTTTCTGCAGGACTGTCCGCTATATAGTATAGCGGACGTAGAGAGAACCAAAAAAAAAAACCAAGTATTGGATAGTTGTCTTTCTGCGGAACTGTCCGCTATATAGTATAGTGGACGTAGAGAGAACCAAAAAAAAAAAACCAAGTGTTGATAGTTGTCTTTCTGGGGACCGTCCGCTATATAGTATAGCGGACGTAGAGAGAACAAAAAAAAAAACCAAGTGTTGGATAGTTGTCTTTCTGCGGGACCGTCCGCTATATAGTATAGCGGACGTAGAGAGAACAAAAAAAAACCCAAGTGTTGATTAGTTGTCATTCTGCGGGACCGTCCGTTATATAGTATAGCGGACATATAGAGAACCAAGAAAAAAAAACCAAGTTTTGGAAAGTTGTCTTTCTGCGAGACCGTCCGCTATATAGTATAGCAGACGTAGAGAGAACCAAAAAAAACCAAGTGTTGGTTAGTTGTCATTCTGCGGGACCGTCCGCTACATAGTATAGCGGACGTAGAGAGAACAAAAAAAAAAAAACCAAGCGCTGGGATTTATATGTCAAATGAAGAGTGATATATATATATATATATATATATATATATATATATATATATATATATATTCCTACTGTATGTTAGGATTTCATTCCAACTAGCAGTTATCCACATGTCATTCTAATAAGCGAACCCCGTCTTTCAATTTTTCAAGTGTTGGGAATTTTTGATGCGCCGTCCTCTAGACATTTTTAGCGGACGACGATAATTCTGTTTTAATAAATTGGTGACCGAAGCCTTGTTTTACCGACGGAATCAACAATCTCAATATCGATTAACAATAAAAAAACATACGATTAACAATCAACAATATAAACATCGACGGAATCGAAAAATGGCACAATTAAGAACCTAATATTTGGAAAAATAATGAACATTAACTTAAATTTGTTCATAAATAGAATTTAGGGTTCAACATTGGGGGAAAGTTTTTCATAAGTGCTCCGATCAAACACTGTCGCTTGAAAATTCCACTTTCCCGTGTGTTCAAACACTACAAAGTCCCCGAGATGGAGGTCATGCTGCTCCACAAATTCGTTCCAACCCTCTCCGAAACAAATTTGATCTTCGCCGCGCTTCTTCTTGATTCTAACATGCCATGACCCCTTGCGGTTGGTTATAGTTGAATCAAAATAAAGTGTGGTAAGCCAATAGCAAAAGGCTACCGGTATGTCCTAACATATTCACAATATAAAAAATAGGTAAGTTTTTAACCAAAGATCAAACTTTTAACACCAAAAGTAACACAGAGAAAGAGGGATGGCCTACAAGTTCTGTATCAAAACCAGGCATCATGACTTTGAAGAAGTGTCTGCCTGCAAGGTTCATGTTGCCTACAAATTCGCTGCTGCTGGCCGAATCAGAAGCCATCATGCCGGGAATGTCGCTGGAGGCACCGCGGCGTTGAGGGGAGGACGGGGCTGTCGGCGCGGCGTCAGGGGGAGGACAGTGGTGTCGCCGGAGATATGGGTCACCGGAGATGTGGGTCGCCGTAGATGGGGTAGCGGGTGGGTGAGATGTTTGAGACAGATAAAGAAACGAACGGGAGTGATAAGATCACTGGGCTCTGATTAATATATAACAGGATATAGTCATCCGCTACATTGTGTGGCGGACAAAAAGAAGACCAAAAGTTTTTTTTCGGCAAGCGTCCGCTACATTGTATAGCGGACATAAAGAACAAAAAATTAGGACTCTGGAGAGACGTCTGCTTTATTGTATAGCGAACACAAATAACAAAAAATGAGGACTCTGCAGAGACGTCCGCTACATTGTATAGCGGACGCAAAAGAAGGTCAAAATTTTCTAAAGTGTCAAAATTTTAAGACTCTCCAGAGGCGTCTGGGGCTAATAAAAAAAACAACATAAAATTTTAGAGTTGATGGCTCTCATAGGTCCATCAGAAAATATATAACAGTATTTGGTCGAATGATTATTAGAAAAAAATTACAAAAAATTATTATAAATGTCAAACATAGTTGATGGCTTTAAAAAAAATTATAGGTCCACTGCAACTTGTTCATCCTCATCTTCGGCATCATCTTCTTCCCTGTCTTGCAAACCTCATAGACTTATCCCCAGTGCCTTGTAATGGTTCCGCTTGTCGTGGTCGGTCATTTTGTTGCACAATGCACACCTTCTTAGCTTTTTAGGTTGAGTTGCCATTTTAATAAAGCTTTTACTTCGCGTAGATCTCTTGCGGCCTTTCTTTTGCGATATAATTGGATCCAAAGATGGGATATCATTCTCGTCTCCCTCCCCCGGCTCATCATCTTGTGATCCCGTCGTAAGCTTGGTGTCAACCGCATTGCTAACTGAAGTTACTTCCAACTGGTCGACGATGGGCTCTTACTGCTGAGTTACCTCGAGGAGATGTTTATATCCGACCATTGTAGCAGCACCCTTTACGGACAAACGGGTGAACATCGTCACCAGATGATTATACCGCAACGTCTCTGATTCTTCAAAGTCACTATACGAGTGCTCCGGAAAGGAAATGGTACTGTGCAACCTGTTTGCACCTTTCGTCCACCGTGACAGGACGTATTTATCGGGGATTGTCCTGATATTCTTCTGTGTGCCACTACAAGAAAACAGGGTTTTAACGATGGGGAAATCCGTCGCTAAAAGCCCAAAATCCGTCGCTAAAAGAATTAGCGACGGATTCACCGTCGCTAAATATCCCTCGTATAAAAGCCCGTCACTAATAGTTTAGCGACGGAATTTTTAAATCCGTCGCTAAATATGTCATTTTTACCGACGGATTTATTTTTAATTAGCGACGGATATTCCGTCGCGAATTATATTTTTTAGCGACGGATTTATATTTTCGAGACGGAATATTCCGTCGCTAAATAACTGATTGTAGGAATACTTTAGCGACGGAATTAATTCGTCGCCAAAAGTCAATTTTTTTTTGAAATTTTTTTTTATTTTTCAATTACCCAGACCTGTAATACAATTTTCAAATCTCAACAACAACGCGCAATAATCAATACAGAAAGAAATATATATAATCAATTATAAAAAATATTTATAATAAAAAAAATTCATATATGTACAAGCCGGGAACCGGATATAGCCGGTTAGGAGAGGGGAGAAGAGTACAAGCCGGGCACGGGGGGGAAGCTAGGAACGGGCACGGGAAGGGGCTCATCAGGGGTTCCCGAGTCCCGGATCTGGATCCTGCTGATCCGGGGCCGGGGCGGCCTGTCCAACAGTGCCCTGCTCCCTGATCATCCGGCACACCACTGTAGCAATGCGCTGGATCTCCTCGTCGTCCAACTGAGGCCGAGGAGCCGGTGTCTGTGGAGGGGCAGCAGGGGGTGAGGACGCTCCTATCACGGCACGAGCAGTCGTGCTAGGCAGGCCGCGTATGCGGCCTTTCGGCCGATTCACGACCTCCGGCGTATCCAGCCATCGCTTCAACCCCCCAGTACTCGCAGCCGTACTAGTGGACGCTGATGGCTGTCCGGACTGCTGCTCGGACCCCCTTAGCTGTTCATACGAGGCCTGCAAAAATAGTGGTTTAACGATATGTTAGGGCATTAATTAACGAAACAGACATTGAGGATAGAAAGAAAAAACATTAACTTAAATAAATTGACTCACATCGATCCGCCGGGCAATATCTGAAATATAGTCGCCCGCCCGGTGCGTCTCGTCCTTGTCCTTCTTCCGCACGTGCGTCTGATTATACGTCAGAGCTACGACCTCATCGTCCTCCAGATCCGGGTGCTCGACCGCGTTCTTGTGTCGGACGATGTCGTGTGGCACCGACCCCCCCGTGTGCGTCGGATCTTTGTTCTGTCTGTTCTCAGTCCCGCTCTTACTCTTGGCGTCCCAACCTGGATCCGCAGCCCACCGATCTATCATCTCCCCCATACACGGTGAGATATCCAATGTGGGGGATATCTCGCCATGTCCGTCATCGGGGCACCCGCGGGCAGCGCCTTCTTCGCCCGGTCCCGTGCATCGTGGAGCCATCGGCGGTAATTCTTGCCGATGTAGGCAAAGAAAGCCTGCTGCCCCAGTACCTGCTGCTGAGGCGTGTCAAACGTGAACCCCTCCTGTAAGGCATTCAATAACACAAATTAACAACATAAAACAAACTGTAATTTAACATTTACTAACGCTGAAAAAAATACTTCACCGTACCAGCCACTCCTCCCATAGGGCCTCCCTCGCAGCGGCATCCCAGTCCTTCCAGTACAGGCGTGGCTCGAAGAATCGGCCCTTCACAAGAACGCCGATCTTCGTCCTCGCCATATTCTCCAGGATCCTGCCAAAGAAGTAATTAAATTAATTAATACAGTTCAAATATAAATTAACACCCCAAAATTTTAAAATAAGGCATGAGGTGATATTTTTAGTACTTACAGGCCCTCCTGCGTGAGCGTAACTCTCTGTTTACGCTGGGGGTCGATGCGTACCCCGCGTGTCGGACCACGGCCTCGTCGAGATCCTACAAAACACAGACATTAATACAGTTCAAATATAAGGCTAGCGAAAATGTACGAAACACCGTTATCAACTATACCTGAGGTAGAACCCACGGAAGATGGAGAATGCACGCGCGTGTGGGATGAATCTGCGTCGGGCTGGGGCGACGGCTCGAGCTGGGGCTGGGACGACGGCAGGGCTGGGCCCCCGATGGCTGTCCGCGATCACTCTGTGCCTCGTCATCAGTAGGCAATGACGAGGTGGGACTAACCGGGGAGGAAGCAGCTCGGCGTCCAGCCCGGCCACGAATAGCCCGTATCCTATCCATATCTGACTTCATATAGATTATATACAAAGACATTAACACGTGAAAAACAATAATTTAGGCATAAATCATCATCGGCACTATATATATATATATATATATATATATATATATATATATATATATATATATATATATATGAACGGATGTGCAAAAACACATCAATAAACACCAAGTTCTAAAATGTTACTACATTTTTCCCGTGATGTTACAACATTACAAGTCAATCATTTTCAGTTTGCGAATCATCTTCATCACTTTCCTCGTCGCCCTCTTCTTCGTGGGACTCGTCGTCCTCTTCATCTTCTAATTCATCCTCTTCATCAGTAGACTCGGTCACATCATCTCCAACACTTTCAACATCTTCCGCGTCATCATCTACGACTTCTTCTCCCTCAAGAAGTGTTGTTGGAAGAGGAAGATCGTCCTCCTCGTTGTTGACCTCAACAGGAAACAAGACACGTGGTTGGTCGGCTTGAAAGGAGTCTAGCTCACTGTCATATGTCACGGGCAATTTCTTGGACTTGATAGTTGTATACCAATGAGATTTGGGATTGGCGACGTCCTCCGCGTAAAAGACTTGTACAGCTTGACTAGCAAACACAAAGGGCTCGTCTGATGCAAGTCTTGACTTGACATTGACATCTACAATCCCTTGAGAGCTAACACGGATTCCTCTACTGCATGTGACATCGAACCACGTACACTTGAACATTACCAGGCGGTTTTGGGAACCCAGATATGTTAGCTCAACAATCTCATCTAGCTCTCCGTAAAAATCCATGCAATTCTCGGCATAACAGTCGCCGTTGACCAAGACTCCACTGTTTTGGGTTTGTTTTGTTCGGTCATCATCTTTTACGTTAAACCTAAACCCGTTGATGATATAGCCTCCGTAACAGGATGTTTGTTTGTTAGGGCCTTCGGCTAGTAATTTCAAGCATGAGGCCACTGGTCTATCCATTGACTGAACCTATTGTAGATGACGGTAAAAATTAAGGATAAATCAGTATACTAATTGGCCACAGAACTGTATATAACACATAATATAATTTCGTTAAATAATCTTACACGGATTTTGAACCACTGTACAAATTGTGATTTTCGATGAGATTCAAGTCCAGCGGGATCAGTGATTAAAGATTCCGCATCGAACTCACTGCAAACCAATATGCATTTAACTCGCTTAACACACACTTTCAATTATGTACAGCAATGTAAGTGAATTAAGACTTTAACTTACTCAACGAATGCCGAAACTTCATCGCAATTTAGAAGGGCATATATTGTTGCAGCACTGTACTCTTCATCTGTTAGCCATCGAGTATACGTTCGGCCGAACGGACTACTTGACTGCTTGAATATTGACAATTGCCCTTCCAAATTTGTGCTTGCTCCGGGATCATTTCGGCCTAGTTGATTTAACCTCGTACCAACATTAGGCCCGAAATATTGACTACAAAAGTTTACAAGTTCTTCCATTACGTAAGCCTCCGCAATTGAGCCTTCAACCCGAGCCTTATTACGGACTTTTTTCTTTAAATGGAACATGAACCTAGAAGTTTAGCGAATCGAGTTAGGTGGAATATCAATGATAACAGATGTCGCATTAAGTGTAAACGAACAACTATAACAATTTAAGGATTACCTCTCGAAGGGATACATCCACCGATATTGCACGGGTCCACCCATCTTAGCTTCATATGCCAAGTGAACAGGCAGATGCTCCATTGAATCAAAGAACGAAGGTGGGAAGATTTTCTCCAGCTTGCAAATCGTCACCACAATGTTCTTCTCAAGCACTTCCATGTTACTCACCCGGATCGTAGAAGAGCATATATCTCGAAAGAAATGAGATAATTCAGTCAAAGTCTCGCAAACAACCCGTGGCAACAGTCCCCGGAAGGCAATAGGAATGAATCTCTCCATGAATACGTGGCAGTCGTGACTCTTCATCCCTTGGAACTTGCATTCCGATACATTGCAACAACGAGATATGTTGGACGCAAACCCATCCGGAAGCTTCAAATTCTTAACCCACTGACAGACCTTCTCCACTTGTTTCTTGTCTAGACAGTAAGGTGCTTTCGGAAGTATGGTCCTCCCACTGACTGTCCGAGGATGCAATTCACGGCGTACACCCAACTGTTGTAGATCCCTTCTCGCTTTAAGGTGATCTTTCGATTTGCCCTTGACATTCATCACTGTGTTGAACACATTATCAAAAACGTTCTTCTCAATATGCATCACATCCATGTTGTTTCGGATAACGAGCGTCCTCCAGTAGGCTAACTCCCAGAAGATACAAAATTTTCTCCAGTTGTGCTCTTTCCCGAACCCTGCAATCTTCCGATCCGGCACACCCTTACCGTGTGGTATGTCAGTATCAAGTGCCTCCAGGTGTGAGAGTACTTCTTCACCAGATGGGTAGTCCAGTGTGACAACCTCACGCTCGATTGTCCCGTCAAATTTATCCTTCTGCCTACGAAACTGATGGCCCGGTGGCAAAAGCTTACGGTGACATCCGAACCACGAGGCCTTTTCGCCGTGCTTTAACGTATGACCGGGGTTCACGCCCATACAAGCAGGGCATGCTAGCTTCCCATGTGTGCTCCAGCCACACGTCATTCCCAATGCGGGGAAATCATGTATAGTCCACATCAAAGCAGCCCTCATCTGAAAATTTTGTTTAAGGGATGCATCATATGTTTCGACTCCATGATTCCATAATTGTTTTAACTCATCAATCAACGGCCTTAAATACACATCTATGTCCTTACTGGGACTCTTCGGCCCCGGAATAAGCAACGACAAGAACATATACGGCTTCTTCATGCACATGCCTGGTGGAAGGTTGTAAGGGACAATAATAACAGGCCAACAGGAGTAAGGCGTGGTAGACTGACCGAAAGGGTTGAACCCATCGGTTGCCAGACCAAGTCTAACATTTTGAACTTCCTGAGCAAAGACTGGATGCCTGCGGTCAAACTCCTTCCACGCCTCTCCATCAGCTGGGTGTGTCAGCACATCGGCATCGTTGCTGCGAGTCTCACGGTGAGCCCTCATATGTTCAGCTGTACTGGAGGAGTAGTACATTCTCTGAAGCCGTGGTGTGACCGGGAAATATCGCAATATCTTCCATGCAATGTTTTTCTTCTTCCCTTTGTCCGGTTTGTACCTCGAATGATCACATACTGGACATAATGACAAATCCTTATTCTCTTTCCAGAATAATACACAATCGTTATTGCACGCATCTATCCGGTCATAGCTCAACCCAAGTTTCCTCATCATCTTCTTCGCGTCATAGTACGACGGCGGTAGCTTTTCACTTTCGGGCAGTATTTCTTTGATGAAGGTAACAAACTCGTTAAAACCTTTCTCACTCAGCCCGTGGTCTGATTTCAACTGTAATAACCTACTAACCGCAGACAGCCGTGTGTGTTTCGGAGCTCCATCCCACAGCGGCTCTTCCGCAGCTCTCAACAACTCATAAAACTGATGAGCCCCCTCGATCGGCGGTTGTGGACTGTCGTTACCCCAGTCAACATTAGCATGCCCAGCATCCATAATCATATCTCGGAAATCATATCGTGCCTCCTCCCTAACTTCAGTTTGACTAGCCAGGTTGGACGACAATACTATCGTTTCCCCGTGCTGCGTCCACCTTGTGTATCCACCCATAAAACCGTACCGACGAAGATGCCATTTTACTTCAATTCTTTTTCTCCAGTGCAACAACTCACATCTACCGCACGGACACCTTATCTTATCAAGGTCAACATGTGCAGGATGCGCATAAGCGAAGTCGAGAAATTCGTCAACGCGACACTCAAAATCTTCAGCATTCTTCCTTTTCATCCAACTTCGATCGACTGACATGACGACTGAATTATCGTACTGTATACCACCTTCAATAATGACCAGTGATTAGGCATTGGCGATGTAAATATCAATGCATGAATGTTACAACATGTCTACATATTTTCCCTCCACTCTTGAACAGGTAGTGGTCCTATCCCATTCAGAAAAGCACATGTTTATAAAACAGTGAATAACTCATGCTTAGTCCAATGTCTGTGAAAAATTCGGCAGCACCTCCCCGCATTTCTCCAAGTACACCACATCGATTAGGTGTTCTAACATTCATCTAACCTTGCTCAGGAAGGTTTGACGGATGTTAGAACACCAGATCTGTATGCACCCGAAAAAACACATGAGAACGTGTACCATATATCCACGACATAGAACATAAAGCATGAGTCAAAATACTGTTTTATAAACAATTAGCTTTTCCAAACTGTCCAAACTGGACATCCAAAGGCTCATTACAAGGCATTACTTTGTAATGAGTACCTTTGAACGGGAACTAAGGGTTTCTATGCATGCATGTGTTCAGAAATTGATAAGATATGCAAGAATCTTTTCGAAATATCAAAACTACAGAATGATCGTTGCATATGTTACCAATTCCACATTAAATAGATCTCGTTGGCAACGAGTTGAACCATCTCGTTGCCAATGGACTTCTCAAAACAACAATTAATATAAAGAAGGCAGGGTTTGTAAACAACGAGTAATTGAACCATCTCTGGGCAACATGGAGTAATTATGGGATGTACAAGGGCTAATTAGGGCTAACTGGGTTATTAGGATTAATTACGATTATTAATTATAGCTAATTAGGGTTGATTAGGACTAATTAGGGTTATTTAGTCCTAATTAGGGTTTAATTGTGCCGAGTAGTGATGATTAGTCCTAATTAGGGCTAATTGGGCTTAATTGGGTTATGTTAGGGCTAATTAATGTTAATGAGGGATAGTTTCAGATAATTATAGCTGACTAGGGTTGATTAGGACTAATTAGAGTTATGTAGTCCTAATTAGGGTTTAATTGTGCCGAGTAGTGCTGATTAGTCCTAATTAGGGCTAATTAGGCTTAATTGGGTTATGTTAGGGCTAATTAATGTTAATGAGGGCTAGTTTCGGATAATTATAGCTAATTAGGGTTGATTAGGACTAATTAGAGTTATTTAGTCCTAATTAGGGTTTTGATGGTGCCGAGTAGTGTTGATTAGTCCTAACTAGCGCTAATTAGGCGTAATTGGGTTATGTTAGTGCAAATTATGACTAATTAGGCTAACTACAATCAATATGCGCATAATTGGGTTCATTTGGGCTAATTTGGGGTAATTACAGCTAATTTGAATTTCATCAGGTTCTTAGGGTTAATTAAAACTAATTAGGCTCGTTAGAGCTAATTAGGGTTAATTGATTTACTAAAATATTGTTAATCAGGACTAATTAGGGCTAATTATAGCCAGCGCTAGAGCCACGATTAGATTCCAGGGGGTGCATGCTAAAAATGTCGCATTAACCTAACTAACCTAAATTTAATGCACATTCAACAACCTCAATTCCGACACCTCATATAGGGTGTCGATATGGTGTCCGATACGTGTCTGACACCTCCGGACACGTGTCCGACACATACCGACGCGTGTCTGACGCCTCTGGACACGTGTCCGACGGCGTCGGACACGTGTCCAACTCCAATCGACACGCACCTCCAGACACATCGGCATATGTTAATTTGTTTTTTAAATGTCGGACACCGTCGATAAGACGTGGTGTCCGTGTCTGTGCTAACTAACAGGTATTTCAATCCAATTGGGTCCCATCCTCCGTCAACAATCTCAATTCTCAATTCTCAAATGCTCAATACAATAAAAATTAACAAAAATCACACATTCAATCCAATTGGGTCCCATCCTCCGTCAATAACCTCAATATCTCAAATGCTCAATGCACAATTAACAATCTAAAATCATCTTTAACTTTTCATAGCAATTTACATGTATAAGAGGAAGACAGAAGGTATAGCGTAGAGCAAATAGAGAGGAAGACAAGAACTTTACCTCACGAGAAATACTGCCGGAGGTGAGAAACCGTCATCTCCGGTGGTCCCGGTGGTCGACGCTCTCTCTCTCTCTCTCTCTCTCTCTCTCTCCTCTTCACAGATCTGCCAGAGGTGAGGGCCCGTGGTCGCCGTTGTCGAGGGAGGTCACCGCCGGGATCGAGGGAAGTCACCGCCGGTGTCGAGGGAGGTCGCCGCCGGGGTAGAGGGAAGTTGGGTTTTGGGATTTTCGAAGAGAGAAGCAGTGACAGTTCAAACCAGATCTGTGAATTAAATAGACTTTTAGCGACGGATTTATTTCATTGCTAAAAGTCCGTCGGTGAAGACCTATTTGTACCGATAGAGTTTTTTGCGACAGAATAAATCCGTCGCTTAAATAATATTTCACGGCGGCGTGTTACTGACAGAGGTTTCCGTCGGTAAAACGCCTTTTCACCGACGGAGTTTTTTGCGATGGAATAAATCCGTCACTTAAATAATATTTTACGACGGAGTTTTACTGACGGAGGTTTCCATCGGTAAAACTTATTTTAGCGACGGAATCTATGCCGTCGCTAAAACTCCGTCGCAAAAGACGTCTTTTCCTGTAGTGGTGAAAAACCGCAGAATGTGTCTACACAGGATGCCATGGAACTCAAACTTCTTGCAAACACATGTCACCGAGTCCGTCAATGTGTCGTGGCTCACCGTATAAATTCTGCGCAGCTTCTCAGGGACGAGGTCATTCACGAGCGAATAAACCTTGTACTCACGCGACGACTTTTCTGCCACCTTGTTTATACTGTATCGGCCCGATTTTTGCAGCTCTACTTGGTATAGCATGAAGATCTCCTTCGTATAGACTTTGGCACCGTTCAGCTCCAGCGGGGTCTCAAGCAACCTTCTCCTTTGCTTGTACGTGGTTGCAAAGTCTGCAGCCCTTTCTTTCACGAACAACGACGCAACCGCTTTTTGTGCGGATGTGACGAAACTCTTCAAATTGGTAGTTGTACCCACATAACTATCGAACGTGGCATTCATAGATTCACTCATGCCCACTGAAAAATCCCTTCTCGTGTAAACGCCAATCCATTGCTCTTTGAGCTCGTACAAGTGCTGGAGCCACTCGTTGTCTTGCAATGAGTAATCCCAACAAGCTTTTCCCACCTCTCCTCGAATTCCTCAATCGTTAATGACTTATTAACGCACTTTTCAAAATCCTGTTTAAAGTCTGGATACTTTGCGTACACGTGATGCAGACGTTCAGGGTATTTGTTGCTTATGTGCCAAGTGCACAAGTTGTGTCGAGTATCTGGGAAGACGGTAGCAATAGCCTTCTTCATTGCCAAATCTTGATCGGTGATGATAATGTTGGGTGCTTTGAAGTTCATTGCTTCCAGCCACACCCTAAACAACCATTCAAAAGAACTCTCGCTCTCGTCCCTTAACAAGGCGAACCCGAACAGGATGGAGTGATAATGATGATTGACGCCCGTGAAAGGAGCGAACGGCATCGAGTACTTGTTGGTACGGTATGTGGTGTCGAAAGTCACGACATCCCCAAAATGCTTATAAGCTAGCCTCGAACGACCGTCGACCCAAAAAATTGTGCTAACTCGATGCTCGTCGTCAAGTTTATAATCGAAGGTAAACTGCGGGTCCTCCATCTGCATCCGTTTCAATAGGCTCATTGTCGATTGCGCATCATTGAGGTCATACGCGGCTCGTCTATGGGTTCGGACCGCGTTACGAACGTCTGTCGTGTTAAAGTTTAAATTTTGAATTCCCCCAGCCTGTTCAGCAAGAACATTAATCATGTCGGTAGGTCCTAGCCGCGCATTGCTCATTGTGTGAATTAGGCTCCTCGCGACCTTACCCATCTTCTTGTGTTGATGCATCTGACTCACCTTAGAAGGGGTTACTAACGGGTGATTGTGTGCCAGTTCCAGGCTGGTATGCTTGGCTTTATAGCTTACGAACATCTTGACCTGGCAATTTGTGCGCTCAAAGCAGTCCCGTCTTCTACGCGAATATCCTATTTCGTCATCACTGTCATCGTTGCCTACGCGTGTCTCATTTTGCACTGGGTTTCTGCCCCTATGACACTCGTATAAGCGAGAGCATATCTTTTTCGTTACGTTGCTTGTTCTTGTAGTCTTTATTCTAATGCCAAAACCAACCCTCAATGAATACGCTCGAAAACATTCTTCAGCTTCTTCCAATGTTTGAAATGTTCGTCCTAGATACGGATCACTAGCATCTACGGGGGGTTGGAGCTCGACACGAAATCAGACATTGTGAAACAAGACCTATGTAGAAATAGACTACGCTTTAACATCCCAAAATTTTTGGAACGTTATCACTCCATCAATCGTTTACGCTAAGACAATAGAACCCTCAACTCAATCAATTTATAATCATCCACCAGTCAGAGTAACTAAACCATCGAGTAAAATAATACGCTTAGTGTACTACCATAGTTGGAACATCAAGTCTAAGTTAACAATTTTAAATAACTATAATGACCCACGCAGGGGTTCTAAAGACTAAGACTGAAACTTAAATTCTCTTTCGCTCGGCTCAAATCTACTCCACACCCAATGCGATCTATTGTTAGTTATCACCTGCGGAAAGGAAGTCAAAGGGGAGTGAGCTTTTGAGAGCTCAGTAAGGTCGCTCAAACGAAGAAACTACGAAACAATTACAGATGTTATTCATTGATTTTCAAAAAAGAATCATAACTAGTTCCATCAGATATCAATACAATTTTCAGATACGATACAAACAATCACGAATGCAATAACATGAGCAATTGCAAAGCCACACAGGCAGTGCAGGGTAATCACTTAGCAAAGCCACAAAGGCGATGCTCACTAACACTTTACACCGACTAGACCATCAAGGCACTAGCCCGCACCAATACACCGGCTAGTCCGTCAAGGTACTAGCCCACACCAATATTCTCCAACATACACCAACTCCCGCCAAACACACCAATGCACAATCTCATGTCAATATGCAGAATGATAACAATTCGATAATGCAACATATTAATCAATGCTCGATGGACAATAATTACTGAGCACCGATAAGAGTTTCAATAAACGTTTTAAGGCTCAATGAAAAGGTATTAAAGGCAAATAATGAATTCTCATAACAAATATAACGGAGTCCAAAGAAATTCGATAGCAATTTTAAAAAAATATACGAGGACAAATTGAAGAATTGGGTTTCGAAAAGAAATCCCTTATCTCAGTCCAAGCTATGCACTCGCTGCTATTCAACCTTGTTCAAACCTCGAATTAACCTACATGGGCAAATTAATTTATTAGAATTAAACCTAGCCTCACCAACTATTAACATAATGCTAAATCCTAATTGTTGCTCCCACTGACACTCTTAACGTAACCGAAAACGAATCAGATTTCTCGAACGACTAAACCTAAGGGATAACCACACACACTCTGAAAAGCATTAAGACACTCCAAAAATGATACAAAATTACTATAAAATACTTTTGTACCTTAAAACACTATAAAAAGTTATAATATAAGTTTTCTGATTTTTTGGATATTTTTGAATTAAAAACAATTTTCTTAAATACCAAAAAAAGCCCAAAATAACAATTAATGCTTCTAATTCAAATCAGAGTTCCATAATTTTCATGATAGCATTATAATATGTAAGAAAAATACAGAAATCAAAATTGAAATTTAAAAGGCACCGAAACTATTTTAAAATCATTTGTTTCATTAAATCAGATGCGATACAGGTTAATGTACTAAATCAACTCAGAAATTAATGAAACTTAAACTGAGTTGTTTTTTTACTATAAAAGCACTGCTGTAATTTTTACAGAATTTAAGATTAATAGCAATTGCTCAAAACAAATTTTAGGATAGCTCCACTTGCAAAAATATTAAAAATATCAAACAACATCAGAAAAATATGAAATTTTTACAGAACTTATAATATTGTACTAAAAACCTACGTGTAAAGTTTCAGAATTTTTGGACATTGGTACGGTGCTCAAGAGCCACGTGGTACAACTGTGCAAGCACAGTGTACCACTCCACTGCACAGACCCATTACTGTTCACCTGTCTTCTTGCTTTCTTCCACTCCGCTCAGCCTTCTTCCCAGAAACAAACTCACTCGCATGCCTGGTTCGTTCATTTCCTATACACACACACACATATACCATTTCACATGCCATGTCTCCTACTTCTTCTTTCATTTCATTTACACATATGTAATATGTTTCCTTCACAAAACTCACACAAACAGGCCATAGGGACACCCATATACTCGTCACAAAGCAGCTTCACTCCCTTGCTAATGCACAGATTTACACACCCACGCATTATATTCACAGATTTGGCCACCATGCCTAGTGCATGTCTCTCTTTCTTTCTTTTTTCACTCACCACTTTATCTTATACCCACATATATGACACACACACACACACACACACACACACACACACACACACATATATATATATATATATATATATATATATATATATATATATATATCCAACACTCACGTTTGCAGGTTGCACCATGGCAGGCTATTGCACCTCTCACAAGTTCAACCATCACATAAACACATACCTTGCCACTCATAGAACTCACGCACCAGAGCAACGACCCACGTAAACGCACTCTCTTGCCCAGCTACCTTCACAGCAAGCTGCCCATGCACTCAAATTCCCCTCTTCTTTTGCGCAGCTATAGGTGTTATGAAAAATCACTCCACATGGTGCAAAATAGCCCCTTATCTCTGGTTCCTTCCCAAATCCATATCCCTTCATGCCACTGCTATACGCACTCAAACATTCGAATGTTTACGGCATCCACATGGCTGCTTTCTCCCCATATATATATATATATATATATATATATATAACCCACCATTTCTCACAGACCCATTACCTGAATGTATATTAATTCCTACAGTTTAAACTGCCTCATGGCAGTGTTTCGTCCCCTATAAACACACATTTTTCTCTCTCTTTATTTTAAGCACATATACAGATTACATGCATACACACGAACACACTTCCAGTTTTCTGCCTTTACTGTAAGCATCCCTTAAATCCTTAAATAACCAAGAGAAAAAGGATGAGAAACTTACTGGAAAGCTTCGCCGAAAATCTTGTCACCGTTCTCTCTCTCTCTCTCTCTCTCTCTAGAGCATTTGGTTGACGGCCGAAAATGCCTTGGACGGCTGTGATGTTTCAACAAAAGTGTATATATATATATATACACACACACGTGTGGAGTGAAACCCTAGTTAGACTAAAAAGAAAACCTACTCTTTATTTGTCGCTAATTCTTCTAACACAAACTTAATATTGCCGAAACGATCCCAAAACATAATAAAGAGTGTTAAATAACACAAACGCTACATGATGTGCAAGGAAAATTATAAACGGGTCGTCACGCCATCCCGTTCGACAATTCGTCGCTAATCAATACACCGCTAATAGTTGTTAAATAAAAAATCTTAACACCAAAAATTTGTCACCAAATTTATTTTTTTTAAATCAAACCGTTAAAAATATCAGGGTATTACAACGCTTAACAATCAAATGACATTTTTAACTCAAAATATTATCTCAAAATTATCTTGGCGAATAGACAGATTTAGGATGACAAATATACCATATACATAATCTCAAAAGTTTCTCCCATTTTGCTAATTATAAATTTATTGAACATAACAAATTAAAATTACTAAGTGAAACAGACAAATTCATCATGCCAAAATACAACTAACATATCTCAAAAAATTCGAATTTAAATAGGATACATGTGCCGAAGTTAGCGAACCTAAAAAAAATGAAATTAACTACAATGAATTAGTTTAAAGTTAATAAATTAATTTCTAAAACATCACAAGTTGATGAATAGAGAGACAAATTTCTAGAACATCACCAAAGGTCTATACTTTTTTGTCCAAAAAAATAAATTATACTTGATCAGTCAATCCACCCAGAAAACTTTTGAGATCACAAACTTACCTTGCTTGAGTGAAGCTTGAAGCAAGTGTTACTCGAAGTTTGAGGGGAGCTGAAAATGGAAGCAAGTGAATCTGAAGGAGAAGAAAATTTTGCTGAAAGAACTGAGAATTTGGGAACTTTTAGGTATAAGGGCAATAATGTCCGAGACATGACGTCGCGGACAGAACTGCCGACAACTCTGACACGTGCAGAAATAAAGGTCCATAAATATAATTTTGCATTTAAAAGTCCGGCGACATAATGTCGCCGACACTGTTGACGTGACACCTACCGAAAGGAACAATCGTGGGGCTCTGACGGGAGACTTTCTTGGCGACTGACGGGACAGGTCCTGACTTGTGTCAGCCTAGAGGTCGTCCGCCACACTATGCGGCGGACGACTTTTTCCTGACATGTGTCAGGGCCTGAATGTCATCCGCAATACAGAATCGCGGACATGCGTGGATGGGCAAAAAGGTAAAAAATGTCATCTGCGACATTATGTCGCGGACTACTGAAAGTTTTCAATCTGGGCCGTCCATCTTTCAGGATGGACGGCCAGATTGCGCTAGCAAAATAGCCCATTTTGCTAGCGCTATATATATATATATATATATATATATATATATATATATGTGGGAGTTGATTCTTATATATATATGTGTGTGTGTGTGTATATATATATACATACACACACATATATATATATACACACACACACACACACATATATATATACATATATACACACATATATACATATATATATATATACATATATCTACATATATATATATGTATATATATGTATATATATACATATATATATGTGTATATGTATATATACATCTATATATACATATATATATATACACATATATATACATATATGTACATATATATATAGATGTACATATACATACATATATATATGTAGATATATATATATATACATATATGTATATAGATATGTATATATGTAGATATATATATATATATATGTGTGTGTGTGTGTGTATATGTATGTATGTACATATATATATATGTACATATATATATATGTATATATATATGTATGTATACATACATATATAGATGTATATACATATACATACATATATAGATGTATATACATATACATACATATATATATACATATATATATATATATATATATATATATATATATATATATATATATACATACATATACATATACATATACGTATATGTCTATGTATATATATACCTATACACACATATATATATATGTGTACAGGTATATATATATATATACATATACATATATATATATGTATATACATTTAAAAGACTTTGATATATTTTTCCAACACCTTATTGTATTACTCATTGTCTGTAGTTGTTCTTAATAAATTATAATGTTTTATTAATACAGCACAATTTTTGCAAAATTGTGAGCCAGTAGAAGAAGGAATATGAGCTTTGGATGGACACCGGACGTCAATAAGGCCCTGCCTGGCACCCCTCAGTTTGGGTGTTGACGATTGGTATAACGAAATCCGTAGTTTTTCTCTTAGAAAGACTTAGGTGTTTTTCCGGCCAAACCTCCCGGACATATTTAGATTTAAACGACAAAGGTAAAGGTAAAATATGCAATGAATGCAGCCAAGGCAAAACTAATTGCTGCATAAAATTAATAGACACTTATCAAATCACTGATATTACAGACAACGAAGAAAATTATGATATGGATATCTACAATTTAGACAAAATAAACTACAATTTAATGCATTATTTTTCCAATAAACAAGATATTATTAAGGCAATTGAAACCTTAACGTTTATAGGAGAAGACCCCATTAAAAGATCGGATTTAAATAAAATATATTGTAAATTAGACATTATAAACCCTGAATACATTGTGATGACAGCTAATATAGAAGCAAGTAGTCTAGATACAGAAGACTTTAAGATGCACATTAAAGAACTTATGCAATTAGGAGTAATAAGACCAAGTAATAGTCAACATAGGTCAGCAGCTTTCATAGTACGAAATCATGTTGAAATAATAAGAAACAAAAGTATAATTGTAATAAATTACAAAAAACGATAGTTATAATATACCCAACAAGACTTTTCTGTTAAGCAAAATACAAGGTAAAAAAGTGTTTAGTAAGTTTGACTGTAAATCAGGCTTTTATCAGATCAAGATGTGGCCTGAAGACATTAAATGGACAGCCTTCACAACACCTGAACGTTTATATGAATGGTTAGTTATGCCTTTTGGTCTTAAGACAGCCCCTAATATCTTCCAACGCAAAATGGATGATATCTTTAGACCATACAATGATTTTATTTTAGTATACATAGACGATATTTTAATTTGTAGTAAAAATGAGACAGAATACATTTCACATCTAGATTTAGCCTTTAAATTATTTGAAAAACATGGCTTAATTCTAAGTAAGAAAAAAGTCGAATTGTTTAAAACAAATATTAAGTTTTTAGGAATGGACATAGGAAATGGCAAAATCAAATTACAAGAACATATAACAAAGAAAATTTTACAATTTCCTGACAAGATAGAAGGTTTAAAAAAAATACAAGCATTCTTGGGATTACTTAACCAAGCAAGAATGTACTTTAAAGATTTAAGCAAATTAATTGGACCATTATACAATAAAACTCGTAAAAATGGTCAAAGACATTTTAATACAGAAGACATAAATCTTGTAAAGACAATAAAAGAAAAGGTAAAAACATTACCTGATCTTTATTTACCTTTAGACACAGATTATTTAATAGTACAAACAGACGGTGGCAAAGAAGGCTGGGGAGCAGTCTTTTATTGCAAACAAAACAAATACAGCAATAAAAAGGAAGAAAGATTATGTCGCTATGCAAGTGGTAAATATAAAGAAAGCAATCAGTATTTAACAAGTTTAGATTTTGAATTACTAGCAATTATTTATGCTGTAGAACATTTTAAGGCCCTTCTAATTTCAAAACATGAATTTAGTATTAGAACAGACTGTGAAGCCATTGTAAGATATAATAAAAACAAAGATGCAAGATACACAAATAGATGGGTAAAGTTTTTAGCTACCCTTAGCAATTACCATTTAGACATAATCGAATGGCAACATATTAAAGGAAAAGACAATACTTTAGCAGATTTGTTATCGAGAATACTCCATTGCTAAACTTTTCTTGTTTTCTTTCAGACATGATTAATCATCACAACATCAAAGCTTTTCTTAAAGTCCAGACTCGTTATAACAAATAAACTACTATCAAAATCTGTAAACACGTCCTTTCATAAATGACTATGAAATTTCAAATTTTCTAATAATATATATTATCAGATACACCTTCATCAAAACGATCTCATATACCTAGCCATTAGTACGGCTCACTAAATTATTAAATCTTTCCTAACCCTAATATTGAAACCTAAGGTTCATCTCACAAGTTCCTAATGTCTACACAATCATAAACATATGCTTGATCATTTGTTCACCTATGTTCGAGTCTACAGAATTGTAATACCTAAGCTCTGATACCAACTGTAACATCCCGGAATTTTCCGGAACGTTAACGCTCAATCCATCAATCACTTAATCATAGAATCCTCAAACTCAAACAAAATAATTACTACCAATCTGTCAGTGCAACTAATCCATCAATTAATGTGTTATTCCGAGTACACAATCATGATCAATAAACTAAATTTAAACCTGATAATGAACTACAGAGGTTCACCTACACAGGGGTTCTAGAGAGAAACACTACTTAAGTTCACTGGCTTGCTTGCCTCTAGTCCAATTTCAAGTAGTCTAACGCTGGTTACTGCCTGCAGAAAAAAAAGTCAAAAGGGAGTGAGCTTTTGAGAGCTCAGTAAGGTCGCTCAAACGAAGAAGTTACAAAACGATGTACAAATGCAATTCAATGATCATCTTTTCAAGAGTTTCAAAAGAATTATACTAGTTCGATCAATTATCAATAAAGTTTTCAGATACGATGTAAACAATCACAGATAATATTAAACATGAGCAATTGCAAAGCCACACAGGCAATACAGGGTAATCACTTAGCAAAGCTACAAAGGCGATGCTCATTAACACTTTCCACCGGCTAGTCCGTCAAGGCACTAGCCCACACCAATACACCGGCTAGTCCGTCAAGGTACTAGCCCACACCAGTATCCTCCAATATACACCAACTCCCACCAAACACTTCGATGCAAATTCTCATGTCAATATGCAGAATGACAACAAATGATAATACAATTATTAAATCGATGCACAACGAGAAATAAACACAGAGCATCGAGTATGATTTCCAATAAACGCTTGAGGCTCAAGAAAAGGTATTAAAGGCAAATAACAAATTTCTCAGAAAAAATATAACGGAGTCCAAAGAACTTCGATAGCAATTTTTAAAAAAATATACGAGGAAAAATTGATGAATCGGGTTTCGGAAAGAAATCCCTTACCTCAGTCCAAGCTATGTACTGCCCAACACCTTGATCCAAAATCCTTTGAATTAACCTAGGTCGGGCAATTTATTTATCAGAACGCTATCCACACTGATATATTATAAATCTAACATATCTACCCACAATATAATCATTTCCCTACCCGGAACGATGAAATTCAAAGCAGTTTCCCACTCGACCAACCTAACCCGACACTCGTCACACTCCACGAGACTCCAAAATATCCCAAATTTTTTTTTATCATTCATTAAGCATTATTTATAGCTTAATAGAGCATATGGGATAAAAATATAATTTTTTATTATTTTTGAATTAAAAATAATTTCCTTAAATACACTAAAACCAACAAATTTCCATAATTGCTTCTACCCACAAATAAGGACTCATAATTTTTATTCAATCCTTAATATATGTATAAAAATTATAGAAATGAGAGTCAGGATTTAAAAGGCGCTAAAACTATTTCTTTATTTTTTTCATTTTGTTAAATTCAATGCGATATGGAAAATGATCGCAAATCAACTCCAAATATTATCAAACTTTTACTGAGTCTTGCCTCTAGTATAAAAACATTACCCTAATTTTTCCAAAACATTTTCATGGGTTTAAGGGCTTTAAAAGATATTTATAATTCAGTATTTGCAGAAAATATAATAATTGCATACATTATCAGAAAATTATAAAAATTTCATAGAAATTATAATATTATACTAAGAATCATCCTATAATTTTTCAGAATTTTTGAACAATCGTACAATACCAACAGCCACGTGGTACAACTGTGCAAGCACAGTGTACCTCCCCACTGCACAGATCCATTACTGTTCACCTGTCTTCTTCATCTTACTCCTGCCCCTTCTCTGCAATACAGCCGAACTACACCAGCCACCCACTCACGTTACAAACACACTTTGAAAATATAATTATAAACTACACTACACCTAAACTCACACAAACACATTAGATACATAATTTCTCACTAAATTCATTTACCCACTATCCTTTGAACCAAGATCATAGACAGTCATGGACAGCCATAGTTTCCCCTTCACACACCTCACAAACCCATTCACCCATTTAGTTTTGTACTCGCACTTATATACATCATATATATGAACACAGACACTATATATGACACAAATCATCCACACCCATTGCCTCACGGCATGGGTCTCCTTCCTTTTGTTTATTTTAAAACATGCATCAGATTATCCCCATGCATCAGATTATCTAGTCACACAATTTCACTCATATACACAAACACATTACCCATTACTCAAAAAAAAGAAACTAAACTTGAAAAGAAAACTTACCCAAAAATGCTACGATCGCCGGAATTCCTTGCCTGCAGTCTCTCTCTCTCTCGTCTGTTGCAACTGAAGAGTACCTTTGCTCTTAGTCTAAGTTAACCAAAATTGATTATGCAAATACTTAATTTTCTCCCTAAATTCATTCTTGGTACCCTCTCTTTCCAAAATTAAGTAGTTGACTTCATTTTTCAAATAAATCAGATTTTGATATTGATTTTATGATTTATTTACTAATCTGCTTCACTAATTGTTGCAGAATTTTTTTTTGTCACTCGCGCTAATCAATACCAAAGGGTCCAATTAATATCACTTATAAGAGCTATCATTAAATTTCAACTATGGTTCATAAAGTTTGTCGCTAAAGATTGCCAATAAAAATTCAATCATGCTAATCATTACTAAACACTTCAAGGAATATCAATTATAGCTATTAACGTTAAATTATAATTTATAGTTTCTAAAATAAAATTGTCACTAAACTAATTTAAACGTAACTGGTTAAAATTTATTCAAGTTCGGGGTATTACAACAATAGAAGAATTTATAAAAATAAAATTACATCTTATTCTTGTGGAGAACCAGATCATTTAAGTTCTAGTTGTCCAAGAAGACAAAATAATAATAATTTTAAAGCAATGATAATAAATAATACAAACGAAGATTTAGTTCTTTTCTTTGCCTAAAAAAGGCATTAGGCAACCCAATTGTAAGTAAAGGAATGCTTTCAGAGATCAATAGAAATATTCCATTGCTCTCAAACTCTCTCTCTCTCTCTCGTGCATGCTCACAACTTGAAGTTGTAAAGAAGCCTTCAAGTCTTTATTCTGCTTTCAAGTAAGCTTTCAATTTTTTCTCGATAGTTTAGTTATTCTGGGGTGAACACGCTCATGTGGTTAAAAGTCATCTATGATTTGTTCTTGTAATTTGATTTTGCCATTTCCTATGTCCATTCCTAAAAACTTAATATTTGTTTTAAACAATTTGATTTTTTTCTTACTTAGAATTAAGCCATGTTTTTTAAATAATTTAAAGGCTAAATCTAGATGTGAAATGTGTTCTGTCTCATTTTTACTACAAATTAAAATATCGTCTATGTATACTAAAATAAAATCATTGTATGGTCTAAAGATATCATCCATTTTGCGTTGGAAGATACTAGGGGCTGTCTTAAGACCAAAAGGCATAACTAACCATTCATATAAACCTTCAGGTGTTGTGAAGGCTGTCCACTTAATGTCTTCAGGCCACATCTTGATCTGATAAAAGCCTGATTTACAGTCAAACTTACTAAACACTTTTTTACCTTGTATTTTGCTTAACAGAAAAGTCTTGTTGGGTATATTATAACTATCGTCTTTGATATTGTCATTTAGACGTTTGTAATTTATTACCATTTTACTTTTGTAGAGAAGAACTACGGACTTCGTTATACCAATCGTCAACACCCAAACTGGGGGGTGCCAGGCAGGGCCTTATTGACGTCTGGTGTCCATCCAAAATTCCTCATTTTCAAAATGACGGGGGTCTCCGGTTAGACCGCGTACTCCAGTTTCAGAAAAAACGGAGTTTGGGCTGTATGTTGCGAAATTTGAAAATAATCTTTGGAAAGGATAATTGTATTATTTTCTACAAGTAAAAAGTTAATTCTTGTTCTAATTTGCCTATTTTTCTAGACTTTGTATGAATAAAAGGATAATAACGTTATTTTGTTTTTTAATAATCTGTTCATTAGGGGTTCCAGAAGTACTTCGAGATAGTCCTTCTGCAGGTGTTATATATCTATTACTGTCTTTAGAATTTGTGTATATTCTATATTAAGTTTGTAATCTTTAATACTCATATATATATATTCTATTCTTTGGATGTTAAAATATTGTTTTAAATTATTTTCTATCATATTAGTTTGCTTTTCTATATTTTGTATCTTTTGTTTGCAGTCTTCTAATTCTTGTTTAATTTCTTTAACTTGTTTATCTATTGGTTCTAATCTATTTTCTTAGATTTGTCTTGTAACATGTTTTGTGTTTTTCCGGCCAAACCTCCCCCATTTTGGTATCAGAGCCATAAATCCTCGGTTTTTTGGTTTTGATGAGATATTTTTCAAGTAAAGGAGATGAACTGAGTAACCCAGAGCAAGTAACCCCTCTAAAACGTTTGAATATGAGTCGACCAAGGCCTCCTGTTCCTACTTATTTTTGTGATTATACACAAGATTATATGCCCTATCAGACAAATCCTCCTGATTTTATGCAATTTAATCGTTTTTATACAGCTTTAAATCATATAAATCATGTTAATACTAGATTACAACATCTTATGCAAACTGGTTTGTTACGTTCTGTTCCTCACCCGTTACAAACTTATAGTCATTTATTTGTAGGATTAGACATTGATATAAAGGAATATCTAGATTTTGTTGGAAGTCTTCATATCCTTTTGTCATAATTTTGATTTTAATGTTTTTTGCAAAGTCTTTTGTATTTAAGCAAAAGTCTGGTGCGCAGTAGAATATGCCACCATGGTTGTTCATGTCTACTTCTATTGCTCCTAAGATTGCTTGTTCAGTTGTAAATCTATCGTCTATTATAGCTAAAAATACTTTAGCTCTTGTATCACGTCTAGTTAATCCTTTAATACCAATTACTATTAAACCTATATGTGTTAAATTAAAATTGCCTCTAATTAACGCTTGTTCAGAATCGGGATGTATTAAATTTATACTTACTGTATCTTCTCCTATGCATCTATTTTGTGTTTCTCTGTAGTGAATCTATTTATGTGCTATAGGTGCACAGAAAGCTTGTTTTAAAGGATAAGATTTAGATTGTATATTGCAGGGTGTTAAGAAAGTAAGAGTAGCATTTGTAATAAAGTCTGTATAGTGGATCGGAGTATTAGAAAATCCGACTCCAGTTACAGGTTTGTCTAGACATTTAAGATGTTTAGGATGTATAATAGATAATTCAAATTTGTTTTCTGTATTTAAAAGTGTATAGGGAATACTGATGTCTAAATCTTTTAAATCTTGCATAATAGCTAATTCTTTTTCTTGAAAATTGTTGTTTGCAGATTCTTCAGGTTGATTAAAGATATCTAGACTCTCATTTTCAAGACGTTTTAGTTCTTCTACATGTTTTGTAAATTCTAGCCATTGTTTCATACTAAGTCCTCTTCCTACAAATGTAGTTCCTATTTGTTGATCTAAAATTTTTATATCATATTGTTTTAATATATCAAAATTAATCATTGTCTTCATTATTTTCTTGATTGTCTGGATTATTACTAGATTCTACATATTTTGTAAATCTGACTGACATTCTGCCAGATGTGTTACGATACCAGAAACTGTCTGTTGGTACAATACTTGTATTAGAGCTTGTACTTAATAATTTATCTACTTGCCATTCTTGACCAGAATTTTGTGAAGAATCTACTTTGTAAGGGGGTAATAATTGTATGCCTCTATTTATAATAAATTTAGCTTTATCTTCAATGCTTAATTGATAACCTACTTGGCTATTTTGTGTAAGTTTACCTATATTAATTTTAACAGGTAGAAACCCAAATACTGGAGACATGTCTTTACAAGAAGAAGGAAACTAGAACAAGTACATTTA
Organism: Escallonia herrerae; assembly: GCA_033070095.1. Classification (NCBI taxonomy): domain Eukaryota; kingdom Viridiplantae; phylum Streptophyta; class Magnoliopsida; order Escalloniales; family Escalloniaceae; genus Escallonia; species Escallonia herrerae. The sequence continues at coordinate 218,932 of JAVXUP010000255.1, read as the reverse complement.
TACAGTTGGCATAATATAAAACCATTTATGCAAGAATATTATTATTTCGCTTCACAAAGTAGAAATATTTACAATCAAACAATAATAGATAAATTTTTAAACAAACTACCAGGTGCTTTAGGTAGAGAAATTTATGATTCAGTCAAGAAACCTAGAGCAACAGACCCATCATGGAATCCCTCTTTAGGATACATTTTTGAACATGTTATAGAAATCTTAGTTTCTAAATGTACTAATATACAAATAGCAAGACAACTTAAAAATGAAACTAGTTTCTGTAAAGAAATATATACACCTCAACATTATGGTCAAGAAGAATCTTGTCTTATTCCAACGTTTGCCTATTTCCCATTGATGGGTACAGTTGTATCTAATCATTTGCCTATTTCCCATTGATGGTGTAACTGTAACACCCCGACATTTTTCAAAGTTATTAAAAAAAAAATTAGCAACAAATATATTATTCTAAGCGCCGATAAATTTTCTAACAACTTTTAGCGGCAAATTAAATGTTTAGTGACTAGCGTGACCAAAATTTTATGGGTAAACTTTTAGCGACAAATAGTGAAGCGGGATTTTGGAACACTGCGTTAAATCTTTTTAGTACGTTAATTTATTGTAAATAGTTATTTTAGTCCTTCCCGTAGTAACAGAAAATTTTGGGTATATTTGGAATAACTGACGAAACTTGAAGGGGGTTTTGGTAGTTTGTCTTTTAGGTATATATATATATATATATATATATATATATATATTTGCATACACTAGAGCAGCCATCCAACACCCACTTATACACGATCGGCCGAGAGAGGAAGAGAGATACCGAGAAAGGAAAAGGGAAGGAGCTGTGTTGAAATCCGGCGAAGGGTCCATATTCCGGTAAGTTTTCTGGCCAAACTTTTCCTGAATTACTCAATGTTTACGGAATTGTAAGGGGGGTATTCGTGGGCTGTATATATTATGCAAAAGTATATGCGTATTTGGTGTTATACCGTGAGTGCCTAGTGGGCTTATGGGCAGTGGAAGGAACTGCCATGAAGTGTTTGTGAGGATATATTTTTCTATGCGAGAAGCTGTGAGAAGAGAGATATAGCAGCCATGGGGCTGCCGTGGTGTATATGAGTGTGGTGCTGTGTATAAAATGAGAGGATGAGGGGACTGCACAGCAGCCATGGGATGTATGTTTTAGTGGCAGCTGGGCATGCGTGGTCGAGCAGGTGTGGCCGAATATGTGTGTATGCCATGTATTTTTGGAGAAGATACAGAGTACACGACCTATATTAGTGCTGAGCGAAGTATGTGCCCTGATGTGGTTGAGTATTTTGTGCTTACAAAGTTATAAGTGTGGCTGTGATGTACAGACATAAATCATTGTATGTAGGCTATGCATGTGTGAGGGTTGAAGAAAAGAAAGAGAAGGAAAGAGGTCCACGGGTGTGACGGAGCAAGAGGTGCTCTTGGGTTTATTTTATAGTGTGTTTTGGGAAGTGAAATGGTGCTTTGTGAGCTAGAATGAGTGGGTGTGAAAGTATATATATATATATATATATATATATATATATATATATATATATATATATATATATATATATATATATATATATATATATATGGAGGTAGAGTGTGTTTTTGAGAACGGCTATGTAGTTGTGTGCAACCTGTTTTTGTGTGTGCTGTGAGTGAGGGCCTGTGAGGGAGTGTAAAGAAATGGAAAATGTGTTCATGAGTGTGTGGGCTGCTGTGTATATAATTGGGCATGACGCAGTCACATGTTTTGTTAAGTTATGTCTCGATGCTGTTATGGTTCGACGTTAGAGGGGCTGCACGGTTGGCCTAAGCAGGTGGATATATATTTGTGTGAAAGGAGGGTGTTTTGTGAGTAGTGAGTGGGTGTAAACTTGTTGGTAAACATGTGTGGAAAAAAATAATAAATAAATAATAGTGGGTGTGTTTCATGTGTTTGTGATCATAGAAATGGAAGAGACAAGCAGCAGCTGTTGTGCTGTTTTGATTATGGCGTGTGTGTGTGCTTCTGTGAGTATGGAGACAATGAATAGCAATGGAAAGCCACAAGTGCATGAGTGCTTGAATTTGTATTTGAGGTTTTGTGTGTTATGCGTGTCTACAGGAGCAATAACGGAACTGTCGCAAGGGAGTTTATTTGTGAGTAATATGTGTGTGTGTGTGTCATATGCGCATATATGTATGTGCGAGTGCGTGGCTGTGTATAGATGTGGGTCCTCACACACACACACAGAGAGAGAGAGAGAGGAAGAGTGAGCATGAGTGCTGTGATGTTGGATGTGTGGGTGAGTTGGAAAAGAAAAAGAAAGGGAGAAGAGACTACTGCCTCACGAGGAGAAAGCAGCTGGGTATGGGAACTAAACATGGCAGTGAAATCAGGAGGTCCAAAGAAGATTTAAGTTATTTAAGACAAATGTTGTTAAAGGGGTGAGATGGATGGTAGCTGAGTGTTTTTGTGTGTGCATGCCTTGTGTGTATGAGTGAAACGAAAATAGAGAGAGACCCTTTTGAGATGGGAAGTGAAAGAGGCTGTTGTAGGTTGCAAAGTTAGGGTGTGCGTGAGAGTGATGGAGTGGTGACATTGCTGCCAAGGCATGCCTTTTTATGTGGGTGTGTTTTGACTGTGTGTAATATGTATAAATTGTGTTCACATAAGTGTGTCAGCATGTAAGAAAGGAGAAGAGGCAAGAATGGTGTACCGTGGCCTTGTGTGTGATATATGTTCGGGGTGAGTGTATACAATTGGAAGAAAGAGAGAGTTGCAGCTGGAAAGAAAGGTGGGCAGTTGTAAATTTGTGGGTATCGGGTTAGCGTTAAGTTCGGCACATGCATATGTTGACGAACACTTATCGTTAGCACGTGAAAATTTATAGTATAATACGTTAGACCATATTAGAATTATTGGCAAAATGTTATAATTTTCTGAGATCGTATGAATTTATAGTATTTTCTATAATTTCAGATTTGGAAAAATTGTTTTGGAGTCTTTAAACCCTGAAAATGTTCTGGGAAAAATTCGAGTAGTGTTTAAATAGTATAATAAAGACTCAGTATAAATTTGATGATTTTTGGAATCGATTTATTATCATTTTCAGTATCGCATTGAATTTAGCAAAACAAAAAATAAAGAAATAGTTTTTATGTCTTTTAAATTCTGATTTCAATGTCTATAATTTTTATATATATTTTAAAGTTCTTATAAAAATTATGGGACTTGTTTTGCCACTGGAAGTAATTATGGCTATTATTGGGTTTTTATTGTATTTAAAGAAATTATTTTTTAAATCTTTGATCGACCTTACTGAGCTCTCAAAAGCTCACTCTCCTTTGACTTCCTTTTCGGAGGTGACTGCCAGCAGTAGGTTACCTGAATAGAGATTAGAGCCGAGGAAGCGAAAGCGAAGGAATTAGATTTTGGTATTCATCATTAGAACCCATGTGTGGGTAAACATTATTGTTTATATTTTTAAGACCTAGTTTGATACTTCAAATGGTCCACTAAGATTTAAATTTTAGGGTTTAGTTGCTCTGACAGTTGTGGTATTTTGAGGTAGAGGATATTATTGTCTTAATGAACTAATCGAGTGAGTGTCTAATGTTCCGAAATTTTCGGGATGTTACAGTTGGTATCAGAGCCAGGTTATTACGATTCTGTAGACTCGAACCTAGGTGAAAAAATGATCGAGCGTAAGTTTATTATTAATAGACTTTAGAAACTTGTGAGAGGAAGTCTAGATTTCGATATTAACGTTAGGGAAAGATTTAATGATTTAGTGGACCGTAATAGTGGCTAAATGTGTGAGATCGTTTTGATGGAGATGTATTCGATAATATATATTATTAGAAAATTTTAAACTTGCATAGTCATTTATAAAAGGTGTTTGTAGACTCTGATAAAAAGTTTATTTGTTATAGCATGGCACGCACTCGTAGAGCTGGAACCAGGGGTCACGGAGACCAAGCCAGGGGTCGGGGAGGTCGCACTGGGGGTCGTAGTGGAGATCAGGAGATCCCAATTGGGGAAGTACCCCATGTTGAGCAACAAGAGCAAAACCCAGAACCCATGGCTGCGGCGTTGAATACCATAAATCAGATTCTGGCATTCATGGCCCAATATTTGGTTAATCAGCAGCAAGGTACACAAAACCCCTTTCAGCCACAACCACAACCTCAGGAAGGAAGTACCCTAAGTGAATTTAATAAGCAGAATGCTTCAATTTTTAGTGGATCAGTGGACCCTATGGAGGCAGAGGCTTGGATTGCGGATATGGAGAAGGTCTTTCGAGACATACGATGTACCGAGAAACAGAAGTTAGAATTTACGGTGTATAAGCTGAGGGGTGAGGCCGATCAGTGATGGAAGATGGTAGAGAGTGGTATGACTCCTCAACAGAAGACTGAGCTGACTTGGGAACGATTTAAGGAACTGTTTGACAATAGGTACTTTTCTGTGAGCTATCGTGAGCAAATATTGAGGGAATTTGCCAATGTGACACAAGCGGATCAGGAGACAGTGGATGAATTTAAGGTGCGGTTCTCACGTCTGGCGAGGTTTGCAACTAGGATGTTACCTACTGAGGCGGATATATGTCAAAAGTTTGAATGGGGACTTAAGCCAGGACTAAGAGATGGGGTGATTTCTGCACGTTTATCGAGCTACATAGAGTGTGTTGATTTGGCACGTGCATTGGAACAGTCTAAGTCGGACAATAAGAGAAGAATTGAACAACGGCAAGGTGGTCAGAAGCGAGATAGAGAAGAGAGTAGAACTTCAGAGGCTGGCAAGCGTCAACAATTCTATTCTATAGCACAACAGAGTGCTCAGAATCAGAAGATGGGACAGACACAGGGAATTAGGTCAAGGCAGAGTGCTAGATTTAATGCAGCAAAGAGCGCAGGAGTTAGATCAGTTCAGAGTACTAAGTCAGGTCCTTCAACAGTTATGTGTCCTACATGTGGAAGGAATCATGGGGATAAACCATGTTACAGACTTACTGGAGGATGTTTCAAATGTGGTAGTGTGGAACATCAAGTTCGAAATTGTCCTTTAGTATGGGAGAATCAATCAGCCCCCAGCTTCACACCTACAGCTAGTTTGGCTATGAGTAGTGCATTCCGTCTTGGAGCAGGTCAGAGTCAGCAGGGACAGAAGCCTATTACATCGGCCAGACTTTTTGCTACGCCGGCTCAGGATGCTACGACGTCCAATGATGTGGTGCCAGGTACACTCTCGGATAAAATTATTTAGGTGTTCGTATACTATTTGACTTTGAGGTTTCATATGTTAAGTTACAATCTGACTCATATATTATGGTCGAATACTTGAAGTTGTGAGATTGCTAAGTTGTTTTTGATGTTCTTGACGAACATTTTTGAGGTTATGTGAAAATTTTGGTAACTTCTTCGTTTGAAAGTTACCTAGTGAAAGCGTAGTGTTTCGATATCATAAGTACGTGGAATTTCGAGGACGAAATTTTTATAAGTGGGGAAGAATGTAACACCCCGACATTTTTCAAAGTTATTAAAAAAAAAATTAGCAACAAATATATTATTCTTAGCGCCGATAAATTTTTTAACAACTTTTAGCGGCAAATTAAATGTTTAGTGACTAGCGTGACCAAAATTTTATGGGTAAACTTTTAGCAACAAATAGTGAAGCGGGATTTTGGAACACTGCGTTAAATCTTTTTAGTACATTAATTTATTGTAAATAGTTATTTAGTCCTTCCCGTAATAACAAAAAATTTTGGGTATATTTGGAATAACTGACGAAACTTGAAGGGGGTTTTGGTAGTTTGTCTTTATATATATATATATATATATATATATATATATATATATATATATATATATTTGCATACACTAGAGCAGCCATCCAACACCCACTTATACACGATCGGCCGAGAGAGGAAGAGAGATACCGAGAAAGGAAAAGGGAAGGAGCTGTGTTGAAATCCGGCGAAGGGTCCATATTCCGGTAAGTTTTCTGGCCAAACTTTTCCTGAATTACTCAATGTTTACGGAATTGTAAGGGGGGTATTCGTGGGCTGTATATATTATGCAAAAGTATATGCGTATTTGGTGTTATACCGTGAGTGCCTAGTGGGCTTATGGGCAGTGGAAGGAACTGCCATGAAGTGTTTATGAGGATATATTTTTCTGTGCGAGAAGCTGTGAGAAGAGAGATATAGCAGCCATGGGGCTGCCGTGGTGTATATGAGTGTGGTGCTGTGTATAAAATGAGAGGATGAGGGGACTGCATAGCAGCCATGGGATGTATGTTTCAGTGGCAGCTGGGCATGCGTGGTCGAGCAGGTGTGGCCGAATATGTGTGTATGCCATGTATTTTTGGAGAAGATACAGAGTACACGACCTATATTAGTGCTGAGCGAAGTATGTGCCCTGATGTGGTTGAGTATTTTGTGCTTACAAAGTTATAAGTGTGGCTGTGATGTACAGACATAAATCATTGTATGTAGGCTATGCATGTGTGAGGGTTGAAGAAAAGAAAGAGAAGGAAAGAGGTCCACGGGTGTGACGGAGCAAGAGGTGCTCTTGGGTTTATTTTATAGTGTGTTTTGGGAAGTGAAATGGTGCTTTGTGAGCTAGAATGAGTGGGTGTGAAAGTATATATATATATATATATATATATATATATATATATATATATATATATATATATATATATAGGTAGAGTGTGTGTTTGAGAACGGCTATGTAGTTGTGTGCAACTTGTTTTTGTGTGTGCTGTGAGTGAGGGCCTGTGAGGGAGTGTAAAGAAATGGAAAATGTGTTCATGAGTGTGTGGGCTATTGTGTATATAATTGGGCATGACGCAGTCACATGTTTTGTTAAGTTATGTCTCGATGCTGTTATGGTTCGACGTTAGAGGGGCTGCACAGTTGGCCTAAGCAGGTGGATATATATTTGTGTGAAAGGAGGGTGTTTTGTGAGTAGTGAGTGGGTGTAAACTTGTTGGTAAACATGTGTGGAAAAAAATAATCAATAAATAATAGTGGGTGTGTTTCATGGGTTTGTGATCATAGAAATGGAAGAGACAAGCAGCAGCTGTTGTGCTGTTTTGATTATGGCGTGTGTGTGTGCTTCTGTGAGTATGGAGACAATGAATAGCAATGGAAAGCCACAAGTGCATGAGTGCTTGAATTTGTATTTGAGTTTTTGTGTGTTATGCATGTCTACAGGAGCAATAACGGAACTGTCGCAAGGCAGTTTATTTGTGAGTAATGTGTGTGTGTGTGTGTCATATGCGCATATATGTATGCGCGAGTGCGTGGCTGTGTATATATGTGGGTCCTCACACACACACACACACACACACAGAGGAAGAGTGAGCATGAGTGCTGTGATGTTGGATGTGTGGGTGAGTTGGAAAAGAAAAAGAAAGGGAGAAGAGACTACTGCCTCACAAGGAGAAAGCAGCTGGGTATGGGAACTAAACATGGCAGTGAAATCAGGAGGTCCAAAGAAGATTTAAGTTATTTAAGACAAATGTTGTTAAAGGGGTGAGATGGATGGTAGCTGAGTGTTTTTGTGTGTGCATGCCTTGTGTGTATGAGTGAAACGAAAATAGAGAGAGACCCTTTTGAGATGGGAAGTGAAAGAGGCTGTTGTAGGTTGCAAAGTTAGGGTGTGCGTGAGAGTGATGGAGTGGTGACATTGCTGCCAAGGCATGCCTTTTTATGTGGGTGTGCTTTGACTGTGTGTAATATGTATAAATTATGTTCACATAAGTGTGTCAGCATGTAAGAAAGGAGAAGAGGCAAGAAGGGTGTACCGTGGCCTTGTGTGTGATATATGTTCGGGGTGAGTGTATACAACTGGAAGAAAGAGAGAGTTGCAGCTGGAAAGAAAGGTGGGCAGTTGTAAATTTGTGGGTATCGGGTTAGCGTTAAGTTCGGCACATGCATATGTTGACGAACACTTATCATTAGCACGTGAAAATTTACAGTATAATACGTTAGACCATATTAGAATTATTGGCAAAATTTCATAATTTTCTGAGATCGTATGAATTTATAGTATTTTCTATAATTTCAGATTTGGAAAATTGTTTTGGAGTCTTTAAACCCTGAAAATGTTCTGGGAAAAATTTGAGTAGTGTTTAAATAGTATAATAAAGACTCAGTATAAATTTGATGATTTTTGGAATCGATTTATTATCATTTTCAGTATTACATTGAATTTAGCAAAACGAAAAATAAAGAAATAGTTTTTATATCTTTTAAATTCTGATTTCAATTTTTTATAATTTTTATATATATTTTAAAGTTCTTATAAAAATTATGGGACTTTTTTTGCTACTGGAAGTAATTATGGCTATTATTGGGTTTTTATTGTATTTAAAAAATTATTTTAATTCGAAAATATTGAAAATTTCAGAAAATTCCTATTTTGACTCTTATTAATGTTTTCAGCTATAAAAGTATTTTATTGAAATTTATTATAAATTTTGGAATATAGTTACGCGTTAAGTAGCGTACAAGATTTCCGGTTAGGTACGTTGGTCGTGTGTGGAATACGTTTCGAGTGGCGTGATTTCGGGATTAGAAGTAAGCACGTGGTGGGTAGTCGATATTAGGGTTTCTAGCATATTAGACATAAATTTTGTTCTAACAATTAAATTATAAATTTAGGTTGATTCGGAAAATACCGATCGAGGTTGGTAGCATCGCTTAGCTAGGATCGATGTAAGGATTTCTCTCTGAACCCCATTTCGTTATTCTGTTTCAAATGTTTGTAATAACAGTTTTACAAAATACATTGATTGTTGATTTCTATGTTTGAAATAAAAAGCTTTTATTTTTAAATTGCCCGTGAAACCCTAAATTGAACCTTATAGTGATCGTTTGGAATTCTGTTTTATCTTATCTTGGAATCCATTGTTCATTTGATATGTTTATTGATTGCTCATCGTAAAGCATTTTTCAATTCTATTTATTACTGCTCAATGTTGACATGAGTCAGTAACTTGGGAGCCATAAGGATGGTCTGTATTGTTGGCGTTATAAGGATGGTCTGTTGGATGGGTTTAACTAGTACCTAGATGGACTAGTCAGTGTTACATATGCATATGTAAAGCGATCGAGCACTGCCGGGGTGGCTTTGCTTCTGTACTGCTCATGTTCAATGTTTCCTGTTTATGTTTTATTTCACTTGAAATGTTTTGAATATTATCCATTCATGTTTTATTATGCCCAAAGTGTTTCAAATGACTATTATTTAAGGGAGTGAGTTAAATACTCATCCCTATGTTTATATCGTATTGTAGTGATTTCATCGAAAGCAAACCTCTCAAAAAGATGTTATTGGACTTAAATGTAAAATCGTTCGTTTTATTCATTTATGTCTAAGTGTTGTATTTTATTGAAAATACTCTTCAAAAGTTTTATATAAAAACTCGTCCGAATCGTTTTGTTATGTTTTAAATCTTTGATCGACCTTACCGAGCTCTCAAAAGCTCACTCTCCTTTGACTTCCTTTCCGTAGGTGACCGCCAGCAGTAGGTTACCTAAATAGGGATTAGAGCCGAGGAAGCGAAAGCGAAGGAATTAGATTTTGGTATTATCATTAGAACCCCTGTGTGGGTAAACATTATTGTTTAAATTTTTAAGACCTAGTTTGATACCTCAAATGGTCCACTAAGATTTAAATTTTAGGGTTTAGTTGCTCTGACAGTTGTGGTATTTTGAGGTAGAGGATATTATTGTCTTAATGAACTAATCGAGTGAGTGTCTAATGTTCCGAAATTTTCGGGATGTTACAGTAATGACCCGGTCCACGGCCCCACCACAGGGCATTGCCTCCCTCAAAAGAGCTAGCCAAGTAGGTACTTATGAGTTCCTTAGCAAGGTCTTATAAGGGTCATCTCATACTATTCCACATCCGATGTGGGATATTACAATCTCCCCTCCTTATACCTTAGCGTCCTCACTAAGGCTCGATCACACATAGCCCAGAATCTTCCTCTCTAGCCAATGTGGGATATACCGGGCTCACCCTTCGTTGCCCCAATCATCCTCTTGATGTGAGATATACCCGGGCTTGCCTTCGTTTTCCCAACCATCAACAACCCTACTGGATATCCCAGTCCGAGCTTTCGAGAGTTGGCTCTGATACCAACTGTAACACCCGAAAATTTTTAGAGCATTATCCGATCATTCCATCAGATCCTCAACTGTCCAATTTATTCATTTCCAATCATGATAACCCAAAAACATTCATGTCAGAGCACTACAATCCATCAACTATCTTAACAAACCGTCCCAAAACAATAGTAAAGTACTTAAATTATTACATTACATAACGCCTCTCTAACAAGGCTCAAATAAATAATAATGTAAAAACATAAACTACTTTGAAGTTGAAACTCGTCCATCCCAAAATCTTACTGACAATTATTTCCTGCAGAAGGGAACAGAAAAAGGAGTGAGCTCTCGAGAGCTCAGTAAGGTCACAACATTCAGTAGGGATTACAAACGATTTGGTCAGAAGGTTATATCAATGACAATGTAGAAACAATATTCTCAAATTTCTCAATTCAAGATTCAATAAATACACTTTCGATTTTACTGAAGCAATGCAGATGATATTAGACATGAGTATATTGCAAAGCCACACAGGCAGTGCAGGGTAACACTTAGCAAAGTCTCACAGGCAATGCTTAATAACAGTATGGTTACATATGCATATGAACACTAGCTAGACCCTCAAGGTACTAGCATTTCCCGACAATAACAGACCATCCTTATGATTCCTCAATACACTATCTCATGCCAATATGCAGAATGCAATAAGCGATATTACAATGAATAAATCGACACTCAAAGAGAAGTAAGTACTGAGTATCGAATGAGATTTTCAATAAACGTGTCAGGCTTAAACAAAAGTTATTAATGACAATCGATACAATTTCATCACAACTATAATTGAGTCCAAAGAAATAACGATAACAATTTAGAATAACATATGAATCAAATAGAGGAGTTAGGTTCGGATGAAAATTCCTTATCTCAATCCAATTCAAGAAATGCGCTCGTTGCTATTCAACCTCGTACAGACCTCGAATTAACCTAAATTGACAGATTAATTATTAGAATACAACCTAGCCTCCCAAACAATTAATCTAATGCTAATTTTCAATCGTTGCTAACTCTGACGCTCTTAACCTATACGAAAACGAATCGGATCCCTCATATAGCTTAACCAAACTGGTAACTGATAACCATGCACACTCTATAACGCATAAGACACTCCAAAATTCATAAATATTATGTATAAAATACTTTTATGCCTCAAAACAGAATAACAAGTTACAATATAAATTTTCTGGATTTTTCAATATTTTTGAAAAAATTAATTTTCTTAAATACCAGAAAAAGGCCAAAAATAATAATTAATGTTCTAGATCAAATCAATGCCCCATAATTTTCATGATAGCTTCAAAGCATATAAGAAAAATACTGAAATAGAAATTAAGAATTTAAAATCGCCGAAATTATTTTAAAATCATTCGTTTTGTTAAATCAAATGCGATACATGTTAAGGTACTAAATCAACTCAGAAATTTATGAAACTTTAACTAAGTTTACTTTTTTTTTTCTATAAAAAAATTTCTGTAATTTTCAAAATTAAATATTAATTGTAAAGAATCAAAACAAATTTTAGGACAACTGCACCTGCAAATATATTAAAAATACCAAACGATATATGAAAAATATGTAAATTTTACAGTAATTATAACAGTGTACCACCTTAATGCACAGAAACCCATTTCACTCGCTTCTTCTTCTTCTTCTTCTTCTTCTTCCCTTCTCTCTACCCGCTCTCAATACACAGCAGACCCACTCACCGCTGTCATGCAATTTCCTCCTTCCCCATTACAGCCACTCAACACACAAACCCACACACATGCAGTCAATTTACATCCACTCATATGCACACCTCATACATTACACTAAACACTTGCAAGGCTTCATCTTCACAAGCATCTAACAGTCACAGCAAATTCACTGCCAGGCTTCTTCTCTTTTCTCTTTATTTTTTGACACACACACACACTCTCTTATATACATATACATACACTCACCTCACTACACTGCACACACCAGCACCCATTTCCTCTCCCACTTCAACCCCCTCACGCTCAAAACGCAATGTTATAATTCCATAAGTGTGACACCAATTACGCCAAAATAAAAAAATAAAAAAAACCAACTGCAAAATTCTCCTACTACACTAACTCGTTCAATATTTTCAAAAATTTCTTACCTTTTTCCACTTACATGTAACCTAACTTGGTTCAATAAATTCATTACTGATAGACATTCTTTTTCACTAAACACAATAAACCCAAGGGCAAAGTTTTCTCATATCTTCAACATGCAACAATATTCTAAAATAAGGGAAGTGAAACTAAACCCAACAGAGCAAAACAAAACCTTACTTGTCACTGGAAGTAGCTCCATGCAACTCACGGGTCTCTCACAGGCACTCATCCACTTGTTCTTCATTTTCCTCTTTATTTTCTTTTTTTTTCTCCTCCTCTTTCCCTTCTTAACACGTACAATCCTCCTTTTTCCCACATCCCAGCCTTTCCATTTCCACTGCTTGTTCTTCCTTCTACTAAGTTCTTCACACGCAAAAAGAAAAATACCCACTATACACGGTTGCACACCCAACGCAACACAGCAGCTCCCACTACACACGGTTGCACACGCAACATAGCACACCAACATAACCCATTTCAGAAAATTTAGCCCCCCAATGTGTTGTACTATGACTGTGAGTATCAATGGCAGACAGAAAAGAAGGTCACGGCTAGTGTTGCGATGAAGATACATTTGAAAGGCCAATAGAGGCCGTATGCCATGGCAGCCTCTTCGCATTTGTAGCGGCAAACGTTGACCGGATCTCTGCCGCAATTGTAGTTACGCTAACAGTCGCCTTTTGGCTTCTCCGGCGCCACCCTCACCGGCCGGTCGGTCTCGTCGGCCTCTCCTCGCCATGATTGCTGCCGGTGGTAGCCTAAAAAAGAACACAACACACATACACACTTCTGCACACATACATACTATAATGCACAACGCACGCACAAACACCATCTCTTCGTCGCCAACCCCAGTCGTCGCCAGTGCTCACCGATCATCGTTGGTGGTGCTGATTGGCGGCTGAAGGATGCCATTTACTGATTGATTTCTTTTTGGCTTTCATTACTTCCCTACCGACGGTCATCGTCCCCTTCACTGGCATCGCTGGTCGGGTGATGAGGATTCCAGATATTGCAGCGGTGCTGCCCGATCTAGGGTCGGCGGCCTGCTCTCCTTCTCCCCTTTTTATGTTATCATTATATCTACATTTAAACAATGTCCTAATTGTAATTAAAATTTTCAAAGTTATCCCCTCCAATTTCATTTTCTTTTTCTCTATTGCACCTAATTTTCATATGTAAATAATGGTTAGTATCAATGATTACTAATAATATTAGTCACGCACCTCATTGTTAAATACTCCAAAGAACACCACTCCTATAATTAGCTGCTAAAAATAAATATATTGCTAGAATATACCATACAACCAACTTCATCGGTCTAAGTTATAATCATAAGAAAAATTGCCGCTAAAGGTTAAACACAGCATTGCTTAAAAAAAATTTGTTGCTAAAGACCCTATAACTAACAAGATAGGATTTACAATAAAATTAGTCATAGGTTTGGGTTATTACATTATCCTACCCTTAAAGAAATTTCGTCCTCGAAATTTAATGTTCCTTAGACTGCTGGTTGTATTCATGTCCGAACCTCAGATACCCGTGTCATAGCACCTCAAGTGTTTATATAACTAGAGTTACTCAAGCGTTTGGTAAATAACCCCAATACAATTTCGAGCGACTTCGCTGGGTATATGCATTTAAAGCATAAAAACACAATGTTGCCATTTAACACACTTCAGTAAACCGATAAGTATTACCTCGAAGTCAATAAACTTAAATCACAAGCACCACCGCACAAAAATGTTATCTCCACATTTCTCCATTATACAACTAAATTGTCTAACCGTGAAGTCTCACCGGGTGAAATGAAAGAGTGCAAGTATAGATATCATAAACGACTTTAAGCTCAATTTCTCCACTTATACACTAAATCACCGCTAAAATGTGAAGTCTCACCAGTTGAACAATTTCTACAATGTCAAATATATCAAAATCAACCATAAGAACGCTTTGAGACTAAGATATTACATCCTTTCCCCATTAAAAGAAATTTGGCCTAAAATTTCATAATACTTACACCATCAGATACTAGATCTCGCTACTTAGCCCATGTAATAAGCAACCAACATAGTATGCGAGTAGTGTCTAACTCCACATCAAAATTTATAATCGGCGAATATGAAATGTCATAATTACCGTTCAAACCTTAACACTAAGATTGAACTTACCAGTTCATCACTCTAATACTTGCAGAACTTCAAAAGATCATATATCCTTCTAAAATTTTCTAAAATCTCAAAATTCCAACGTTTTAGACCAAAGGCTTACAAAAGCTCTACCTAACGGTCATGCTACCTGCTATCCGACAGGCCTTGGTTAGGTTTTTCACCAACTATACTTGTATGTCTTCTTACCATCTTAAGCGTGCTTCACTCATACATTAAAAGTCTTCGTGACTTTATAAATAATTGTCCAAAACATTTTTTGTAAAAAAAAAAATTGTAATTCAGTAACTTCGAATGTTTCACTAAACAATAGAATTCTAATTATAACTTAAGTTTTCATAAACCCAATCAATTCATCGTTACTTAAGCTCTAATTACTATGGAGCCCATCCTTGTCACATATATTCCCGAATTAGAAGTCTTGACTGTTATCAAAGTTCTTAAAATGAAATATTAACCCACCATGTCACTAATAACCCCAGGCATTTACAGAGCCTCTAAATCCATAAAAATCTCTATAAGACCACAATTTAAAGAGAACTCATTCTCTTAATAATCCCTTTCAGAACAAAGATTCAACACAACGGTTAAAACAATTACACAACCCAATCTAATCAAATCATCGAGGTAAAGTTCTCAAAAATGAAACCATAAAATCACTTTATTATAAGGAACTCTCATAACTCAAATGCTGCCAGAATAACACACTTAACTTCAAGCTGAAGGATACCCGAGAACTAAGAATTCTCCTCATCATATGAGACTTGCACTCTAAACCTTTAGTTTAACTTCCGTTCTCATCGAAGCCACAATTATAGTCTTCTAAATTCTCTTTTAATGACATTTTCGCTGAGATTAACCACAAACTAAGGTGGCTATATTATTGGCACGATTCCAGCCTAATGCATTCCCCTTCCTAGCCAACATCAAATTTTAGAATCACATACTCTATGGCCATAAATATCTCAATCCTTCAAACACATAATTACTCAACATAGAATCAAACTCAATTTTTTTTCCCTATCTTTATTCCATTTACCACCAAGACCACGACTCAATGTGTAAGGCCTAACTAAAATCTTAATAATGCTATGTCTATAACGTTCCTAATCAAAACCATGTGATCACTTGAAGGCAATATATTGCCCATCTCTTTTAATTAATCTGTCACCAAAAATCGAAACCATCGAACACCTCTCGAAACATACCCCTTTGGCTTAGCCAATATAGATTTCAATAGCTAAAAGCATCTAGTGTCACACCAACTACTTAAGTTCTAACCATTATACTTTCGCTGAGCACTCGGATATCAAACCACTATTACCGAATCCATCAGAAGAAAAGTATTACCTTAAGGACCCAAAAATCTAATTCTACATACACATATATTGCACATCCATTAGAAATCATAACATTAACCGTTCACACTTTCTATTTGATGGAGCTACTCAAAGAAACAAAAGATCACTTTCTTATCCTTCAATCATCTTTTTTCGTTACTACTTAAGATCCAAAAATTCTGAGGTAGGTAACCTGTCTACTATTGCGTATTCAATGCAAATCCCAATCCTATTTTAAACCTGAAATAAGTCTTCAAACCTAATACAAGTTTTCAAAATCCAATCTCAACCTCAATATTATCTCAGGCTTATGAGTCTACAGAACCTCATTCCTATGCTCTGATACCATCTGTAACGACCCGGTCCACGGCCCCACCACAAGGCATTGCCTCCCTCAAAAGGGCTAGCCAAGTAGGTACTTATGAGTTCTTTGGCAAGGTCTTATAAGGGTCATCTCATACTATTCCACATCCGATGTGGGATATTACAGATGGGTACAGTGTCGTTGGCTAGGAGATTGTGATCTGGCGGTTTAAACATAAAATTGTATATGTTTGAAATTTTTAAAGAATTTATAAATGTATCTAGCTTGTCATTTGTTTCAACAGGAAGATTATCTTCCTCTTCATCGCTACTTAAGGATTCAATGTCTTCTGTGTATTCTTCGATAGATTTAATTGTAACATCCCGGAATTTTTTGGAACGTTAACGCTCAATCGATCGATACACTAACATAATACTATCTCAAACGCGACCAAATAATACCATCAATCTGTCATAACAACTATTCGTCAATCAAACTATACTCTCAATCAACTATCATAATTAAAATACCAAGTCTAAGTCTAAGAAAATTTAAACAATAATATTAATTTACCCACGCAGGGGTTCTAACTATTAATACTAAACTTAAATTTAAATTCCTTAGCTAGCTCGGCTCTAATCCATGCTCAGGTAATCTACGGCTAATGCTACCTGCAGAAAGGAAGTCAAAGGAGAGTGAGCTTTTGAGAGCTCAGTAAGGTCGATCAAAGATTTAAAACATAACAAAACGATTCGGACGAGTTTTCATATAAAACTTTTTAAAGAATATTTTCATTGAAATACAGCATTTAGACAAAGATGAACAAAACGAACGATTTTACATTTAAGTCCAATAACATCTTTTTGAGAGGTTTGCTTTCGATGAAATCACTACAATACGATATAAACATAGGGATGAGTATTTAACTCACTCCCTTAAATAATAGTCATTTGGAACACTTTGGACATAATAAAGCATGAATGGATAATATTCAAACAGTTCAAGTGTAATAAAACATAAAGAGGAAATATTGAACATGAGCAGTACAGAAGCAAAGCCACCCCGGTAGTACTCGATCACTTTACATATGCATCTGTACACTGACTAGTCCATCTAGGTACTAGTTAAACCCATCCAACAGACCATCCTTATAACGCCAACAATACAGACCATCCTTATGGCTCCCAAGTTACTGACTTATGTCAACATTGAGAAGTAATAAATAGAATTGAAAAATGCTTTACGATGAGCAATCAATAAACATATCAAATGAACAATGAATTCCAAGACAGAATTCCAAACGAGTGCTATAAGGCTCAATTCAGGGTTTCATGGGCAATTAAAAAAAACATACGCTTTTTATTTCAAACATAGAAATCAACAATCAATGTATTTTGTAAACTGTTATTACAAACATTTGAAACAGAATAACGAAATGGGGTTCGGAGAGAAATCCTTACCTCGGTCCAAGCTAAGCAGCGCTACCAAACCTCGATCAATAATCTCTGAATGAACCTAGATTGACAATTTATTTGTTAGAACATAATATATATCTAATATACTATAACCTAATATCCACTACCCAAACGATGCTCACTTCTAACTCCGAAGTCGCTCAACTCAAAGCGCGCCTCGCACGCGGCTAACCTAATCGAAATTCTTATACACTCTTTAAATGTGTAATGATACTCCAAATACACATTAAATTATAAGAAAACACTTTTATGGCTTAAAACATTATAAAAAGTCGAAATATGAATTTTCTGAATATTTTTTAATTAAAATAATTTCTTTAAATGCAATAAAAACCCATAAATTTCCAAAATTACTTCCAACTGCAAACAAAGTCCCATAATTTTTGTAACAGCTTCAAAATATGTGTAAAAATTATAAAAATTTAAATCAGAAATTAAAAGGTATTAAAACTATTTTTAAATTATTCATTTTGCTAAAAACAATGCGATACGGAAACTAAAGCAAATCAACTCTAAAAATCATAAAATTCAAACTGAGTTTTACTTATATCATAAGGACATTGTTATAATTTTTCTCAAAACATTTTTAGGGTTTAAGGGCTCGAAAAGAATTTTTCAAATCTGAAATTACATAAAATACTAAAAATTCATACGAACTCAGAAAATTATAAATATTTTCCAAGAATTCTAATATGGCCTAAGGTATCATACTTAAAAATTTTACATGTTAAAAATCACTATAGCCCATCATATGCATGTATCGTACCTAACGCTAAATGAGGTACACCCGTGTACTACTCAATTTCCCTGTGCCCAGCAACCCATTTCCCTTCTTCTTCTCCTTTCTATAAAACACTCTATAACACACCCACTTCTTCACACATAAAATAACCAACACTCTTATGCTCACATTAACGCACCCAGCACTTATATTCCCTCAATTTCACCATCATTTACACAAGTTCAAAAAGAGAAGAACATTACCCATTTGCATGCCCACTGTCGTGAGGCAGTGGGTCTCCCTATTCTTCTCTTATAGTATTTCCTTCATTTACCCACTCAAACACCTCACCTCACCCTGCACACACAGCACATGCAAACACTCACACCACAATCACACTACACACACACACACACACAGCTACACGCACAAAACACCACTCACTGACGGTCACACCCACAAGCACACTAATGCACCCACTGTTTTATGCTTACCTTATTCACACCTAAATACACACACAAGCACCCATAAACCCTCATTCCCCTACACTCCCTCACCAACTGCAAAACCCAACACACATATATACACCCACAAATACACCCACACTCACTATTGCACCATATTCTTTCTTGTTACATACTCCAACCTGCACCACACTCAACACACCCATTATTTCACTTTAATCTCACTCACATATATACTATCAAGTATACGCACCTCCCACACCCACTGCCTCATGGCAATGGGTCTCTCCTTTTTGTGGTTTACAGACTCACGCACACTAACTGTAACATCCCGAAATTTTCCGGAACGTTAACGCTCAATCGATCGGTACACTAAGATAATACTATCTCAAACGCGACCAAATAATACCATCAATCTGTCAGATCAACTATTCGTCAATCAAACTAGACTCTCAATCAACTATCATAATTAAAATACCAAGTCTAAGTCTAAGAAAATTTAAACAATAATATTAATTTACCCACGCAGGGGTTCTAACTATTAATACTAAACTTAAATTTAAATCCCTTAGCTAGCTCGGCTCTAATCCATGCTCAGGAAATCTACGGCTAATGCTACCTGCAGAAAGGAAGTCAAAGGAGAGTGAGCTTTTGAGAGCTCAGTAAGGTCGATCAAAGATTTAAAACATAACAAAACGATTCGGACGAGCTTTCATATAAAACTTTTTAAAGAATATTTTCATTTAAATACAACATTTAGACAAAGATGAACACAACGAATGATTTTACATTGAAGTCCAATAACATCTTTTTGAGAGGTTTTGCTTTCGATGAAATCACTACAATACGATATAAACATAGGGATGAGTATTTAACTCAATCCCTTAAATAATAGTCATTTGAAACACTTCGGATATAATAAAGCATGAATGGATAATAATTCAAAACAGTTCAAGTGTAATAAAATATAGACAGGAAACATTGAACATGAGCAGTACAGAAGCAAAGCCACCCCGGCAGTGCTCGATCGCTTTACATATGCATATGTAACACTGACTAGTCCATCTAGGTACTAGTTAAACCCATCCAACAAACCATCCTTATAACGCCAACAATACAGACCATCCTTATGGCTCCCAAGTTACTAACTCATGTCAACATTTAAGAAGGATTAAACAACAATTGAAAATGCTTTTCGATTATCGAATTCAATAAACAGATTAGCATGAAAAGAGATAAGTACAACTCAAAATATATTTTATGATGGTCAGATCAATAAACATATGAGAATAAAACATGAATTCCAAACGATCGCTATCAGGATCAAATTAGGGTTTCATGGACAGTTTCAAAACAAACGCTTTTTTATTTCAAACATAGAAATCAACAATCAATGTATTTTGTAAAACTGTTATTAGAAACATTTGAAATAGAATAACGAAATGGGGTTCAGAGAGAAATCCTTACCTCGGTCCAAGCAAGCTAAGCGATGCTACCAACCTCGATCAGTATTTTCTGAATCAACCTAAATTTATAATTTAATTGTTAGAACAAAATTTATGTCTAATGTGCTAGAAACCCTAATATCGACTACCCACCACGTGCTTATTTCTAATCCCGAAATCACGCGACTTGAAACGTATTCCACACACGACCAACGTAGCTAACCGGAAATCTTGTACGCTACTTAACGCGTAATTATATTCCAAAATTTATAATAAATTTCAATAAAATACTTTTGTAGCTGAAAACATTAATAAGAGTCAAAATAGGAATTTTCTGAAATTTTCAATATTTTCGAATTAAAATAATTTCTTTAAATTCAATAAAAACCCAATAATAGCCATAATTACTTCCAGTGGCAAAACAAGTCCCATAATTTTTATAAGAACTTTAAAATATATATAAAAATTATAGAAATTGAAATCAAAATTTAAAAGACATAAAAACTATTTCTTTATTTTTTGTTTTGCTAAATTCAATGCGATACTGAAAATGATAACAAATCGATTCCAAAAATCATAAAATTTATACTGAGTCTTTATTATACTATTTAAACACTACTCTAATTTTTCCCAGAACATTTTCAGGGTTTAAAGACTCCAAAAGAATTTTCCAAATCTGAAATTATAGAAAATACTATAAATTCATACGATCTCAGAAAATTATAAAATTTTGCCAAGAATTCTAATATGGTCTAAGGTATTATACTGTAAATTTTCACATGCTAACGATAAGGGTGCGCTAACATATACACGTGCAAACTTAACGTTAACCATGTTTACACGCTCCGTTCTCTGCTTCTTCATCTCCTCTTATGCACCCACTTCCATGACTCTCTAACACACAGCAGGCCCACGCCTCACACAGCAGACCCACCCTCTCTAACACGCACCCTCATCCAACCATTGTACACACTATTACCTACACATCTTCACTTACACACACTACACTCACATAGCCCCACACTTACCTATATATAATATACACCATTTTGCATGCCCACTGCTGGGTCTGTCTTCTTTCCTTCTTTCATTTTGTCCAACACATTCACACACTCAGCATTATACAGTTATACAGTTGCAGCCCCTCTCTCTCTAAACCCACATACACACATAACACTCCAACCCACACACTCATGCACTTATATATGCACACATGACACCCACAAAGCACACATAATTCTCACCATTCTTTCACCTCCACACACACTAAACCCACTCACAAAAATACACGCACAGCATTTTCATATGGGCTGTTTTGCAGCCTTGTTTCACTTCACAAAACACCACATACCTGCTGCCTTTTGTTCTCTCATAACACCTAGACCTAAATTACAGCAGATTGGACCCTTACAAAAACTCACATACACAGGCCTCACATCGCTGGGTTAAACACATACACATGCCATATTTCACTACCATTTCACCCACACCATTTTTCAGTCCACCACAATTAGTTATATGTAAGCACTACACACACAAGAATTTCCAGCTCACAGGCTGCCTGTGACAGCCTCTCTTCCCTTTCCCTTGCACCCCTGTCCACGAGCACAGTCACAGCCACCATGGCTGTGACCTTTTCAACCCAACCCATAACTCCATCTTACGGAATTAAGCTTGCGCACACCTTACGGCACCACCGTGCACACAAGCAAACACCCGTATACACATCTACAACCATTTCCTCTCAAAACCGCAGCCTCCCATCACAAAACCACTCACAGCAGTCCCATGCCCCCACTTTAATTCCCCTATACCATTAACTAAACAAGAGAGGGAAAAGGGGTGTAGGAACTTACTGAAAAAGGTCTCGCCGGAAAACCCTTCTTCATCTCCTTCCTTTGTTCTCTCTCTCTCGAGATCTCTCTCTCTTTCAAAGTATCTTTTCAGAAAAATAGGGATGGGAGCATGCGGCTGCTATCTCTTAAAGAAGCTTTATATTTAAAACCCTAAATTGAAAATTTACCAAAACCCCCATAATCTTTTGTTAGTCATTTCAAATTTACCCGAACCTTTCTGTTATTACAAAAAGGCCCAAAACAATTTCTGACGATAATTTACGGGTTAGTAAAATTTTAACATGTTGTTATATAACCTCGCTTTGCATATCGCCGCTAAAAGTTACAAAATAAAATATCAACGCTAATTTAAAGAAATATTTGTCGCTAAAAATATACGTCAACGTTAATAAAAATATTGATGCTAAAAAATATATTTGCTGCTAAATTTTATTTTAATAATACGTTAAAATATCGGGGTGTTACACTAACACACACAATTGCTCCCTCATTCTATGCATATATATGCATACTACGCATAACCCATTACACATCCACACAACCTTCATGCAGACACATAGGTTACACAACATCACCCATATACTGCCTCATGGCAGTTCACACATCAGCCCTCACCATTGAATTCGTCCATCTCCAAAACGAAGCCTGTCCAATGAGCCAAGAACCCTTTCTAAACTTCTAAACTCCCAGCTTTTATTTATGCAACATATTTTCGGCACTATCACATCTTCGTTCTCTTCTCTGCCAATCAGCCACAATTTTTCCACAATTGCAAACACACACATATTTCATCACAGCTACTTCCGTGCCTTTCACTCGTCCAACCCCACGACTGCACTAAACACATACATTCACACGGTTGAGTTTCAGCCTTTCCTTTTTCTCATACACATTGGAAACCCATATATACTGCCTTCCCTCAATCTTATTCCCACATGATCTCTCACTCAAACACACATACGGTATGCTGCCCTACGAGGCAGTGCCCTCCACTCACGGCCATAAACCTAGCCTCTCATTCACATAAATCATGAAATAAACAAGAGAAAAAGCTAGAAAATTACCAAGAATTTGCGCTTCGATCACCGAAGTCCCGTATTAGTAGGCCCTCTCTCTCTCTCTCTCTCTCTCTCTCTCTCTCTTGTTAGTGTGTACGACAGCTTGAATGGGAGGTGGGCGGCTGCCAAAGAAGGTTATACATATATATGATATGAAACTGTAGTTAGACAAAGAAAAGAAAACCCCACCCCCTTCATTTGTCGCTAATTCATCTTATCCAAACTTACTATTGCGAAAATGGTCCAATGATAGAATATTTATAACAAATTATGCACTAGAAAAATTATTAACGGCTTGTTACGCTATCTCGTTTGACAAAACGTCACTATTAAGTGTACACTACTAAAGAAAACCTCATTGCCATTAAAAGTATGTCGAATGTTACAAAATATAATTCGCCGATAAAAATACACGCCAAAGCCCAAAAATTTATAGGTTTACTTTAATTATCACTAAATACCTCGATCAATACCATTCATTATTAAATTATAACTTATAGTTTTCAAAAATTTTGTCGTTAAAGATAGTCGTTAAAATTTCAATCACGTTAATCGTTAAACATTTAATCGCCGCTAAAAGTTGTTAAAAAAAATATATCGACACTAAGAAAAATGTATTCGCTACTAAAAATTTTAAATAATTTCGAAAAAGTATCGGGGTGTTACATTAATACTGTAAATACTTTCTGTATCACTAAGTGTTTTATCTACTTCTAATAAATCTTCGTTTGTATATTTACTATAATTGCTTTAAAATTATTATTACTTTGTCTTAAATGATCTGGTTCTCCACATCAATAACATGTAATTTTTTTTTTATAAATTCTTCTATTGTCATATTTCCTAACATGTCTAGGATTTAAAAAGGATTTTCTAGCTCTACTTTTTCTTAGAAAATAAGTTTTTCTAGGTTGTTTTATTTTTCTTACTTAGAATTAAGCCATGTTTTTCAAATAATTTAAAGGCTAAATCTAGATGTGAAATGTGTTCTGTCTCATTTTTACTACAAATTAAAATATCATGCTGAAATAATAAGAAACAAAAGCAGAATCGTAATAAATTACAAACGTCTAAATGACAATATCAAAGACGATAGTTATAATATACCCAACAAGACTTTTCTGTTAAGCAAAATACAAGGTAAAAAAGTGTTTACCAGTAACTTAAGAGAAACAAATATAACTCAAGACATAAAAGAACTAGATGATACAGAATGAGATGAAATTGATAAATTTCTTCTAAATATAGACAATTTAGACGAAAATCTAGAAGACATAGATATAACAAATCTAGACGAAATTGACAAATTCCTATTAGATATAAATGATTTAGATGATACCTTGTCTATAAGTACTGAAGAACTTAATAGACTAGAAGACGATTTAGATTTAGTAGAAGAATATTTAGAAAAACAAGATAACGAAACAAACTCTGATATATCTGAAACAATATCTGAGACAGAATCTATTACTACACAAATTACTACAAATAATTTAAAATATAATTGGACCATTATACAATAAAACTCGTAAAAATGGTCAAAGACATTTTAGTACAGAAGACATAAATCTTGTAAAGACAATAAAAGAAAAGGTAAAAACATTACCTGATCTTTATTTACCTTTAGACACAGATTATTTAATAGTACAAACAGATGGTTGCAAAGAAGGCTGGACTAATATAATAATTGACTCCATAATGTGTCTGCATTAATTTGTGGGCTTATTCATATGTCTCGGTTGTAATATCCCACATCGGTTGTGGGAGAGTTTGAGATTGGCCTTATAAGACACTACCTATGAACTCATTAGTACCTACTTGGCTAGCCCTTTTGAGGGAGGCAATGCCCTGTGGTGGGGCCGTGGATAGGGTCGTTACAGATGGTATCAGAGCCGACTCTCGAAAGCTCGGGCTGGGGTATCTAGTCGGGTTGCCGATGGTTGGGAGAAACGAAGGCAAGCCCGGGTATATCCCACATCAAGAGGATGGTTGGGGTAACGAAGGGTGAGCTGGGTATATCCCACATTGGCTAGAGAGGAAGATTCTGGGCTATGTGTGATCGAGCCTTAGCGAGGACGATAAGAAATAAGGTGGGGAGATTGTAATATCCCACATCGGTTGTGGGATAGTTTGCGATTGGCCTTATAAGACACTGCCTATGAACTCATTAGTACCTACTTGGCTAGCCTTTTTGAGGGAGGCAATGCCCTGTGGTGGGGCCATGGACCGGGTCGTTACATCGGTACCTACAAAGAAAATTTTACAATTTCCTGACAAGTTAGAAATGATCTGGTTCTCCACAAGAATAACATGTAATTTTGTTTTTATAAATTCTTCTATTGTCATATTTCCTAACATGTCTAGGATTTAAAAAGGGTTTTCTAGCTCTACTTTTTCTGAAGTTCTGAAGACTCGTCATCCATCAGCTCAGACAAGCAGACAGCAAAAGGAAAAGAAAAGGCGAAAGGACAAAGATGATGGAATATGCTTTTCCACCGCCCTCAGCTTTTGACTTTTGCTTACCAGAAAAACACCCAAGTCTTTCTAAGAGAAGAACTACGGACTTCGTTATACCAATTATAGCGAATTGTTTTGTTGGTCTTTTATGTTTATGTAAAAACCAATAAGGTGTTGGAAAAATATATCAAATTGCTGGCCTTTAAAAACACAGTAAAATTGAAATCTTATAGTGTCTCTAAGTTTATGAAAATATGCTGCCAAGCCATTTAAAGCATTGACAATCCAGCTATTGTTTTTGTGTATAAAAGCTTGCCATATGTTGTCTATGAGAGTGACTTGATCTAATGGAAAAGGCCCTAGCTTTGGGTCTTTTATCTGAAATCTACTACCTACGTGTATAACTCCTAAATTGCTTCCATCAAAGTTAATTCTACTCAGAGTTTCGATCTTATTACCACAGACCCAAAACAGTTATTACAAGATTTTAATATCGATAAGTTCTGTACTAAGACAAGATTTAACAATCTTATTACATTTAGAATTCAAATAAGACATTATAAAAATTTTATCGAAACTAATGCAATTATCGATACAGGATGTACAATCACTGTTGTAGATCCTTCTATTATACATCCTAAACATCTTAAATGTTTAGACAAACCTGTAACTGGAGTCGAATTCTCTAATACTCCGATCCACTATATAGACTTTATTACAAATGCTACTCTTACTTTCTTAACACCCTACAATATACAATCTAAATCTTATCCTTTAAAACAAGCTTTCTGTGTACCTCTAGCATCTAGAAGACATAGATATAACAAATATAGACAAAATTGACAAATTCCTATTAGATATAAATGATTTAGATGATACCTTGTCTATAAGTACCATTAATTTGTGGGCTTCTTCATTTGTCTCAGTACCTTTGTACCAGGGTCTAATATGATTTCCCACACCAGTTGTCATTGCTTCTGGGAAATGTTTGTATATGCCAGGTTGCTGGCCTTTAAAAACACATTAAAATTGAAATCTTTTAGTGTCTCTAAGTTTATGAAAATATGCTGCCAAGCCATTTAAAGCATTGACAATCCAGCTATTGTTTTTGTGTATAAAAGCTTGCCATATGTTGTCTATGAGAATGACTTGATCTAATGGAAAAGGTCCTAGCTTTGGGTCTTTTATCTGAAATCTACTACCTACGTGTATAACTCCTAAATTGCTTCCATCAAAGTTAATTCTACTTGTGCCAGAGTTGTCTGTATAACTTGTATAAAGTACTGGAAACATGGGTTTTGTCTGACTTGCAAAAGTAACTTGTCTTGGACGACCATCTGAAGAGGAGGCCATTTGTCCTGAAAATGCATACAATCTTACTTCAGAGTCTCTGTTTTTGAGGTAAATGCCATATATTCTCTAAGTCTATCCTATATTATCTGTTCTTTGACTTGTTGAGTTAATGAGATATTTCTTTTTAACTCCAAGGTTTTTAAACAAAAGTGGGAGCGAGTCGCTTAGGGTAGTTGCCGAGTGATGGCATTGAAACCCGTTAGACTAATGCATGCCCTGAGTTTTTGGCCAAAAGGGAAAAATTTTTTGAAAAGTCTTTTTGATAGTACAACCCAGCATCCTGAGATCTAATCCAGCCATACGCTACCCAGCATCCTGAAGAATTTTGAAAACACAATTTTAAAACCAGACTCTCTATTTCTTAGGCTTCTGCCATCTCTTCTCTAAATCTGCTCTCTATTCCGCTGTTTTTCTCTGAAATGTTCAGTTTTTTCTGAAACTGGAGTACGCGGTCTAACCAGAGACCCCCGTCTTTTTGAAAACGAGGAACTTTGGATGGACACCAGACATCAATAAGGCCCTGCCTGGCACCCCCCAGTTTGGGTGTTGACGATTGGTATAACGAAGTCTGTGGTTCTTCTCTTAGCTTAAATTTCTGTGTCTAGACATTTGATTTAATCAGGTAGGTGTATACTGTCATGGTTTCTTGTATTTTCTTGTCTACGACGTCTAACTTCTAAAAGTGTCTGTTGATTAGAATTTCTTAATTGTCTTATATATTCATTATAAAAATAATCATCTAACTTTGTTTTATAATGTTGTAACTATGCTTCTAAATATTCATTTATATCATTGTCTAATCCTACAAATAAATGACTATAAATTTGTAACGGGCGAATTAACTTTTTACTTGCAGAAAACAATACACTTATCCTTTCCAAAGATTATTTTCAAATTTCACAACATACAGCCCAAACCATTTATGCAAGAATATTATTATTTTGCTTCACAAGGCGGAAATATTTACAATCAAACAGAGAAAAACAGCGGAATAGAGAGCATATTTAGAGAAGAGATGGCAGAAGCCTAGGAAATAGAGAGTTTTAAAATTGTGTATTCAAATTCTTCAGGATGCTGGGTAGACTATGGCTGGATCGGATCTCAGGATGCTGGGTTGACTACCCAGCATCCTGAAGAATTTTGAAAACACAATTTTAAAACCATACTCTCTATTTCTTAGGCTTCTGCCATCTCTTCTCTAAATCTGCTCTCTATTCCGCTGTTTTTCTCTGAAATGTTCAGTTTTTTCTGAAACTGGAGTACGCGGTCTAACCAGAGACCCCCGTCTTTTCGAAAACGAGGAACTTTCATCAAATACTTAGACAAAACAGATTAGATTTAATCTCTCCACAAATCTTATATCAAAATAATGCAACTTTAAGCCATATAAGATTATTTATGCACTACAGAGAAACACAAAATAGATGCATAGGAGAAGATACAGTAAGTAGAAATTTAATACATCCAGACTCTGAACAAGAGTTAATTAGAGGCAATTTTAATTTAACACATATAGGTTTAATAGTAATTGGTATTAAAGGATTAACTAGACGTGATACAGGAGCTAAAGTATTTTTAGCTATAATAGACGATAGATTTACAAGTGAACAAGCAATCTTAGGAGCAATAGAAGTAGACATGAACAACAATGGTGGCATATTCTACTGCGCACCAGACTTTTGCTTAAATACAAAAGACTTTGCAAAAAACATTAAAATCAAAATTATGACAAAAGGATATGAAGACTTCCAACAAGGAAAAAATCTTCTAATCTGTTCTACTTTTATAGGCAAACTTACACAAAATAGCCAATTAGGTTATCAATTAAGCATTGAAGATACAACTAAATTTATTATAAATAGAGGCATACGATTATTACCCCCTTACAGAGTAGATTCTTTACAAAATTCTGGTCAAGAATGGCAAGTAGATAAATTATTAAGTACAAGCTCTAATACAAGTATTGTACCAACAGACAGTTTCTGGTATCGTAATACATCTGGCAGAATGTCAGTCAGATTTACAAATTATGTAGAATCTTGTAATAATCCAGACAATCAAGAAAATAATGAAGACAATGATTAATTTTGATATATTAAAACAATATGATATAAAAATTTAGATCAACAAATAGGAACTACATTTGTAGGAAGAGGACTTAGTATGAAACAATGGCTAGAATTTACAAAACATGTAGAAGAACTAGAACGTCTTGAAAATGAGAGTCTAGATATCTTCAATCCGACGTCTAACTTCTAAAAGTGTCCGTTGATTAGAATTTCTTAATTGTCTTATATATTCATTATAAGAATAATCATCTAACTTTGTTTTATAATGTTGTAACAATGCTTCTAAATATTCATTTATATCATTGTCTAATCCTACAAATAAATGACTATAAGTTTGTAACGGGCGAGGAACATAACGTAACAAACCAGTTTGCATAAGATGTTGTAATCTAGTATTAACATAATTTATATGATTTAAAGTTGTATAAAAATGATTAAATTGCATAAAATCAGGAGGATTTGTCTGATAAGGCATATAATCTTGTGTATAATCACAAAAATAAGTAGGAACATGAGGCCTTGGTCGACTCATATTCAAACGTTTTAGAGGGGTTACTTGCTCTGGGTTACTCAGTTCATCTCCTTTACTTGAAAAATATCTCATCAAAACCAAAAAACCGAGGATTTATGGCTCTGATACCAAAATAGGGGAGGTTTGGCCAGAAAAACACCTAAGTCTTTCTAAGAGAAGAACTACGAACTTCGTTATACGAATCGTCAACACCCAAACTGGCGGGGTGCCAGGCAGGGCCTTATTGACGTCTGGTATCCATCCAAAGTTCCTTATTTTCGAAAAGACGGGGGTCTCCAGTTAGACCGTGTACTCCAGTTTCAGAAAAAACTGAACATTTCAGAGAACAACAGCGGAATGGAGAGAATTTTAGAGAAGAGATGGCAGAAGCCTAAGAAATAAAGAGTCTGGTTTTAAAATTATGTTAAATACTGATTGCTTTCTTTATATTTACCACTTGCATAGCGACATAATCTTTCTTCCTTTTTATTGCTGTATTTGTTTGGTTTGCAATATAAGACTACTCCCCAGCCTTCTTTGCAACTGTCTATTTGTACTATTAAATAATCTGTGTCTAAAGGTAAATAAAGATCAGCTAATGTTTTTACCTTTTCTTTTATTTTCTTTACAAGATTTATGTCTTCTGTATTAAAATGTCTTTGACCATTTTTACAAGTTTTATTGTATAATGGTCCAATTAATTTGCTTAAATCTTTAAAGTACATTCTCGCTTGGTTAAGTAATCCCAAGAATGCTTGTATTTGTTTTAAACCTTCTAACTTGTCAGGAAATTGTAAAATTTTCTTTGTTATATGTTCTTGTAATTTGATTTTGCCATTTCCTATGTCCATTCCTAAAAACTTAATATTTGTTTTAAACAATTTGACTTTTTTCTTACTTAGAATTAAGCCATGTTTTTCAAATAATTTAAAGGCTAAATCTAGATGTGAAATGTGTTCTGTCTCATTTTTACTACAAATTAAAATATCGTCTATGTATACTAAAATAAAATCATTGTATGGTCTAAAGATATCATCCATTTTGAGTTGGAAGATACTAGGGGCTGTCTTAAGACCAAAAGGCATAACTAACCATTCATATAAACCTTCAGGTGTTGTGAAGGCTGTCCACTTAATGTCTTCAGGCCACATCTTGATCTGATAAAAGCCTGATTTACAGTCAAACTTACTAAACACTTTTTTACCTTGTATTTTGCTTAACAGAAAAGTCTTGTTGGGTATATTATAACTATCGTCTTTGATATTGTCATTTAGACGTTTGTAATTTATTACCATTCTACTTTTGTTTCTTATTATTTCAGCATGATTTCGTACTATGAAAGCTGCTGACCTATGTTGACTATTACTTGGTCTTATTACTCCTAATTGCATAAGTTCTTTAATGTGCATCTCAAAGTCTTCTGTATCTAGACTACTTGCTTCTATATTAGCTGTCTTGACAATGTATTCAGGGTTTATAATGTCTAATTTACAATATATTTTATTTAAATCACATCTTTTAATGGGGTCTTCTCCTATAAATGTTACTCATTATAATATAGCAAATTGTTTTCTTGGCTCTTTATGTGTATGTAAAAACCAATAAGGTGTTGGAAAAATATAATCTCCTAGCCAATGACAACTGTACCCATCAATGGGAAATAGGCAAAGGATTAGATACAAATACTTGTTATATTTGTAACTGGTATCCTGCTAGATGATACCTTGTCTATAAGTACTAAAGAACTTAATAGACTAGAAGACGATTTAGATTTAGTAGAAAAACAAGATAACGAAACAAACTCTGATATATCTGAAACAATATCTGAGACAGAATCTATTAATACACAAATTACTACAAACAATTTAAAATATAATTCAATGAATGAAACACCTTATATACTGATGGGTACAGTTGTCGTTGGCTAGGAGATTGTGATCTGGCGGTTTAAACATAAAATTGTATATGTTTGAATTTTTTAAAGAATTTATAAATGTATCTAGCTTGTCATTTGTTTCAACAATTTTCAAGAAAAAGAATTAGCTATTATGCAAGATTTAAAAGATTTAGACATCAGTATTCCCTATACACTTTCAAATACAGAAAACAAATTTGAATTAGAAATAGAAGATCAGAGTTTCGATCTAATTACCACAGACCCAAAACAGTTATTACAAGATTTTAATATCGATAAGTTATGTACTAAGACAAGATTTAACAATCTTATTACAGTTAGAATTCAAATAAGACATTATAAAAATTTTATCGAAACTAATGCAATTATCGATATAGGATGTACAATCACTGTTGTAGATCCTTCTATTATACATCCTAAACATCTTAAACGTTTAGACAAACCTGTAACTGGAGTCGGATTCTCTAATACTTACTATATAGACTTTATTACAAATGCTACTCTTACTTTCTTAACACCCTGCAATATACAATCTAAATCTTATCCTTTAAAACTTCTAATAGAGAATCTAGATTTAAGAAATATCTGATATAAAAAGATAAAGGGTTATATAAAAGAGTAATACATTTGGTATCTATATAGTATTGTGATCTATTATTCGTAAAGTCTATTGTTTCCAAAGCTGTATAAAATTTGTTAAAATTATCTATAATATCATATCTCATTGTAGGACTAAGATTGAAATTGTCTAACATTTCATCGAAATTAAAGGTGTCTTGTGGTGGCTCAAAGCTTAAATTTCTGTGTCTAGACATTTGATTTAATCAGGTACATGTATATTGTCATGGTTTCTAGTATTTTCTTGTTTTTCTAGGTTGTTTTATTTTCCTTAAAGGTCTTCTAGTGTATTTAGGTCGAGATTCTTCTTGACCATAATGTTGAGGTGTATATATTTCTTTACAGAAACTAGTTTCATTTTTAAGTTGTCTTGCTATTTGTATATTAGTACATTTAGAAACTAAGATTTCTATAACATGTTCAAAAATGTATCCTAAAGAGGGATTCCATGATGGGTCTGTTGCTCTAGCATATATTGCATTTGCATCTTACTTTTTTATAGAAGTAGATGAAACACTTAGTGATACAGAAAGTATTTACAGTATTAAATCTATCGAAGAATACACAGAAGACATTGAATCCTTAAGTAGTGATGAAGAGGAAGATAATCTTCATGTTGAAACAAATGACAAGCTAGATACATTTATAAATTCTTTAAAAAATTCAAACATATAAAATTTTATGACTAAACCGCCAGATCACAATCTCCTAGCCAACGACAACTATACCCATCAATGGGAAATAGGTAAAGGATTAGATACAAATACTTGTTATATTTGTAACTGGTATCCTGCTATAAAAGTAAGATGCAAATGCAATATATGCTATAAAGAAGCATGTACAAAATGCTTAAAACACAAATATAACCTAGATATAAGTAAAGCAAATACTTCAAAGGTAACACAAGATAATATATATTATGACAAAAATATAAATAATCGATTAGAATACCTTGAACAAAAGGTTATACAAATTGAAGAAACAATAATACAAATTAAAGATCAGAGTTTCGATCTTATTACCACAGACCCAAAACAGTTATTACAAGATTTTAATATCGATAAGTTATGTACTAAGACAAGATTTAACAATCTTATTACCGTTAGAATTCAAATAAGACATTATAAAAATTTTATCGAAACTAATGCAATTATCGATATAGGATGTACAATTACTGTTGTAGATCCTTCTATTATACATCCTAAACATCTTAAACGTTTAGACAAACCTGTAACTGGAGTCGGATTCTCTAATACTTACTATATAGACTTTATTACAAATGCTACTCTTACTTTCTTAACACCCTGCAATATACAATCTAAATCTTATCCTTTAAAACAAGCTTGCTGTGCACCTATAGCACATAAAGAAGGCAAAGTTATTTTTGGAATTAACTTTTTACTTGCAGAAAACAATACAATTACCCTTTCCAAAGATTATTTTCAAATTTCGCAACATACAGCCCAAACTTCTATTAATATAGATACACCATCAGAGTACGCTCAGAAGCGTGGTGGGACATATTTAGATTTAAACGACAAACTATCAAAAAGACTTTTCAAAAATTTCTTCCCTTTGGCCAAAAACTCAGGGCATGCGTTAGTGTAACGGGTTTCAACGCCATCACTCGGCAACTACCCTAAGGGACTCGCTCCCACTTTTGTTTAAAAACCTTGGAGTTAAAATTTTTAGAAAAAATGTTTTGAAAGCTCGTAGGTAAGCATAATCAATCTAATTCTAGCTAAGTCTTGAGTAAGCATAATCAGTTTTTTGAAAACATAATTTGGACAAAGTCTTTGTTTATGAGGTAAATGCCATATATTCTCTAAGTCTATCCTATATTATCTGCTCTTCGACATGTTGAGTTAATGAGATATTTCTTTTTCAAATCATAGATGACTTTTCACCACATGAGCGTGTTATTTTTCAAGTAAAGGAGATGAACTGAGTAACCCAGAGCAAGTAACCCCTCTAAAACGTTTGAGTATGAGTCGACCAAGGCCTCCTGTTCCTACTTATTTTTGTAATTATACACAAGATTATATGCCTTATCAGACAAATCCTCCTGATTTTATGCAATTTAATCGTTTTTATACAACTTTAAATCATATAAATTATGTTAATACTAGATTACAACATCTTATGCAAACTGGTTTGTTACGTTCTATTCCTCGCCCGTTACAAACTTATAGTCATTTATTTGTAGGATTAGACAATGATATAAATGAATATTTAGAAGCATTGTTACAACATTATAAAACAAAGTTAGATGATTATTCTTATAATGAATATATAAGATAATTAAGAAATTCTAATCAACAGACACTTTTGGAAGTTAGACGTCGTAGACAAGAACATACTAGAAACCATGACAGTATATACCTACCTGATTAAATCAAATGTCTAGACACAGAAATTTAAGCTTTGAGCCACCACAAGACCCCTTTAATTTCGATGAAATGTTAGACAATTTCAATCTTAGTCCTACAATGAGATCTGATATTATAGATAATTTTAACAAATTTTATACAGCTTCAGAAACAATAGACTTTACGAATAATAGATTACAATACTATATAGATACCAATTGTATTACTCTTTTATATAGAATATATATGATTTGGCACGAAGGATAATAACGTTATTTTGTTTTTTAATAATCTATTCATTAGGGGTTCCAGAAGTACTTCGAGATAGTCCTTCTGCGGGTGTTATATATCTATTACTGTCTTTTAGAATTTGTGTATATTCTATATTAAGTTCGTAATCTTAAATACTCATATATATTATATTCCTTGGATGTTAAAATATTGTTTTAAATTATTTTCTATCCTATTAGTTTGCTTTTCTATATTTTGTATCTTTTGTTTGCAGTCTTCTAATTCTTGTTTAATTTCTTTAACTTGTTTATGTATTGGTTCTAAATCTATTTTCTTAGTTTTCTCTTGTAACATGTTTTTAATATAATCTAAATTTTCTCTAATTATTTTAAGACTATTGTGATCTGTCTGTAAATTTAGATATTCTATGTTTTTTGACATTTTATGTCTCAAAAGCATTGTCTAGATTAGTCAGGGCTTTTTCATCCCATGGATAATCATTATCATTTGCATTATAACTATTATCGTCATTTTCATATGTATTTTCAACCTCGTTGTTTATGTTTAATATATTCATATTATTAATGATGTCTGTAGGGATACCTAAACTTTCTAAGCATGATTCAGGCCTTGGTCGACTCATATTCAAACGTTTTAGAGGGGTTACTTGCTCTGGATTACTTAGTTCATCTCCTTTACTTGAAAAATATCTCATCAAAACCAAAAAACCGAGGATTTATGGCTCTGATACCAAAATGGGGGAGGTTTGGCCATCAAAGTTAATTCTACTTGTGCCAGAGTTGTCTGTATAACTTGTATAAAGTACTGGAAATAGGGGTTTTGTCTGACTTGCAAAAGTAACTTTTCTTGGAAGACCATCTGAAGAGGAGGCCATTATTGTATAAAACATTTACATCAAAAAAAGAGCTCCTAGTTGCGTGGCTCTTTCTTTAATGTTTTGAACATTTGCCTTAGAAATAGCTATTAGTTCTAGTCTAGCTTGTTCAGCTTCTGGTGTAAAGAAGGAATTTTCTTCGAGCCGTCGAATAAATTCCAGAGTTTGTATAATGTAACAAGTCTGGACTTTAAGAAAAGCTTTGATGTTGTGATGATTAATCATGTTTGAAAGAAAACAAGAAAAGTTTAACAATGGAGTTTTCTAGATAACAAATTTGCTAAAGTATTGTCTTTTCCTTTAATATGTTGCCATTCGATTTTGTCTAAACGGTAATTGCTAAGGGTAGCTAAAAATTTTACCCATATATTTGTGTATCTTGCATCTTTGTTTTTATTATATCTTACAATGGCTTCACAGTCTGTTCTAATACTAAATTCATGTTTTGAAATTAGAAGGGCCTTAAAATGTTCTAAAGCATAAATAATTGCTAGTAATTCAAAATCTAAACTTGTTAAATACTGATTGCTTTCTTTATATTTACCACTTCCATAGCGACATAATCTTTCTTCCTTTTTATTGCTATATTTGTTTGGTTTGTAATATAAAACTGCTCCCCGGTCGAGATTCTTCTTGACCATAATGTTGAGGTGTATATATTTCTTTACAGAAACTAGTTTCATTTTTAAGTTGTCTTGCTATTTGTATATTAGTATATTTAGAAACTAAGGCCCCGTTTGACACTCTTTTTTTCCCTCTTTTTTTTTCAGTTTTAAAAACTGAAAAAAAAGAGCGTTTGGTAACCATTTTTTTTTCAATTTAAAAAACCAGTTTTTAAACTGCAGAGTAAAAAAAAAACTCCAAAAACTGGTTTTT
The DNA here is from genome assembly GCA_033070095.1 of Escallonia herrerae. Lineage (NCBI taxonomy): Eukaryota > Viridiplantae > Streptophyta > Magnoliopsida > Escalloniales > Escalloniaceae > Escallonia > Escallonia herrerae. Next base: position 182,497 of record JAVXUP010000255.1, on the reverse strand, counting down.
TTTTTCACTTTTGGTTTTTTTTTTCGACCACCACCACCACCCTCCCACCGCCGGCAGCCACCTCAGGCGACCACCGCCGGAGACTGCCGGCCGCCGGCAGCCACCTCCGGCCGCCAGCGACCACTGCCGGAGACTGCCGACAACCACCTCCGGCCCCCGGCAACCACGGCAGCCACCTCCGGCCGCCGGCAGCCACCGCCGGAGACTGTCGGCAGCCACCTCCGGCCGCCGGCGACCACCGCCGGACACTGCCGGCAGCCACCTCCGGCCGCCGGCGACCACCGCCGGAGACGGTCGGCAGCTACCTCCGGCCTCCGGCCACCACCGCCGGTGACTCCCGGCAGCCACCTCCAGCCGCCGGCCACCACCGTCGACCACCGCTACGCCCCACCACCGCCGCCGCAAACCAAAAAAAAAAAAGTCAAAATAAAAAGGGTTACCAAACACCAAAAAAAAAAATCTAAAAAAAAGGGGTTATCAAACACCCACTTATTTTTATAAAAAAAAAAAATTAAGCTGCTCTTTAAAAAACTGCTCTTTAAAAACTGAAAACCAAAAAAAAATTTTGTCAAACGAAGCCTAAGATTTCTATAACATGTTCAAAAATGTATCCTAAAGATGGATTCCATGATGGGTCTATTGCTCTAGGTTTCTTGACTGAATCATAAATTTCTCTACCTAAAGCACCTGGTAGTTTGTTTAAAAATTTATCTATTATTGTTTTTTAAAAGAGTAATACAATTCCTTGGATGTGTATTAAAGAGTAATACACATCCAAGGAAATACAATTTCTTATTATTTTAGAAAGTATAAACAAGTGACGATGAAAGAAGAATCCAACAAGAACTCCTCAAGATCTTGCCAAGTTCTGAAGACTCGTCATCCTCCAGCTCAGACAAGCAGACAGCAAAAGGAAAAGAAAAGGCGAAAGGACAAAGATGATGGAATATGCTTTTCCACCGCCCTCAGCTTTTGACTTTTGCTTACTTTCGGCGCAAGAAGATAGAAGACTTTGCTTTCGGAAATTCTAATCAATAGACACTTTTAGAAGTTAGACGTCGTAGACAAGAAAATACTAGAAACCATGACAGTATACACCTACCTGATTAAATCAAATGTCTAGACACAGAAATTTAAGCTTTGAGCCACCACAAGACCCCTTTAATTTCGATGAAATGTTAGACAATTTCAATCTTAGTCCTACAATGAGATATGATATTATAGATAATTTTAACAAATTTTATACATCTTTGGAAACAATAGACTTTACGAATAATAGATTACAATACTATTTAGATACCAATTGTATTACTCTTTTATATTACCCTTTATCTTTTTATATCAGATATTTCTTAAATCTAGATTCTCTATTAGAAGAATTTGATATATTTTTCCAACACCTTATTGGTTTTAGTTTTAAGTTTTTGTCTTTTAGTTCTTTTCTTTGCCTATAAAAGGCATTAGGCAACCCAATTGTAAGTAAGGAATGCTTTCAGAGATCAATCGAAATATTCCATTGCTTTCAAACTCTCTCAAATTCTCTCTCTCGTGCATGCTCACAACCTGAAGTTGTAAAGAAGCCTTCAAGTCTTTATTCTACTTTCAAGTAAGCTTTCAATTTTTTCTCGATAGTTTAGTTATTCTGGGGTGAACACTCTCATGTGGTGAAAAGTCATCTATGATTTGAAAAAGAAATATTTCATTAACTCAACATGTCAAAGAACAGATAATATAGGATAGACTTAGAGAATATATGGCATTTACCTCATAAACAGAGACTCTGTCTGTAACGACCCGGTCCACGGCCCCACCACAGGGCATTTTCTCCCTCAAAAGGGCTAGCCAATTAGGTACTTATGAGTTCCTTGGCAAAGTCTTATAAGGGTCATCTCATATTATTCCACATCTAATGTGGGATATTACAATCTCCCCTCCTTATACCTTAGCGTCCTCGTTAAGGCTCATTCACACATAGCCCATAATCTTCCTCTCTAGCCAATGTGGGATGTACCGGGCTCACCATTTGTTGCCCTAACCATCCTCTTGATGTGGGATATATCAAGGCTTGCCTTCGTTTCCCCAACCATCGGCAACCCGACTGGATAGCCCAGCCTGAGCTTTCGAGAGTCGGCTCTAATACCATCTGTAACGACCCGGTCCACGGCCCCACCACAGGGCATTGCCTCCCTCAAAAGGGCTAGCCAAGTAGGTACTTATGAGTTCCTTGGCAAAGTCTTATAAGGTTCATCTCATATTATTCCACATCCAATGTGGGATATTACACTGTCCAAATTATGTTTTCAAAAAACGGATTATGCTTACCCAAGAGTTAGCTAGATTTAGAATGATTATGCTTACCTACAAGCTTTCAAAACGTTTTTTCTAAAAATTTTAACTCCAAGGTTTTTAAACAAAAGTGGGAGCGAGTCGCTTAGGGTAGCTGCCGAGTGATGGCGTTGAAACCCGTTAAACTAACGCATGTCCTGAGTTTTTGGCCAAAGGGAAGAAATTTTTGAAAAGTCTTTTTGATAGTTCAACCCAGCATCTTGAGATCTGATCCAGCCATAGTCTACCCAGCATTATGAAGAATTTTGAAAACACAATTTTAAAACCAGACTCTCTATTTCTTAGGCTTCTGCCATCTCTTCTCTAAATCTGCTCTCTATTCCGCTGTTTTTCTCTGAAATGTTCAGTTTTTTTATAACCTTTTGTTCAAGGTATTCTAATCGTCTATTTATATTTTTGTCATAATATATATTATCTTGTGTTAACTTTGAAGTATTTGCTTTACTTATATCTAGGTTATATTTTTGTTTTAAGCATTTTGTACATGCTTCTTTATATATGTATATATAGATGTATATATACATATATATATGTATATATAGATGTATATATACATATATATATGTATATATGTATGTAGATATATATATATATGTATGTATGTATATATATATATATGTATATATGTATGTATATATATGTATGTATATACATATAAATATATATGTATATATGTATGTATATATATATGTATCTATGTATGTATGTATATATATATATATATGTATGTATATATATGTGTGTGTATATATATATATGTATGTATATATATATATGTGTGTGTGTGTGTGTGTGTGTGTGTGTATATTCATATGCATATGTATGTATATATATATATATATGTATGTGCATATATATATATATATATATATATATGTATGTATATATATATATATGTATGTGCATATATATATGTATGTATGTATATATATATGTATGTGTGTGTATATATATACAAATACATATATATATACATACATACATATATATATATACATATATATATATATATATATACATATATCGTGATCCATTGCGTGATCCAGCAGCGCTAGCACCGTCCGCTACATAATGTAACGGACTGCCAATTATCGTCCGCTACATTATGTAGCGGACAGCCAAACAGCGCTAGCAACAGTGCTAGCACTAGTAATGGATCACGATCCATACATATATATACATAGATATATGTATGTATATATATACATGTATATATGTATATATATACATATATATATATGTATATATATATACATGTATATACATATATACATGTATATATATACATAGATATATGTATATATATATATATGTATATATGTATATATATGTACGTATATGTATATATACATATAGATGTATATATGTATATGTATATATACATATACGTACATATATATACATATATATATTTTTTTATATGTACATACATATATATACATATACATATATATATATGTATATGTATATACATATATATATATACATATATATACATTTAATAGACCAACAAAACAATTCTCTTTATTATAGTGAATTTCATCGTAGACTCAGACAAATAGATGAAGAATCTCACTTAGAAAACTTAGACATATCTACAGACATAATAAATAACATGAATACCTTAAACATAAACAATGAGATTGAAGACACATGTGAAGACGAAGATAGTAATAATTATTATAATACAAGTGATAATGATTATCCATGGAATGAAGAAGCCCTGGCTAATCTAGACAATGCCTTTGACACATAAAATGTCAAAAAATATAGAATATCTAAATTTACAGTGTAACAACCCGAACCGCGATCTTGCATACCCGGTTAATTTATTTTTAGGCGACGACTTTTATATTAAGATTTAGCATTGATTTTCATGAGTGGAATTTTATCGGTAAATAATTAGCGGCGATATTTTTTTTATTTAGCGACTTTGAGCCTCAACTAGTGTAGCGGGTTATGTCAACATCATTAAATTATTCTATTGTAATAATCTACTGTAGATAACTACTTTGGGCCTTTTTGTAAAAATAGAAAGTTTCGGGTTACTTTTGAATAAAAAACGAAAGTATAAGGGGTTTTTGGTCATTTGCCACTTTAGGGTTATATATATATATATATATTTATATGGCTGTTATGGATCAGCCGTCCCTGTTTTTCCAACCGTATTTCTAAAAAAACGATTGAGAGAGAGAGAGGGGGCACATCTGCTGTGAAGAAGAAGTTTCCTGGTGAATTCTTTCGGTAAGTTTCTGGCTTCCTTCTCTAGCTTATTTCATATTTTATGGGATCGAGTTGCTGGGTTTATGGCTATGCCGTAAGGCAATGTACCCATGTGTACTTGACGTGGGTATGAGGAAGAGGGAACGCTGAAACTTCAACCGTGTGCATGGGTTGTGTGTGTTTAGTCTTGGCTGTGAGGTGATCTCTATGAGTTGGGTAGCTATATATATATATATATATATATAGATATATATATATATATATATATATATATATATAGATATATGAATGTAGTTTTGTGGGTTAGAAAGAAGGGCTGTGTGAGGGGAAATTGCACTGTGTGAGAGTGAGTGTTTGTATGTGTTTGTTGATGTGTAGTGAGGAAGGTGAAGGCTGCAAAGTAGCTGTGATGCCTTCTGCGTATTTGAGGCTGCCATAGTGTGTGTGGTAAGAATGTGAGATAGAGGCCATGAGCTGCTGGTTTAGATCTCTAGAGAGAGATCATGGGTATTGTTCTCATTTTTGGGTTCTTGAAAGTGAGCAGGTTTTCTGTAATCTTAAGAGGTTGGCTGTGATGGGTTAATTGATGACAGGAGGACTGCCCATTCTTTGTGATTGCTGTGAGTAAGAGTTGTGTGTGAAGTAGGTAAACCGTGCACTGTGTGGGCTGTGTTCATGGAACCAGTTTGTGGGTTTTGTGTGGGTGTGTCTTGCATGTGCCATGTGTGTATGCCGCAGAGATTTAAGGTTGCCGCAAGGGCTGCCGCATGGCAGTATATGGGGGAGTGTTTGTGTGTGACTTAATGCGTGAACTTGTGTGTTTGGGGTGAGTGAGGGGCTGCATCGCTGTAATATCCCAAAACATTAAAATACTCTTAATAAATTAAATAGGTATAAATAGCGACAAAATTTAAATTTTAGCATTTGAAATATTTCTTTTTTAGTGATAGTTAAAAATACTTTTAGCATTGAAGTACTAAGTAACGACTTCTAGTGACAATTAGTGTAAATGGTATTTTAAGAGTTGTTAGCGATGAAGTTCTTATAGTAGCATTTCTTTTTTTTATATACAGAAATTTTTAGCGACGATATTCTATGCTTAGCATTAACGTGTATTCTACTGATAAATAAATATCTCAGCATCGTAATATTATTAGTGACGATTTGTGAAACGAGATAGCGTAACAACCCATTAATCAATCTTTGTAGTATATAATTATCGTGAATGTTTATCTTGGACCATTTCACAAAAATAAAAGGTTTCTTTAATAGTTGAGTGACTAATTGAAAATATAGGGGGACTTTTGGTTACTTTCCAATCTAGGGTTATTATATATATGTATTATTATACGAGGGCAACCGCACACTCTCATCTGGTACGTGACACAGAGAGAAAGCGAGGTTCAAAGAGAGAAGAGGGGACGAGATAAGTGGGATCTCTCCGGCGACTTTTCCGGTAAGATCTTTACCTATTTCCTACTGTCATTTATAGTTTACAGGTTTAGTAATGGGTTGATGGGTGCTTTTAAATGGGTTTTGAGAGACAGCAGTCTCTTTGAGCGCCATGCTGTGTGGGTTGGTTTGAGTGGAACCAATTACATGAGTTTGATGTGAAGTGTTGCCAGAGAGAGAGAGAGGGCTGCGGGCTGCAGAGAGAGTGAGGGTAAGCATGTAGCTATGCCCTGTGCCGTGTGCATGATCGTGTTTGTGTGCCAAGGGATAACTGCTAATGGAGTGTATAGGGAAACGAAAGAATCAGGGACATGGGCATGGCTGCCATGGCCATGCTTATACGTGGGTTCAAATGTGGGTGAGTATAAGATTAATGGAAGGGGCTGAAGTAGATTCATGGGTTTGAAAATATAGAGAGAACCCACTGCCGAACGGCAGAGGGCTTGGTGGCCATGAGTTGTGGTGCTGCTATGAGGCCGTGTTTCAATGGCCACCATGGCTGTCTGTTTGTGGCTGTGAAATGAGGATGTTGCCATGGGTTTTGTGTGTATTTAAGATGCATGAAATACAGGTATTATGCGTAGAAGGGTGGCTGCCGTGATGTTGTGTAGGCAGGGAACCCACTGCTGGGTTTGTAGATGTGTTTGAGTGGATCTGCATAGTAGGTGTTGGTGGGTGCAATGAAGAATGAAAACTATATATGTGAGCGTGATGGGTTTTCTGAGTGTAAGGATGTGTGAGTGAATTAGTGTTTGAAAAGGAGCAAGACCCACTGCCTCAATGCAGTGGGCAGGGGAGAAGGATATATAATTTGGGTGTGCATGTGTGAGGTTGTGTGCTGTGTGTTGTGTGTGCTTGCGTGGTGCGCTGCTTGGTGCCTATTTGATATGGTGGTGTTTGGTTTTGCAGTTGTAAGGGAGTTTATGGGTACGTTATGCGGGAATGAAGGGCCTCACATGAGTGTGTGTAGCTGTGTGAGTTTTGTGTAAGTGTTGTGCTTGTGGTGTAGTGTGTAAGTGTGTGTGAATATTGGAGTTTCAGGAGTAGGGAGAGAGGCTGAGTTTCAGCCATGAGAAAGGGTAATGCATGGAGCTTGAGAAATGAAGCGGAGACAGTGTTGAGGGCTGAAACCAGCCGTGAAGTGTGCCATGTGTGAGTGTAAATTGTGTGTGTATGAGTGCGTAAGAGGTGGGCGTGAAGATGTGTTTAGTGTGTGAGTATGTATATATATGTGCTATGTGGGTGAAGTGAATTGAACAAAAAGAAAACAGGGGAAGGGAGCAAGGAACGGCAGTGGGAGTGGGGAAGTGCTGTGAGTGTACAAGTGCTGTGATGTGTGTGTGCATGTAGTTTAATGTTAGGCTTAACACGAACTTTGGATAGCGTATAGTAAATATTAGAATGTGAAAATTTATAGGATAGTACCTGAGACTACGCTAGAATTACTGGTAAAATTTCATAATTTTCTGAGATCATATGTATTTTTAATATTTTCTGTAAGCTTAAAATGGTAAAATTCTTTTGAAGCACTTAAACCCTACAAATGTTCTAGGAAAAATTACAGTAACACTTTTATAGTATAATAAAGACTCAGCGTAAATTTGGTGATTTTTAGAGTCCATTTGCTATCATTTCTCTATCGCATTGAATTTAACAAAAATGAAAATGTTTTTAAACTATTTGATGCCTTTTTATTTCTGATTTCAATTTCAGTAATTTTTATAAGTCCTCTAAAGCTGTTACAAAAATTATGAGCCTTTATTTCCAACTAGAAGAAATTATGGGAATTTATTGGTTTTAGTGTATTTAAGAAAATTATTTTAATTCAAAAATATTCAAAAATTATATTTTTATCCCATATGCTATATTAAGCTATAAATAATGTTAAATGAGCGATTAGAATATTTTTGGGATATTTCTGAGTCTCAGGGAGTGTGACGAAATTCTAAGTGGATTGGCCGTAAGGGAAATCGCTCCGAGTTTCATCATGTCCGGGTAGAGAAATGGGTACGCTATAGATAATTATATTTAGATTTTTATGTAGTGGTATGAATAAGTGTTCTGATAAATGACTCTGCCAACCTAGGTTAATCTCGAGGAATTTGGTTGAGAACGTCTTTAGCTTCAGTGCTTGGATTGAGGTAAGGGATTTCTTCCGAAATCCTATTCATCTACTGATATCATAATATTCTTTCTGGTTTGTTATTAACGTTTTCATTGGACTCACTTATATTTGTGATGATATTGCATCGATTGCCATTAATATCCTGCTTTGAGCCTTATATGTTTATTGAAATTCCTTTTCGATGCTGTGTATTTATTTCTCATTATGCATCGAATTTATCATTGATTTATCGGTCATTGTACTCTGAATATAGACATGAGTTAGTGTATTGAGGAGTTATAAGGATGGTCTGTATCAGGGGTGATATAAGGATGGTCTGTTATTGTCAGGAGATGCTAGTACCCTAAGGGTCTAGCTAATGTTCATATGCATATGCAACCTTATTGTTAGTGAACACTGCCTGTGTGGCTTTGCTAAGTGTTACCCTGCACTGCCTTTGTAGCTTTGCAATTTACTCATGTCTAATATCATCTGCATTGTTTCAGTGAGATCAAAAGTACATTTATTGAATTTGAATTGCGAAATTGAAAATATTGTTCTATATTGTCATTGACATAACCTTCTGACAATCGTTTGTACTCTTATTTGATTTTTGAGCGACCTTACTGAACTCTTAAAAGCTCACCCCCTTTTTCTGTTCCCTTCTGCAGGAAATAACCGTCAGTAAGATTTCATGACGATCGAACCTAAATTTTCAGAATAGTTTATGGTTTCCATTATTTGTTTAATCAAGCCTCGCTAGGGAACCGTTATGTAATTTGATATTTTAAGTACTTTATCATTGTTTTGAGACGGTTTGTTAAGTTAGTTGATGGACTGTAGTGCTCTGATTTGAATGTTGTTGGGTTATCATTAGTAGTGTTGAATTAATTGGGCAATTAAGGATTTGATGGATTGATCGGATAATGCTCCGAAAATTTCGGGGCGTTACAATCACGGCCATGGTCAAGGGTACTGCCGCAAGGCAGTGTACCCATGTGTTTTGTGTGTGTGTTTATGTGTGTGTTGTGTGCTTGTGTGTGCAACTGTGAGTGAGGTGTGTTGTATCTGTGAGTGAGGTGTGTTGTATGTGTGAGTGTAGGTGAAATGGAAAGGAAGAAAGGCTGCTAAGCAGCCGTGTGACGACTGTAGTGTGTGTGTGTGCTTGTGGTGATTTTCAGGTGTATAAACTCTGTGTGTGTGTGTGTGTGTGTGTGTGAGAGGAAGTGAGGGGCCGAGTTTCAGCCGTGAGGGGTGTGGGTTGTGTGCCTTCTGCATGCTTGTATGTGTGTGTTTGCATGTCCTCCGTGTGTGTGTTATGCCTGTGTGTCCTGTGTGAGTGTGATATTGTGTACGTGTAATGGGTGTATGTATGTGAGAGGAGATGTGGGTGTAGCTGTGTTTTGTGTGTGCATACAGGTGAGGTGCTGTTTTGGAACTCATGTGTTTGTTAAAGTGAGTAAAGTGGGTGTAAATGGTGCGTGTGAGTGTGTGTAAATGTACACATGTGTATAGTGTACGTGAGTGAGTTAGGAAGAGGGTTCTGCACATGAGATTAATACTGGGAAGGAGCTGGGCACGTAGGAAAAGAAGAAGAAGAAGAAAAGTACGGAACGGGTAAATTTGGGTTAGCGTTAGATCGACACGTGCATATGTTAATGCACGCTTATCGTTAGCACGTGAAAATTTACAGTATAATACGTTAGACCATATTAGAATTCTTGGCAAATTTTTATAATTTTCAGAGATCGTATGAATTTTTAGTATTTTCCGTAATTTCAGATTTGGAAAATTCTTTTGGAGCCTTTAAACCCAGAAAATGTTTAGGGAAAAATTAGACTAATTCCTTTATGGTATAAATAAGACTCAGTTTGAATTTGATGATTTTTGGAGTTGATTTGCTATGGTTTCCATATCGCATTAGTTTTAGCAAAACGAATATTTGAAAAAAAGTTTTAATACCTTTTAATTTCTGATTTATATTTTTTATAATTTTTATACATATTTCCAAGTTAATATAAAAATTATGGGACTTAGTTTGCAGTTGGAAGTTTTTTTTGGCAATTTATGAGATTTTATTGTATTTAAAGAAATTATTTTAATTCAAAAATATTCAAATTTTCAAAAAATACATATTTTGACTTATAATAATGTTTTAAGCTATAAAAGTATTTTAGTGTAAAATATTATAAATTCTAGAGTGTCGTTACACGTTAAGGAGTGAATAGAATTTCCAGCTAGGTTGGCCCCGTGCGAGGCACGCTATGAGTTGAGCGATTCCGGAGTTAGAAGTGGGTACGTGGTGGGTAGCTTATATTAGGTTATTAGTATGGTAGCATAGAATATGTTCTAACATATGGATCTGCCAATTTAGGTTTATCCAAAGAATTATAATCGAGGTTGCATAGCATTGCATAGCGTGGATCGAGATAAGGATTTCTCTCCGAACCCCATTTTGTTATTCTGTTTCAAATGTTTGTGTAATACCCCAAAACCTTGAAATACTCTTAATAAATTTAAATAGGTATAATTAGTGACAAAATTAAATTTTTAACATTTGAAATATTTCCTAATAATGACAATTTAAAATTTCAGTAGCGGCGAAATTATTAGCGACGTTTTAGTAATTTCTTAATAGCGACGATTTGTCAAACGGGTTGACGTAACAAACTATTTATAATTTTCCTAATACATCACGTATTGAAAATATTTTTATTGCGACCATAATTCTTTTATAAGTATTAGGTTGGAAGTTTTAGCGACAAATGATGTGTAGGATTCTTTTATTTTCTAACTAGGGTTCTTGTGATTATAATTGTACTAAATGGTTTGGGCAGCCGTCAAGGCTCCCTGTAACTGTCCCATACCGAGAGAGAGAGAGAGAGAGAGAGAGAGAGAGAGAGAGAGCGAGAGACAGGGAGAAAGAGAGGAACAGAAAGAGGGCTGCAAAGAGAGAGATCGAGGACTCTTCCGGCGAAGCTTTTCCGGTAAGTTTACTCCTTTTTCTCTCAAAATTTTTCAGTGCTTCAGGGGATTTAGGGGCTGGGCGCGCAGCCGTGTGTACGTGGGTGAGGGAGCCGTGAAATTACAGAGTAATGGAAAAGTCTTAAAATTCATACATGTGATGGTTATTTATATATATACACAGATATATACGTAGGTGGCTGAGATGCATAAATGGGTCTCGATATTTTAGTGAAGATCCGTGAATGGGGTGACCCTGGATGAGGATACTGTGAGATATGTGGGTTGTGTATTCGTGGAGGTGGGTTTTAGAGAGAGAAGACAGCCACAACAGGGCTGTGGGCATGCGAGCTAGAGAGAGAGCTGTGTGCGTGTGTTTTTGAGTGTGTGTACAAGTGTGGTTGAGAACTGCCGTGAAGGCAGTCAGAGTGAGGGTTGCTATGGGCAGCCTGTGTGTGTGGATTTTATGTGTAGTGTGTGCCGTGAGAGGGGCTACCATGGCTATGTTGTGATGTGCATGTAAGGGAAGCCATGGTAGCTGCCACAAGAGTGTGTGTATTGTGGGTTGATGTATGCGAGTGTATGGGCAAGGGAGAGAGAACACGGCAGCGAGGCAGTGTGTTTGTGTGCATGTATATTTGTACATGTAGTGTGTATACATGTGTGAAGGAAGTGAGTGTATGGGTAAACTATTTGGGTGTGTAAATGGCAAAGGATTAGCTGAGTGAGTGGTTTCTCTTTTGTGAACCTGTGTAAGTAAAACAGAAAATAGTGAGCGCAGAGTGGTGAGATGTGGGTTATGTGATTGTGGAGTGTATGAGAGAGTTGAAGGAGAAGAAAGAAAGGTGATAGAGAGAGAGTGTGAACCACTGCCATGAGGGAGAAGGTGTGATGAGCTGTGGGCGCTGTATATCTTGAGTGTTGGTGGGTTAAGTGTTGTGTGTATATGTGTGTGTGTGTGTGTGTATGTGAGGGTGTATGTGGGTTAAGTGTGTGTATATGTATGTTACATGCCTGTATCTGTAAGTATATGTATGAAAAGGCCAGGTGTGTTGGTGCTGAGGTTCAGAGGTTCATGTGCCTGTGTGTTACAAGTGAAGAGAAGAAGCTGGTGTGGGCGTGTACAAGAACTGTACTGTGTAGGTGTATGCATACGAATTTAAATAGGGTACGGCGTGAACTTTGGATAGCGTATTGTGATCATTAATCTATGAAATTCCATAGTAAGATACCTTAGGTTACGTTAGAATTTCTGGTAAAGTTTTATAATTTTCTGAAGTCATATGTATTTTTATTATTTTCTATAAACTTAGAATTGTAAAATTCTTTCGGAGCCTTTAAACCCAAAAAATGTCATGGGAAAAATTATAGTAATGTCCTGGTGGCATAAATAAGACTCAGTAAAAGTTTGATAATTTTTAGAGTTGATTTATTATCATTTTTCGTATCGCATGGAATTTAGCAAAACAAAAATTAAAGAAATAGTTTTAGCACCTTTTAAATCCTGATTTTTATTTATATAATTTTTATACATATATTAAGGTTTTTACAAAAAATTTGAGTCTTTATTTCCAGCCAGAAGCAATTATGACAATTTATAGGTCTTTAGTGTATTTAAAGATATTATTTTTATTCAAAAAAAAATTTTCAAAATTTTTATTTTTATTCCATATGCTGTATTAAGTTGTAAATAATGCTTAATGAGTGGTTAAGAACATTTTTAGGTAATTCTTAGCCTCGAGGAGGGTAACGAGTTCCGGAATAGGTTAGCCGTGTGTGAGACCCGTTTCGAATTTTGTCGTTCTGGGTAGGGCAATGGATACGCTGTGGATCACTGTATTAGGTTTATAATATATTAGTATGGATAGTGTTCTGATAAGTGATTTTTTAACATAGGTTAATTTTGACGATTTGATCGAGAACGTTTTAGTTTCAGCTCATTTGGATCGAGGTAAGAGATTTTCATCCGAACCTAACTCCTCTATTTGATTCGTATGTTATTCTGATTTGCTATCGTTATTTCTTTGGACTCAATTATAATTGTAATGAAATTGTATCGATTGTCATTAATAACCTTTGTTTGAGCCTGACACGTTCATTGAAAATCTCATTCGATGCTCAGTACTTAATTCTCTTTGAGTGTCGATTTATTCATTGTAATATCGCTTATTGCATTCTGCATATTGGCATGAGATAGTGTATTGAGGAGTTATAAGGATGGTCTGTATCGGGGGTGATATAAGGATGGTCTGTTATTATCAGGAAATGCTAGTACCTTGAGGGTCTAGCTAGTGTTCATATGCATATGTAACCATATTGTTATTAAGCACTGCATGTGTGGCTTTGCTAAGTGTTACCCTGCACTGTCTGTGTGGCTTTGCAATATACTCATGTTCAATATCATCTGCATTGCTTCAGTGAAATCGAAAGTGTATTTATTGAATCTTGAATTGAGAAATTTGAGAATGTTGTTTCTACATTGTCATTGATATAACCTTCTGACCAAATCGTTTGTAATCCATACTGAATGTTGAGCGACCTTACTGAGCTCTCGAAAGCTCACTCCCTTTTTCTGTTCCCTTCTGCAGGAAATAACCGTCAGTAAGATTTCGGGACGGACGAGCTGGAACTTCAAAGTAGTTTATGTTTTTACATTATTTCTTGCTAGGGAACACCCTTATGTAATCTAATAAATTAAGTACTTTACAACTATTTTGCGATAGGAATGGTCTGTTAAGAAAATTGATGGCTTATAGTGCTCTGACATGGATGTTATTGGGTACCTTTAGTGGTAATGAATAAAGTTGACAATTGAGGTTCGATGGATTGACGGGTTAACATTCCAAAAAAAAAAAAAATTTGGGATGTTACAGTTTGTAATAACAGTCTTACAAAATACATTGATTGTTGATTTCTATGTTTGAAATAAAAAGCGTATGTTTTTTTTAATTGCCCATGAAACCCTGAATTGAGCCTTATAGCACTCGTTTGGAATTCTGTTTTTATCTTATCTTGGAATTCATTGTTCATTTGATATGTTTATTGATTGCTCATCGTAAAGCATTTTTCAATTCTATTTATTACTTCTCAATGTTGACATGAGTCAGTAACTTGGGAGCCATAAGGATGGTCTGTATTGTTGGCGTTATAAGGATGGTCTGTTGGATGGATTTAACTAGTACCTAGATGGACTAGTCAGTGTACATATGCATATGTAAAGCGATCGAGCACTGCCGGGGTGGCTTTGCTTCTGTACTGCTCATGTTCAATATTTCCTCTTTATGTTTTATTACACTCGAATTGTTTTGAATATTATCCATTCATGCTTTATTATGCCCAAAGTGTTCCAAATGACTATTATTTAAGGGAGTGAGTTAAATACTCATCCCTATGTTTATATCGTATTGTAGTGATTTCATCGAAAGCAAACCTCTCAAAAAGATGTTATTGGACTTAAATGTAAAATCGTTCGTTTTGTTCATCTTTGTCTAAATGCTGTATCTCAATGAAAATATTCTTTAAAAAGTTTTATATGAAAACTCGTCTGAATCGTTTTGTTATGTTTTAAATCTTTGATCGACCTTACTGAGCTCTCAAAAGCTCACTCTCCTTTGACTTCCTTTCCGCAGGTAATAATCGACAATAAACCGCAGTGAGTATGGATTAGAGCCAAGCGAACAAGAAGGATTTTAAGTTTTAGTTCTGGTCATTAGAACCCCTACGTGGGTTGTTACTGTTATTTAAAACTTTTGACTCGGAATTGATGTTCCAACTATAACAGTACATTTAGAATATTGTCTTTTCGATGTTTTAGTTGCTCTGATAGATTGATAGTAGTATTTGGTTGAGTTTGAGATAGTATTATCTTAGTGTACCGATCGATTGAGCGTTAACGTTCCGAAAAATTCCGGGATGTTACATACAGACAGATCAAAATAGTCTTAAAATAATTAGAGAAAATCTTAATTATATTAAAAACATGTTTCAAGACAAATTAAAATTTTTAGTTTATGATAAGAAACAATAGTAATATTCTAGGAAGAGGTAATATAGAAGACAGAAATAGAACTGAAGTTTTAGTTACAGAAACAAGAAGACGAAATGAAAACACTGTAGGGAATAGAGTTTTAAGATTATTTAGAAATCCACCTGCACCTATAGCTTCCTTAGAATTTTATTCTCCTTGTATAAAGCAGTTACATAGAGAAAAGAGCTCCTAGATGCATGGCTCTTCCTTTAATAACTTGAACATTTGCTTTAGAGACAGTTATTAGTTCAGGCCTTGCTTCTTCAGCTTCATGTGTATAGAAAGACATTTCTTCAAGCCTTTGGATAAATTCCAAAGTTTGTATAATGTATCGAGTCTGGACTTTAAGGAAAGCTTTGATATTGTGGTGATTTATCATATCTGAAAAAGGAAAAGTTTGAAACCAGACGTCAATAAGGCCCTGCCTGACACCCCCCCCGTTTGGGTGTTGACGATTGGTCTAACAACTCCGTGGTTCCTCTCTTAGAAAGACTTAGGTTTTTTCCGGCCAAACCTCCCCCCATTTTGGTATCAGAGCCATAATTCCTCAGTTTTTTGGTTTTGATGAGATATTTTTTAAGTAAAGGAGATATACTGAGTAACCCAGAGCAAGTAACCCCTCTTAAACAACATGAGTAGACCAAGGCCCCCTGTTCCTACTTATTATTGTGATTATACACAACATATACATATATGTATATGTATATATAGATAGGTATATACATATATACATATATATATGTAAATATATATACATATACGTATATATACATATATATATATACATATACGTACATATATATACATATACGTACATATATATATATACATATACGTACATATATATATATATACATATATATATATATATATATATATATATATATATATCGGTACGTAGAGAAATTTAGATTTACAAGTGAACAAGCAATCTTAGGAGCAATAGAACGACATAAACAACAATGGTGGCATATTTTACTGTGCACCAGATTTTTGTTTAAATACAAAAGACTTTGCAAAAAACATTAAAATCAAAATTATGACAAAAGGATATGAAGATTTCCAACAAGGAAAAAATCTTCTAATATGTTCTACGTTTATAGGTAAACTTACACAAAATAGCCAAGTAGGTTATTAATTAAGTATAGAAGATACAGCTAAATTTATACTGATTGCTTTCTTTATATTTACAACTTGCATAGCGACATAATCTTTCTTCCTTTTTATTACTGTATTTGTTTGGTTTGCAATATAAGACTGCTCCCCAGCCTTCTTTGCAACCGTCTGTTTGTACTATTAAATAATATGTGTCTAAGGGTAAATAAAGATCGGGTAATGTTTTTACCTTTTCTTTTATTTTCTTTACAAGATTTACGTCTTCTGCATTAAAATGTCTTTGACCATTTTTACAAGTTTTATTGTATAATGGTCGAATTAATTTGCTTAAATCTTTAAAGTACATTCTTGCTTGGTTAAGTAATCCCAAGAATGCTTGTATTTGTTTTAAACCTTCTAACTTGTCAGAAAATTGTAAAATTTTCTTTGTTATGTGTTCTTGTAATTTGATTTTTCCATTTCCTATGTCCATTCCTAAAAGTTCAGACTCGTTACATTATACAAACTCTGGAATATTCGACGGCTCGAAGAAAATTCCTTCTTTACACCATAAGCTAAAGAAGCTAGACTAGAACTAATAGCTATTTCTAAGGCAAATGTTCAAAACATTAAAGAAAGAGCCACGCAACTAGGAGCTCTTTTTTCTATGTAAATGTTTTGTACAATGACAATAAAATAAAATCCATAATGATAGTATTATTTACTATCATTGCTTTAAAATTATTATTGTTCTTTCTTCTTGGACAACTAGAACTTAAATGATCTGGTTCTCCACAAGAATAACATGTAATTTTGTTTTTATAAATTCTTCTATTGTCATATTTCCTAACATGTCTAGGATTTAAAAAAGGTTTTCTAACTCTACTTTTTCTCAAAAAGTAAGTTTTTCTGGGTTGTCTTGATTTTCTTAAAGGTTTTCTAGTGTATTTTGGTCTAGATTCTTCTTGACCATAATGTTGAGGTGTATATATTTCTTTATAGAAGCTAGTTTCATTTTTAAGTTGTCTAGCTATTTTAACGAATTTATAAATGTATCTAGCTTGTCATTTGTTTCAAAAGGAAGAATATCATCTTCTTCATCACTACTTAATGATTCAATGTCTTCTTTCAGACGTGATTAATCATCACAACATCCTTTTGCTATCTGCTTGTCTGAGCTGGAGGATGACGAGTCTTCAGAACTTGGCAAGATCTTGAGGAGTTCTTGCTGGATTCTTCTTTCGTCGTCACTTGTATTTGGTCTCTGTGCAAATTCTTGACTGTCTTGACTTGGCTGCTTGTTGTTCTTTTTGTCAAAATCTTGTAATAGATCTAAAATAATTTGTGCTGTCTGTCTTTTGAAAGCATCGTCTTGGAGATTTCTCTTCTTCGCGTCTTTGTGAGCTTTCCTTCGCTTTTCCGTTTTTCCCAAACGAACAGGGGTCGCAGGATTTGTCGTGTCTTTACCAGTTACATGTGGGGCTGGACTAATAGCTCTTTCTCCCGAACTAGTGGGATTTTCAGAAATTTTGAGTAAATTTTCAACTGTCATAGGACTTGACTTGTCTTTACCGGTTGCCTGTAGAACAAGACTAGCTACGCCTTTTACTCCGGACGTAGAGGATTGTGTGGACTTGGATTTTAAAAGTGCAGTATATTTGTTTTTCTAGTCCAAAGAATTTAATTCATGTACTTGTATTTGTGTTTGATAAAGAGAGAGCTGTTGTTCAAGATTTTGTTTTTCTAATGCTAATTTGTCTGTAGTTGTTTTTAATAAATTATAATGTTTTATTAATACATCACAATTTTTGCAAAATTGTGAGCGAGTGGAAGAAGGAATCAACAAATAGGAACTACATTTGTAGGAAAAGGACAAATTACCAAGAGCTATAGGTAGAGAAATTTATCTAAACTGTTCAATTTGTCTGTCTCCACAAGAATAACATGTAATTTTGTTTTTAGGAATGGACATAGGAAATGGAAAAAATATGACAAAAGGATATGAAGATTTCCAACAAGGAAAAAATCTTCTAATATATTCTACGTTTATAGGTAAACTTACACAAAATAGCCAAGTAGGTTATCAATTAAGTATAGAAGATACAGCTAAATTTATTATAAATAGAGGCATACGATTATTACCTCCTTACAAAGTAGATTCTTTACAAAATTCTGGTCAAGAATGGCAAGTAGATAAGTTTTTAAGCACAAGCTCTAATACAAGTATTGTACCAACAGACAGTTTCTGGTACCGTAATACATCTGGCAGAATGTCAGTTAGATTTACAAATTATGTAGAATCAAGTAATAATCCAGACATTCAAGAAAATAATGAAGACAATGATTAATTTTGATATATTAAAACTATATGATATAAAAATTTTAGATCAACAAATAGGAACTACATTTGTAGGAAAAGGACTTAGTATGAAACAATGGCTAGAATTTACAAACATGTAGAAGAACTAGAACGTCTTGAAAATGAGAGTCTAGATATCTTCAATCAACTTGAAGAATCTGCAAACAACAATTTTCAAGAAAAAGAATTAGCTATTATGCAAGATTTAAAAGATTTAGACATCAGCATTCGTTATACACTTTCAAATACAGAAAACAAATTTGAATTAGAAACAGATTATAAAATTGAATTAGATAAGAAAATTAACAAAGCCCTAGAAGATATAAATAACTTAAGAGAAATAAATATAAAAGAACTAGATGATACAGAATTAGATGAAATTGATAAATTTCTTCTAAATATAAACAATTTAGACGAAAATCTAGAAGACATAGATATAACAAAGCTAGACGAAATTGACAAATTCCTATTAGATATAAATGATTTAGATGATACCTTGTCTATAAGTACAGAAGAACTTAATAGACTAGAAGACGATTTAGATTTAGTAGAAGAATATTTAGAAAAACAAGATAACGAAACAATATCTGATATATCTGAAACAATATCTGAAACAGAATCTATTACTACACAAATTACTACAAACAATTTAAAATATAATTTAATGAATGAAACACCGTATATTCTTATGGATACAGAAGATAGTGGTGCTTCCGGATTAGGAACCACTAATAATAGAAGATTTTATACAAATACAAGAACTCAACCACAATATACACATGGTAATTTACCAAGACAAAGTGCAACTATAGACCCAAATATTAAATATGACAGACCAAACTATAAACCTAAAGGCAAGAAACATCCTTTAGAACAAAATTTTAAAATACAAAAGGCAGCAGAACCTTTTATTTTAAATATAACAGCAGTTGACCCTCAACAACGTACAAATTATATACAAGTATGGAAAGATGCAGTAGTAGCGAACTTTATCACAAAACAATCTGACAATATAGAAATAGGTGAAGAAATGATAAGATACATGACACAATTTTTAGTACCCATAGCTAAAGCAAACTATGAGGAATGGCAAAAAGCTTTTCCCATAGACTTAAAAGAAATGGCCGACTTAGGACCAAATCCATACAATTTTGTAAACACTATACAATTAATTTTAATAGGTAGAAACCCAAATACTGGAGACATGTCTTTACAAGAAGAAGTAGCTAGGAAACTAGAACAAGTACATTTGTACAGTTGCATAATATAAAGCCATTTATGCAAGAATTTTATTATTTCGCTTCACAAAGTGGAAATATTTACAATCAAACAATAATAGATAAATTTTTAAACAAATTACCAGGAGCTTTAGGTAGAGAAATTTATGATTCAGTCAAGAAACCTAGAGCAACAGACCCATCATGGAATCCCTCTTTAGGATACATCTTTGAACATGTTATAGAAATCTTAGTTTCTAAATGTACCATTATACAAAGGAAGAAAGATTATGTCACTATGCAAGTGGTAAATATAAAGAAAGCAATCAGTATTTAACAAGTTTAGATTTTGAATTACTAGCAATTATTTATGCTTTAGAACATTTTAAGGCTCTTTTAATTTCAAAATATGAATTTAGTATTAGAACAGACTGTGAAGCCATTGTAAGATATAATAAAAACAAAGATGCAAGATACACAAATAGATGGGTAAAGTTTTTAGCTACCCTTAGCAATTACCGTTAGTTTGATAAAGAGAGAGCTGTTGTTCAAGATTTTGTTTTTCTAATGCTAATTTGTCTGTAGTTGTTTTTAATAAATTATAATGTTTTATTAATACATCACAATTTTTGCAAAATTGTGAGCCAGTGGAAGAAGGAATAGGAGCTTGTGAAAAAGGGACTATTGTATGTTCCGAGATAGAAGTGCATTCTGGACTAATATAATAATTAACTCCATAATGTGTCTGCATTAATTTGTGGGCTTCTTCATATGTCTCGGTACCTTTGTACCATGGTCTAATATTTGTTTTCTTTCGGACATGATTAATCATCACAACATCAAAGTTTTTCTTAAAGTTTAGACTCGTTACATTATTCAAACTCTGGAATTTATTCGACGGCTCGAAGAAAATTCCTTCTTTACACCAGAAGCTGAAGAAGCTAGACTAGAACTAATAGCTATTTCTAAGGCAAATGTTCAAAACATTAAAGAAAGAGCCACGCAACTAGGAGCTCTTTTTTCTATGTAAATGTTTTATACAATGACAATAAAACTCTCTTCTGAAATAAGATTGTATGAATTTTTAGGACAAATGGCCTCCTCTTCAGATCTTGCCTAGTTCTGAAGACTCGTCATCCTCCAGCCAGACAAGTAGACAGCAAAAGAAAAAGAAAAGGCGAAAGGACAAAGATTGTAACATCCCGGAATTTCCAGAACGTTAACACTCGCTCGATCAGATACACTGAGACAATTACGACCTCAAACTCAAGCAATTTAGAACCATCAGTCCGTCAGAGCAACTAAACCATTGAGTAAAATAATACTCTTAGCGTACAATTATACTTGAAACATCAAATCTAAGCTAACAATTCTAAATAACAATAATGGCCCACGCAGGGGTTCTAAAGGCTAATACTGAAACTTAAGTTCTCTTTCGCTCGGCTCAGATCTAGTCCACACCCAATGCGATCTATTGTTGGTTATCACCTGCGGAAAGGAAGTCAAAGGGGAGTGAGCTTTGAGAGCTCAGTAAGGTCGCTCAAAGATAGAAATTTCGAAACCATTACAGATGCAGTTCATAGATTTTCAAAAAAGAATCAATACTAGTTTCATCAGATATCAATACGATTTTCAGATACGATACAAACAATCACAGATAATATTGAACATGAGCAATTGCAAAGCCACACAGGCAATGCAGGGTAATCACTTAGCAAAGCCACAAAGGCGATGCTCATTAACACTATCCACCGACTAGTCCATCAAGGCACTAGCCCACACCAATACACCGGCTAGTCCATCAATGTACTAGCCCACACCAATATCCTCCACTATACACCAACTCCCGCCAAACACACCAATGCAAAACTCTCATGTCAATATGCAGAATGAGAACAAAGGATAATAAAATTCTTAAATCGATGCACAACGAGAAATAAACACCGTGCATCGAATATGATTTCCAATAAACGCTTAAGGCTCAAGATAGGTTTTTAAGGCAAACAATGCGACTTAGTCAAAATAACAGAATCCAAAAGAATAGCGATAACAATTCAAAGAAATATTTGAGGACAAATAGAGAAAACTGGGTTTCAGAAGAAATCCCTTACCTCGATCCACGCTATGCAATGTTAATTGACATCAATCCAAAAGTCGTTGAATTAACCTAAATTGGCAAATTCATTTATTAGAAAAATAATCTACACTACTATACTATAAATCCTATTATCAACTACCCAAACGGCGCTCACTTCTAACCCCAGAATGTCGCAACTCAAAACGGTTCCCGCGCACGGCCAACCTAGCCGAAAACACTGTACGCTCTTTAATGCGTAATGATATCCCGAGATTCGTAATAAATTACAATAAAACACTTTCGTAGCTTAAAACATTGTAGAGAATCAAAATATGAATTTTCTAAAATTTTGAATATTTTTGAATTACAAATAATTTCCTTAAATACACTAAAAACCAATAAATTTCCATAATTGCTTCTAGCTGAAAATAAGGACTCAAAAGTTTTTGTACAAGCCTTAATATATGTATACAAATTATAGAAATGAAAAATCAGGATTTAAAAGGCACTAAAACTATTTCTTTATTTTTCGTTTTGTTAAATTCAATGCGATATGGAAAAGGATATCAAATCAAGTTCAAAAATTATCAAACTTTTACTGAGTCTTTCTTAAAGTATAAAAACATTACTTTAACTTTTCCAAAACATTTTCATGGGTCTAAAGGCACCAAAGAAGTTTTATATGTCTGAAATTGCAGAAAATATAGTAAATACATACGATATCAGAAAAATATGAAATTTTCACAGAAATTATAATATTGCACTAAGAATCATCCTGTAAATTTTCAGAATTTTCGGACAAGCGTACAGTACCCAACAGCCACGTGGTACAACTGTGCATAAACCATTTTTCCGTTAACCCCTCTTCTTCTTCCTTACTCTCTGTCCAAAACCAGAATATTCTCACACAGAACAGCGGCTGTTGAATCCCTTTTTTTTATATGCAGTTATACACATGCACACCACTTACACACACTACCCACATCAACACACATGAGACACACACATGAGGTACGCCAAACCACTCAGAAATTCACAAAATGCACTCATGTACTACTCGGTTTCCCTCTTGTCTTATTGTACACAGTAGAGATGCATACACTATACACATCCTTCACCCATTTACTTACCATTCACACAACCCATAACCCACTATAAATATATACCTATGAGCACACACACGACTCACATACTTCTCACAAACCCACTGCCTCGTGGCACAGCTACTCCAACCTCCTTCACACTCACACTGTTATACACTCAGGGACTTACACCCACACACCTAAGAACACTGCACACACACACACATGCACTACCACACACACCCAGCTGTCTCTCCACGGCAACACAGAGTACACACACTTGCACGCATACTCAACCGTTCACAACCCCTCCTTTACGCACCCTTACACCCATACCCATCACAGCAATAAACCCACAAATCCATACACTTTTCCCCCAACTTGTGGCAGCCTCTATGGCTGCCTCTTCACAGCAGCTTTCACAAAGGTTACACACACAAACACTCACTCTCATACAATGCAATTTCCCCTTACGCAGCCCTTCTTTCTAACCCACAAACCCATAAAATCTTACGCAAATTCCAACCCCCGGCAGCCCCTCTCGTCCGAATCTTGGCGGTGCCGCAAACGCCGATTTACGGCACCATGGCTACTCACGGCAATTCCTATTCTCACAGCCATTAACCCGGCCCCTCACTCCCATAATTTGTGAAATAAACAAGAGGAAAAAGGCTGAGAAACTTACCAGAAAATCTATTGAATCGCCAGAAAAATCTCTTCTCCAAGCCTTCTTCACCTCTTCTCTCTATCCCTGTCTCTCTGTTTCTTTCTTCTTTTCTCTTGAGCATAGACAGCCTTCTCTTCCTCTCTCGGTATCTCTCTCTGCCGCAACAAGTCTCCCAAAAAAAAAAAAAACCAACGCCGGCTGATCACTGTTCTACAATCTATACATAATAACCCTAATTTGGAACCTAACCAAAATGCCCCCTCAAATTTTCTTTGGCTATTCTTATTTTTAAATTGTAACTTATGATTTTCCCAAAAACTTTGTCGTTAACGATAGCCGTTATAATTTCGATCACGCTAATCGTCACTAAAGGTCTAAATAGGTAATCATATAAGTACTATCGTTAAATCACAACTTCATTATAGTTTCTAAATATTATTGCTAACGATAACAAAATTTAATGCTCACCAATTTATCGCTAAAGATCTAAGAAATAATTAACTAGGATTTTTAGCGTAAAACTAGCCTCAAGTTTGGGGTGTTACAAAGATGATGGAATATGCTTTTCCACCGCCCTCAGCTTTTGACTTTTGCTTACTTTCGGCACAAGAAGACAGAAGACTTTACTTTCAGCAAACAACGGCAGACAAGGAATCATTTTTCCTGTGCACTTTACGACTTAGATAGAAATTATTGTACATTTTCTGTCAACTTTAGAAAAATCATCCGAATGTAATTATTAGTGGACGACAGCTTTAGGTATAGTAGACAGCTGTAAAGTTTTAAGTTTTCGTCTTTTAGTTCTTTTCTTTGCCTATAAAAGGCATTAGGCAACCCAATTGTAAGTAAGAAATGCTTTCAGAGATTAATCGAAATATTCCATTGCTCTCAAATTCTCTCTCTCGTGCATGCTCACAACCTGAAGTTGTAAAGAAGCCTTCAAGTCATATTTGGGTCTATAGTTGCACTTTGTCTTGGTAAATTACCATATGTATATTGTGGTTGAGTTCTTGTATTTGTATAAAATCTTCTATTATTAGTGGTTCCTGATCCGGAAGCACCACTATCTTTTGTATCCATAAGAATATACGGTGTTTCATTTATTAAATTATATTTTAAATTGTTTGTAGTAATTTGTGTAGTAATAGATTATGTTTCAGATATATTAGATTTTGTTTCGTTATCTTGTTTTTCTAAATATTCTTCTACTAAAAAACAAAGGAAAAACAAAGGAAAAACTAAAGTATGTAATGAATGCAGCCAAGGAAAAACAAATTGCTGCATAAAACTAGTAGACACTTTTCAAATAGAAGACATTAATTATAACGAAGAAGACCCTGATTTAGACTTATATAATACAGATAGACTAAACTACAATTTAATACATTATTTTTCCAATAAACAAGATATTATTAAGGCAGTAGAAACTTTAAATTTTATAGGAGAAGACCCCATTAAAAGATGGGACTTAAATAAAATATATTGTAAATTAGACATTATAAACCCTAAGTACATTGTCAAGATAGCTAATATAGAAGCAAGTAGTCTAGATACAGCTAATTGCAGAGAGAGCTTGTTTTAGAGGATAAGATTTAGATTGTATATTGTAGGGTGTTAAGAAAGTAAGAGTAGCGTTTGTAATATAGTCTGTATAGTGGATTGGAGTATTAGAGAATCCAACTCCAGTTACAGGTTTGTCTAGTCGTTTAAGATGTTTAGAATTTATAATGGAAGGATCTACAACGGTGATTGTACATCCTGTATCAATGATTGCATTAGTTTCTATAAGGTTCTTATAATATCTTATTTGAACTCTAACTGTAATAAGATTACTAAATCTTGTTTTAGTACAGAATTTATCAATATTAAAATCTTGTATTAATTGTTTTGTGTCTGTTTTAATAAGTTCGAAACTCTGATCTTTTAGTTTTAGTATAGTTTCTTCAATTTGTATAACTTTTTGTTCGAGGTATTCTAGTCGTCTATTTATATTTTTGTCATAATATATATTATCTTGTGTTACCTTTGAAGTATTTGCTTTACTTATATCTAGGTTATATTTTTGTTTTAAGCATTTTGTACATGCTTCTTTATAGCATATATTGCATTTGCATCTTACTTTTATAGCAGGATAACAATTACAAATATAACAAGTATTTGTATCAATCCTTTGCCTATTTCCCATTGATGGGTACAGTTGTCGTTGGCTAGAAGATTGTGATATGGTGGTTTAAACATAAAATTGTATATGTTTGAATATTTTAACGAATTTATAAATGTATCTAGCTTGTCATTTGTTTCAAAAGGAAGAATATCATCTTCTTCATCACTACCTAATGATTCAATGTCTTCGGTGTATTCTTCAATAGATTTAATACTATATATACTTTCTGTATCACTAAGTGTTTCATCAACTTCTAATAAGTTTTCATTTGTATTATTTACTATCATTGCTTTACAATTATTATTGTTCTGTCTTCTTGGACAACTAGAACTTAAATGATCTGGTTCTCCACGAGAATAACATGTAATTTTGTTTTTATAAATTCTTCTATTGTCAGATTTCCTAACATGTCTAGGATTTAAAAAAGGTTTTCTAGCTCTACTTTTTCTCAAAAACTAAGTTTTTCTGGGTTGTCTTGATTTTCTTAAAGGTTTTCTAGTGTATTTAGGTCGAGATTCTTCTTGACCATAATGTTGAGGTGTATATATTTTTTTACAGAAGCTAGTTTCATTTTTAAGTTGTCTAGCTATTTGTATATTGGTACATTTAGAAACTAAGATTTCTATAACATGTTCAAAGATGTATCCTAAAGAAGGATTCCATGATGGGTCTGTTGCTCTAGGTTTCTTGACTGAATCATAAATTTCTCTACCTAAAGCTCCTGGTAATTTGTTTAAAAATTTATCTATTATTGTTTGATTGTAAATATTTCTGCTTTGTGAAGCGAAATAATAATATTCTTGTATAAATGGCTTTATATTATGCCAACTGTATAAATGTACTTGTTCTAGTTTCCTAGCTGCATCTTCTTGTAAAGACATGTCTCCAGTATTTGGGTTTCTACCTGTTAAAATTATTTGTATAGTGTTTACAAAATTGTATGGATTTGATCCTAAGTCGGCCATTTCTTTTAAGTCTATGGGAAAAGCTTTTTGCCATTCCTCAAAGTTTGCTTTAGCTATGAGTCCTAAAAATTGTGTCATGTATCTTATCATTTCTTCACCTGTTTCTATATTGTCAGATTGTTTTGTGATAAAGTTAGCTACTACTGCATCTTTGCATACTTGTATATAATTTGTACGTTGTTGAGGGTCAACTGCTGTTATATTTAAAATAAAAGGTTCTGCTGCCTTTTGTATTTTAAAATTTCGTTGTAAAGGATGTTTCTTGCCTTTAGGTTTATAGTTTGGTCTGTCATATTTAATATTTGGGTCTATAGTTGCACTTTGTCTTGGTAAATTACCATATGTATATTGTGGTTGAGTTCTTGTACTTGTATAAAATCTTCTATTATTAGTGGTTCCTGATCCGGAAGCACCACTATCTTCTGTATCCATAAGAATATACGGTGTTTCATTCATTAAATTATATTTTAAATTGTTTGTAGTAATTTGTGTAGTAATAGATTCTGTTTCAGATATATCAGATTTTGTTTCGTTATCTTGTTTTTTTAAATATTCTTCTACTAAATCTAAATCGTCTTCTAGTCTATTAAGTTCTTCTGTACTTAGAGACAAGGTATCATCTAAATCATTTATATCTAATAGGAATTTGTCAATTTCGTCTAGATTTGTTATATCTATGTCTTCTAGATTTTCGTCTAAATTGTCTATATTTAGAAGAAATTTATCAATTTCATCTAATTCCGTATCATCTAGTTCTTTTATATTTATTTCTCTTAAGTTATATTATATCTTCTAGGGCTTTGTTAATTTTCTTATCTAATTCAATTTTATAATCTATTTCTAATTCAAATTTGTTTTCTGTATTTGAAAGTGTATAACGAATGCTGATGTCTAAATCTTTTAAATCTTGCATAATAGCTAATTCTTTTTCTTGAAAATTGTTGTTTACAGATTCATTAGGCTGATTGAAGATATCTAGACTCTCATTTTCAAGACGTTCTAGTTCTTCTACATGTTTTGTAAATTCTAGCCATTGTTTCATACTAAGTCCTTTTCCTACAAATGTAGTTCCTATTTGTTGATCTAAAATTTTTATAACATATTGTTTTAATATATAAAAATTAATCATTGTCTTTATTATTTTCTTGAATGTCTAGATTATTACTAGATTCTACATAATTTGTAAATCTAACTCATATTCTTCCAGATGTATTACGGTACCAGAAACTGTCAGTTGGTACAATACATGTAACATCCTGAAATTTTTGGAACGTTATCACTCAATCAATCGTTTACGCTAAGACAATAGAACCCTCAACTCAACCAATTTATAATCATCCACCGGTCAGAGCAACTAAATCATTGAGTAAAATAATACGCTTAGCGTACTACCATAGTTGAAACATCAAGTCTAAGTTAACAATTTTAAATAACAATAATGACCAACGCAGGGGTTCTAAAGACTAAGACTGAAACTTAAATTCTCTTTCGCTCGGCTCAGATCTACTCCACACCCAATGCGATCTATTGTTAGTTATCACCTGCGGAAAGGAAGTCAAAGGGGAGTGAGCTTTTGAGAGCTCAGTAAGGTCGCTCAAACGAAGAAACTACGAAACAATTACTGATGCACTTCATAGATTTTCAAAAAAGAATCATAACTAGTTTCATCAGATATCAATACGATTTTCAGATACGATACAAACAATCACGAATGCAATAACATGAGCAATTGCAAAGCCACACAGGCAATGCAGGGTAATCACTTAGCAAAGCCACAAAGGCGATGCTCACAAACACTTTACACCGGCTAGTCCGTCAAGGTACTAGCCCACACCAATACATCGGCTAGTCCATCAAGGTACTAGCCCACACCAACTCCCGCCAAGCACACCAATGCACAATCTCATGTCAATATGCAGAATGACAACAATTCGATAATGCAACATATTAATCAATGCTCGATGGACTATAATTACTGAGTACCGATAAGAGTTTCAATAAACGTTTTAAGGCTCAATGAAAAGGTATTAAAGGCAAATAACGAATTCTCATAACAAACATAACGGAGTCCAAAGAAATTCGATAGCAATTTTAAAAAAATATACAAGGACAAATTGAAGAATTGGGTTTCGGAAAGAAATCCCTTACCTCGATCCAAGCTATGCGCTCGCTGCTATTCAACCTCGAATTAACCTAAATGGGCAAATTAATTATTAGAATTCAACCTAGCCTCACCAACTATTAATATAATACTAAATCTTAATCGTTACTCCCTCCGACACTCTTAAGGTAAACGAAAACGAATCAGATTTCTCGAACGGCTAAACCTAACGGATAACCACGCACATTCTGAAAAGCGTCCGAGACACTACAAAAATGATACTAAATTATTATAAAATACTTTTGTACCTCAAAACACCATAAAAAGTTAAAATATAGTTTTTCTGAATTTTTGTAATAAAAAATGATTTTCTTAAATACCAGAAAAAGCCCAAAAATAACAATTAATGATTCTAACTCAAATCAAAGTTCCATAATTTTCATGACAGCTTTATAATATATAAGAAAATTACGGAAATTAAAATTGGAATTTAAAAAGCACCGATACCATTTCAAAATCTTTCCTTTCATTAAATCAAATGCGATACAAGTTGATGTAGTAAATCAACTCAGAAATTAATGGAACCTAAACTGAGTTGTCTTTTTACTATAAAAGCACTGCTGTAATTTTTACAGAATTTAATATTAATTTCAAATGCTCAAAACAAATTTTAGAATAGCTGCACTTGAGAAAATATTAAAAATAACAAACGATATCAGAAAAATATGAAATTTTTACAGAAATTCTAATATTGTACTAAGAACTATCGTGCAAAGTTTGAAAATTTTTCGACGACCATACAGTACCCAGCAACCACGTGGTACAACTGTGCATGCACAGTGTACCACTCCACTGTACAAGCCCATTTGATGTTAACCCATCATTTTCTTTATTCCACTTTATGTCCAAACCCAGAACACTCTCACTCACACCATGGCTATCTCTCCCATTTTCTTTTGCGCACACAGTCACATATATACACACATATTATCTACCCTCCAATACACCACTCTCACAACCTCACGCGCATCAACAATACACAGCACATCAACCCCCCTTTGCTGCAAGTTTTTCCCTTCCCCTTCACCCCTTTCATGGTTACAAACCACACCCACAGTACACACTACACCTCCTTTTCCACACACTACATGTACACATATACATGCATACAAACACACCCATTCCAAGCTAACGGCACACACAAAACCCACATTAAAATCACCTCCACATAGCTGAACCCTTGGGACAGCCGTGCAGTGGCTTCGTCCAAAACATAACGGTGCCGCAAACACAGTTTCATGGCAGCCCATACGGCTCTCTAATGGCAGCCATGACAGCCCCTCCTTTCTCCCTCATTCAAGACTCACTTCATACACTTATACATACACAGGACACCCACATCACACCCTACCCACGACAGCCCCTCCTTTCTTTCTTTCTCTCCATGACCACTCCATTTCACCCACAGAAAAACAACCCTCACATAGTCTTCCCTCCCCTCTCACATACGCACACACAGCTGCACATAAATGCACCACACACTTAGACACACTATACATATACTCATGCTTGGCAGTCTTCCCTCCCCTCTCACATACTCACACACAGCTGCACATAAACGCACCACACACTTAGACACACTATACATATACTCATGCTTGGCAGTCTTCCCTCTTTCCCAAACATAGAAAAAAAAACCATGGCAGAACTCATAGCCGTGCCCCTTGCGGAGATCTCCCTTAACCCCCTAATTAATCCCACAATCACAAACGAACAAGAAAACTAAGAAAAAGCTTACCGAAAATTCGATCGCCGGAGTAATCCTTTTCCCTTCCTCGATCTCTTTGTCTCTCTCTATCTCACTCAAAATGTATCAGACGTAGGAGAGTGGAGGCCTGGACGGCTGCCCAACAAAGCTATATTTGTATCTAAAACCCTAAAAGAAAATTTACCAGAACCCCCTTCAAGTTTCATTAGTTATTCAAAATTTAATTTCCCAAAACATCTTATTATTTCAACAGGGTCCATCGTAATTTGTTACGATAATTTAATGTGCTAAGAATTTTTTTTAACTGGTTATTATATAACGTCACCTCACTAACTGCTGCTAAAAGTGGCTACATTATAATATCGGTGCTAAGTAAAAATCTATTCGCCGCTAAAAATTTTAAGTAAATCCGAAAAACTATCGGGGTGTTACATTCTCCCCCACTTATAAAAATTTCGTCCTCGAAATTTCACAACATTACCAATGTCCAAACTCTACGCTTTCACCACCTAACTCCCAAGCAGAGGTGTCATCGAATGTTACAAATAACCTAGAAAATACGAGCAAGAGCATCAATAACAACTTGAGAAAAATTCATAGCAACTTCAAGCATTTCACCATACTTTAAGATTTCAGATTATAACCTAGTTTTCATGATCTAACGGCTATCATTACTCAACCTCGAAAAAGTTATGATTTAGCTGGTACGACACTCACATAACTATATTTACTCTACTCCAAACTCAACCAATTAAGTATGTTTCTAATTATCATACTTCCGCTACACTTTTCAGATAACATGCCAACCTATACTTCTCGCATAATTAATCTATCAAATAATAGTAAGCTTATCTTCAAGCATATGATACACTACTAAAGTCCTAAGCAATTATCACATATGACATTCACTCTAAACGATCCAACCTTGAGTTCTTACTTCCACTCTTATCAACCTAGTTATGAGTCTACAGAATCATATACCTAAGCTCTGATACCAACTGTAACATTCCGAAATTTTCGGAACGTTATCACTCAATCAATCGTTTACGCTAAGACAATAGAACCCTCAACTCAACCAATTTATAATCATCCACCGGTCAGAGCAACTAAACCATTGAGTAAATAATACGCTTAGCGTACTACCATAGTTGAAACATCAAGTCTAAGTTAACAATTTTAAATAACAATAATGACCCACGCAGGGGTCCTAAAGACTAAGACTGAAACTTAAATTCTCTTTCGCTCGGCTCAGATCTACTCCACACCCAATGCGATCTATTGTTAGTTATCACCTGCGGAAAGGAAGTCAAAGGGGAGTGAGATTTTGAGAGCTCAGTAAGGTCGCTCAAACGAAGAAACTACGAAACAATTACTGATGCACTTCATAGATTTTCAAAAAAGAATCATAACTAGTTCCATCAGATATCAATACGATTTTCAGATACGATACAAACAATCACGAATGCAACAACATGAGCAATTGCAAAGCCACACAGGCAGTGCAGGGTAATCACTTAGCAAAGCCACAAAGGCGATGCTCACTAACACTTTACACCAGCTAGTCCGTCAAGGTACTAACCCACACCAATACACCGGCTAGTCCATCAACGTACTAGCCCACACCAACTCCCGCCAAGCACACCAATGCACAATCTCATGTCAATATGCAGAATGACAACAATTCGATAATGCAACATATTAATCAATGCTCGATGGACAATAATTACTGAGTACCGATAAGAGTTTCAATAAACGTTTTAAGGCTCAATGAAAAGGTATCAAAGGCAAATAACGAATTCTCATAACAAACATAACGGAGTCCAAAGAAATTCGATAGCAATTTTAAAAAAATATACAAGGACAAATTGAAGAATTGGGTTTCAGAAAGAAATCCCTTACCTCGATCCAAGCTATGCGCTCGCTGCTATTCAACCTTGTTCAACCTCGAATTAACCTAAATGGGCAAATTAATTATTAGAATTCAACCTAGCCTCACCAACTATTAATATAATACTAAATCTTAATCGTTGCTCCCTCCGACACTCTTAAGGTAAACGAAAACGAATCAGATTTCTCAAACGGCTAAACCTAACGGATAACCACGCACATTTTGAAAAGCGTCCGAGACACTACAAAAATGATACTAAATTATTATAAAATACTTTTGTACCTCAAAACACCATAAAAAGTTAAAATGTAGTTTTTCTGAATTTTTGTAATAAAAAATGATTTTCTTAAATACCAGAAAAAGCCCAAAAATAACAATTAATGATTCTAACTCAAATCAAAGTTCCATAATTTTCATGACAGCTTTATAATATATAAGAAAATTACGGAAATTAAAATTGGAATTTAAAAAGCACCGATACCATTTCAAAATCATTCCTTTCATTAAATCAAATGCGATACAAGTTGATGTAGTAAATCAACTCAGAAATTAATGGAACCTAAACTGAGTTGTCTTTTTACTATAAAAGCACTGCTGTAATTTTTACGGAATTTAATATTAATTTCAAATGCTCAAAACAAATTTTAGAATAGCTGCACTTGAGAAAATATTAAAAATAACAAACGATATCAGAAAAATATGAAATTTTTACAGAAATTCTAATATTGTACTAAGAACGATCGTACAAAGGTTCAAAATTTTTCGACGACCATACAGTACCCAGCAGCCACGTGGTACAACTGTGCATGCACAGTGTACCACTCCACTGTACAAGCCCATTTGCTGTTAACCCATCATTTTCTTTATTCCACCTTATGTCCAAACCCAGAACACTCTCACTCACACCACGGCTATCTCTCCCATTTTCTTTTGCGCACACAGTCACATATATACACACATATTATCTACCCTCCAATACACCACTCTCACAACCTCACGCGCATCAACAATACACAGCACATCAACCCCCCTTTGCTGCAAGTTTTTCCCTTCCCCTTCACCCCTTTCATGGTTACAAACCACACCCACAGTACACACTACACCTCCCTTTCCACACACCACATATACATGCATACAAACACACCCATTCCAAGCTAACGGCACACACAAAACCCACATTAAAATCACCTCCACATAGCTGAACCCTTGGGACAGCCGTGCAGTGGCTTCGTCCAAAACATAACGGTGCCGTAAACACAGTTTCATGGCAGCCCATACGGCTCTCTAATGGCAGCCATGACAGCCCCTCCTTTCTCCTTCATTCAAGACTCACTTCATACACTTATACATACACAGCACACCCACATCACACCCTACCCACGACAGCCCCTCCTTTCTTTCTTTCTCTCCATGACCACTCCATTTCACCCACAGAAAAACAACCCTCACATAGTCTTCCCTCCCCTCTCACATACGCACACACAGCTGCACATAAACGCACCACATACTTAGACGCACTATACATATACTCATGCTTGGCAGTCTTCCCTCCCCTCTCACATACTCACACACAGCTGCACATAAACGCACCACACACTTAGACACACTATACATATACTCATGCATGGCAGTCTTCCCTCTTTTCCAAACACAGAAAAAAAAAAAACCATGGCAGAACTCATAGCCGTGCCCCTCGCGGAGATCTCCCTTAACCCCCTAATTAATCCCACAATCACAAACGAACAAGAAAACTAAGAAAAAGCTTACCGAAAATTTGATCGCTGGAGTAATCCTTCTCCCTTCCTCGATCTCTTTGTCTCTCTCTATCTCACTCAAAATGTATCTGACGTAGGAGAGTGGAGGCCTGGACGGCTGCCCAACAAAGCTATATTTGTATCTAAAACCCTACAAGAAAATTTACCAGAACCCCCCTTCAAGTTTCATTAGTTATTCAAAGTTTAATTTCCCAAAACTTCTTATTATTTCAAAAGGGTCCATCGTAATTTGTTACGATAATTTAATGTGCTAAGAATTTTTTTTAACGGGTTATTATATAACGTCGCCTCACTAACTGCTGCTAAAAGTGGCTACATTATAATATCAGTGCTAAGTAAAAATCTAGTCGCCGCTAAAATTTTTAAATAAATCCGAAAAGCTATCGGGGTGTTACAATACTTGTATTAGAGCTTGTGCTTAATAACTTATCTACTTGCCATTCTTGACCAGAATTTTGTAAAGAATCTACTTTGTAAGGAGGTAATAATCGTATGCCTCTATTTATAATAAATTTAGCTGTATCTTTTATACTTAATTGATAACCTACTTGGCTATTTTGTGTAAGTTTACCTATAAACGTATAACAGATTAGAAGATTTTTTTCTTGTTGGAAATCTTCATATTCTTTTGTCATAATTTTGATTTTAATGTTTTTTGCAAAGTCTTTTGTATTTAAACAAAAATCTGGTGCACAGTAAAATATGCCACCATTGTTGTTCATGTCTACTTCTATTGCTCCTAAAATTGCTTATTCACTTGTAAATCTATCGTCTATTATAGCTAAAAATACTTTAGCTCCTGTATCACGTCTAGTTAGTCCTTTAATACCAATTACTATTACACCTATATGTGTTAAATTAAAATTCCCTCTAATTAACTCTTGTTCAGAGTCTGGATGTATTAAATTTATACTTACTGTATCTTCTCCTATGCATCTATTTTGTGTTTCTCTATAGTGCATAAATAGTCTTGTTTGACTTAAAGTTGCATTATTTTGATACAAAATTTGTGGAGAGATTAAATCTAGTCTGTTTTGTCTAAACTGTTCAATTTGTCTGTCTATATCTATTACTTGTTCTAAGGAAGCTATAGGTGCAGGTGGATTTCTAAATAATCTTAATACTCTGTTTCCTATATTGTTTTCATTACGTCTTCTTGTTTCTGTGGCTAAGACTTCAGTTCTATTTCTGTCTTCTATATTACCTCTTCCTAAAATATTACTAATGTTTCTTATCATAGACTAGGAATTTTAATTTGTCTTGAGCCTTTGTAGTTTTTCTTTTATCTATTTTAAAATTGTTTAACTTAGAGCATAATTCATCTATGTCTGTTCTTATTTCTCTGTCTTTTTGCTGTTTTATACTTTGTTCTATTTTGTCTATTTTTTCTAGACTTTGTATTAATAAAAGTATAATGACTTTATTTTGTTTTTTAATAATTTGTTCATTAGGGGTTCCAGAAGTACTTCAAGATAGTCCTTCTGCCAATGTTATATATCTATTACTGTCTCTTAGGATTTGTGTATAATCTACATTGAGTTCGTAGCCTTTAATACTCATATGTATTCTATTCCTTGGATGTTAAAATATTGTTTTAAATTATTTTCTATCTTATTATTTTGCTCTTCTATATTTTGTATCTTTTGTTTGTAATCATCTAGGTCCTGTTTAATTTCTCTAACTTGTTTATGTATTGGTTCTAAATCTATCTTCTTAGATTTGTCTTGTAACATGTGTTTTAATATAATCTAAATTTTCTCTAATTATTTTTAAACTATTGTGATCTGTCTGTAAATTTAGATATTCTATGTTTTTTGACATTTAATGTTTTAAAAGCATTGTCTAGATTAGCCAGGGCTTCTTCATCCCATGGGTAATCATTATCATTTGCATTATAATAATTATTATCTTCATTTTCATTTATATTTTCAACCTCATTGTTTATTTTTAATGTATTCATATTATTAATGATGTCTGTAGGGAAACCTAAACTTTCTAAGTACGATTCTTCATCTATTTGTCTGAGTCTTTGATGAAATTCACTATAATATCGAGAATTGTTTTGCTGGTCTTTTAAGTGTATGTAAAAACCAATAAGGTGTTGGAAAAATATATCAAATTCTTCTAATAAAGAATCTAGATTTAAGAAATATCTGATATAAAAAGATAAAGGGCTGTATAAAAGAGTAATACAATTGGTATCTATGTAGTATTTTAATCTATTATTTGTAAAATCTATCGTTTCCAATGCTGTATAAAATTTGTTAAAATTATCTATAATATCAAATCTCATTGTAGGACGAAGATTGAAATTGTCTAACATTTCATCGAAATTAAAGGGGTCTTGTGGTGGCTCAAAGCTTAAATTTCTGTGTCTAGAAATTTGATTCAATCAGGTAGGTGTATACAATCATGGTTTCTAGTATTTTCTTGTCTACGACGTCTAACTTCTAAAAGTGTCTGCTGATTAGAATTTCTTAATTGTCTCATATATTCATTATAAGAATAATCATCTAACTTTGTTTTATAATGTTGTAAAAGAGCTTCTAAATATTCATTTATATCATTGTCTAAACCTACAAATAAATAACCATAAGTTTGTAACGGACGAGGAACAGAACGTAACAAAACCAGTTTGCATAAGATGTTTTAATCTAGCATTAACATAATTAATATGATTTAAAGCTGTATAAAAACGATTAAATTGCATAAAATCAGGAGGATTTGTCTGATAAGGCATATAATCTTGTGTACAATCACAGTAATAAGTAGGAGCAGGAGGCCTTGGTTGACTCATATTCAAAAGGTTTTAAAGGGGTTACTTGCTCTGGGTTACTCAGATCATCTCCTTTACTTGAAAAATATCTCATCAAAACCAAAAACCGAGGATTTATGGCTCTGATACCAAAATTGGGGGAGGTTTGGCCGGAAAAAAACACCTAAGCCTTTCTAAGAGAAGAACTACGGACTTCGTTATACCAATCGTCAACACCCGAACTGGGGGGTGCCAGGCAGGGCCTTATTAACGTCTGGTGTCCATCCAAAGTTCCTCGTTTTCGAAAAGACGGGGGTCTCCGGTTAGACCGCGTACTCCAGTTTCAGAAAAAACTGAACATTTCAGAGAAAAGCAGCGGAATAGAGAGCAGATTTAGAGAAGAGATGGCAGAAACCTAAGAAATAAAGAGTCTGGTTTGAAAATTGTGTGTTTCAAAATTCTTCAGGATGCTGGGTAGACTATGGATGGATCAGATCTTAGGATGCTGGGTTGAACTTATCAAAAAGACTTTTCAAAAATTTCTTCCCTTTTGGCCAAAATCTCTGGGCATGCGTTAGTCTAACGGGTTTCAACGCCATCACTCGGCAACTACCTTAAGCGACTCGCTCCCACTTTTGTTTAAAAACCTTGGAGTTAAAATTTTTTGAAAAAACATTTTGAAAGCTCGTAGGTAAGCATAATCAATCTAAATCTAGCTAAGTCTTGGGTAAGCATAATCAGTTTTTTGAAAAACATAATTTGGACAGAGTCTCTGTTTCTGAGGTAAATGCCATATATTCTCTGAGTCTATCCTATATTATCTGCTCTTTGACATGTTAAGTTAATGAGATACACCATCAGAGTATGCTCAGAAGCTTGGTAGGACATATATAGAAATAAAACACGATCAGTTACAACAAGACAAAGGAAAAACTAAAGTATGTAATGAATGCAGCCAAGGAAAAACAAATTGCTGCATAATACTAGTAGACACTTTTCAAATAGAAGACATTAATTATAACGAAGAAGACCCTGATCTAGACTTATATAATACATATGGACTAAACTACAATTTAATACATTATTTTTCCAATAAACAAGATATTATTAAGGCAGTAGAAACTTTAAATTTTATAGGAGAAGACCCCAATAAAAGATGGGACTTAAATAAAATATATTGTATATTAGACATTATAAACCCTGAGTACATTGTCAAGACAGCTAATATAAAAGCAAGTAGTCTAGATACAGAAGACTTTAAGATGCACATTAAAGAACTTATGCAATTAGGAGTAATAAGACCTAGTAATAGTCCGCATCGATCAGCAGCTTTCATAGTAAGAAATCATGCTGAGATTATAAGAAACAAAAGTAGAATGGTAATAAATTACAAACGTCTAAATGACAATATCAAAGATGATACTTATAATATACCCAACAAGACTTTTCTTTTAAGCAAAATACAAGGTAAAAGAGTGTTTAGTAAATTTGACTGTAAATCAGGCTTTTATCAAATTAAAATGTGGTCGGAAGACATTAAGTGGACAGCCTTCACAACACCTGAAGGTTTATATGAATGGTTAGTTATGCCTTTTGGTCTTAAGACAGTCCCTAGTATCTTTCAAAGCAAAATGGATGACATCTTTAGACCATACAATGATTTTATTTTAGTATACATAGATGATATTTTAATTTGTAGTAAAAATGAGACAGAACACATTTCACATCTAGATTTAGCCTTTAAATTATTTGAAAAATATGGCTTAATTCTAAGTAAGAAAAAAGCCGAATTGTTTGAAACAAATATTAAGTTTTTAGGAATGGACATAGGAAATGGCAAAATCAAATTACAAGAACACATAACAAAGAAAATTTTACAATTTCCTGACAAGTTGGAAGGTTTAAAACAAATACAAGCATTCTTGGGATTACTTAACCAAGCGAGAATGTACTTTAAAGATTTAAGCAAATTAATTGGACCATTATACAATAAAACTTGTAAAAATGGTCAAAGACGTAAATCTTGTAAAGAAAATAAAAGAAAAGGTAAAAATATTACCTGATCTTTATTTACTCTTAGACACATATTATTTAATAGTACAAACAGATGGTTGCAAAGAAGGCTGGGGAGCAGTCTTATATTGCAAACCAAACAAATACAGCAACAAAAAGGAAGAAAGATTATGTCGCTATGCAAGTGGTAAATATAAAGAAAGCAATCAGTATTTAACAAGTTTAGATTTTGAATTACTAGCAATTATTTATGCTTTAGAACATTTTAAGGCTCTTTTTATTTCAAAACATGAATTTAGTATTAGAACAGACTGCGAAGCCATTGTAAGATATAATAAAAACAAAGATGCAAGATACACAAATAGATGGGTAAAGTTTTTAGCTACCCTAAGCAATTACCGTTTTGATAAAATCGAATGGCAACATATTAAAAGGAAAGACAATACTTTAGCAGATTTGTTATCTAGAAAACTCCATTGCTAAAATTTTCTTATTTTCTTTCAGACATGATTAATCATCACAACATCAAAGCTTTTCTTAAAGTTCAGACTCGTTACATTATACAAACTCGGGAATTTATTCGACGGCTCGAAGAAAATTCCTTTTTTACACCAGAAGCTGAAGAAGCTAAACTAGAACTAATAGCTATTTCTAAGGCAAATGTTCAAAACATTAAAGAAAGAGCCACACAACTAGGAGCTCTTTTTTCTATGTAAATGTTTTATACAATGACAATAAAACTCTCTTCTGAGATAAGATTGTATGCATTTTCAGGACAAATGGCCTCCTCTTCAGATGGTCGTCCAAGACAAGTTAATTTTGCAAGTCAGACAAAGCCCCTGTTTCCAGTACTTTATACAAGTTATACAGACAACGCAGGCACAAGTAGAATCAACTTTGATGGAAGCAATTTAGAGTTATACACGTAGGTAGTAGATTTCAGATAAAAGATCCAAAGCTAGGACCTTTTCCATTAGATCAAGTCACTCTCATAGACAACATATGGCAAGCTTTTATACACAAAAACAACAGCTGGATTGTCAATGCTTTAAATGGCTTGGCAGCCTATTTTCATAAACTTAGAGACACTAAAAGATTTCAATTTTATTGTGTTTTTAAAGGCCAGCAACCTGGCATATACAAACATTTTCCAGAAGCAATGACAACTGGTGTGGGAAATCATATTAGACCATGGTACAAAGGTACCGAGACATATGAAGAAGCCCACAAATTAATGCAGACACATTATGGAGTTAATTATTATATTAGTCCAGAATGCACTTCTGTCCCGGAACATACAATAGTCTCTTTTTCACAAGCTCCTATTCCTTCTTCCACTGGCTCACAATTTTGCAAAAATTGTGATGTATTAATAAAACATTATAATTTATTAAAAACAACTACAGACAAATTAGCATTAGAAAAACAAAATCTTGAACAACAGCTCTCTCTTTATCAAACACAAATACAAGTACATGAATTAAATTCTTTGGACTGGAAAAACAAATATACTGCTCTTTTAAAATCCAAGTCTACACAATCCTCTAAGTCCAGAGTAAAAGGCGTAGCTAGTCCTGTTCTACAGGCAACAGGTAAAGACAAGTCAAGTCCTGTGACAGTTGGAAATTTACTCAAAATTTCTAAAAATCCCACTAGTTCAGGAGAAAGAGCTACTAGTCCAGCCCCACAGGTAGCTGGTAAAGACACGACAAATCCTGAGACCCCTGTCCGTTTGGGAAAAACGGAAAAGCGAAGGAAAGCTCACAAAGACGCGAAGAAGAGAAATCTCCAAGTCGATGCTTTCAAAAGACAGACAACACAAATTATTTTAGATCTATTACAAGATTTTGACAAAAAGAACAACAACCAGCCAAGTCAAGACAGTCAAGAATTTGCACAAAGACCAAATACAAGTGACGACGAAAGAAGAATCCAGCAAGAACTCCTCAAGACCTTGCCAAGTTCTGAAGACTCGTCATCCTCCAGCTCAGACAAGCAGACAGCAAAAGGAAAAGAAAAGCGAAAGGACAAAGATGATGGAATATGCTTTTCCACCGCCCTCAGCTTTTGACTTTTGCTTACTTTCGGCATAAGAAGACAGAAGACTTTACTTTCGGCAAATAATGGTAGACAAGGAATCCTTTTTCCTGTGCACTTTACGACTTAGATAGAAATTATTGTACCTTTTCTGTCAACTTTAGAAAAATCGTCCGAATGTAATTATTAGTGGACGACAGCTTTAGGTATAGTAGACAATAAAGTTTTAAGTTTTTGTCTTTTAGTTCTTTTCTTTGCCTATAAAAGGCATTAGGCAACCTAATTGTAAGTAAGAAATGCTTTCAGAGATCAATCGAAATATTCCATTGCTCTCAAATTCTCTCTCGTGCATGCTCACAACCTGAAGTTGTAAAGAAGCCTTCAAGTCTTTATTCTGCTTTCAAGTAAGCATTTTATCTCTCTACAACTAGTTTAGTTATTCTGGGGTGAACACGCTCATGTGGTGAAAGGTCATCTATGATTTGAAAAAGAAATATCTCATTAACTTAACATGTCAAAGAGCAGATAATATAGGATAGACTTAGAGAATATATGACATTTACCTCAGAAACAGAGACTCTATCCAAATTATGTTTTTCAAAAAACTGATTATGCTTACCCAAGACTTAGCTAGATTTAGATTGATTATGCTTACCTATGAGCTTTCAAAACGTTTTTTCAAAAAATTTTAACTCCAAGGTTTTTAAACAAAAGTGGGAGCGAGCGCTTAGGGTAGTTGCCGAGTGATGGCG
Organism: Escallonia herrerae; assembly: GCA_033070095.1. NCBI lineage: Eukaryota > Viridiplantae > Streptophyta > Magnoliopsida > Escalloniales > Escalloniaceae > Escallonia > Escallonia herrerae. The sequence continues at coordinate 140,666 of JAVXUP010000255.1, read as the reverse complement.
TTGAAACCCGTTAGACTAACGCATGCCCAGAGTTTTTGGCCAAAAGGGAAGAAATTTTTGAAAAGTCTTTTTGATAAGTTCAACCCAGCATCCTGAGATCTGATCCAGCCATAGTCTACCCAGCATCCTGAAGAATTTTGAAACACACATTTTTCAAACCAGACTCTCTATTTCTTAGGTTTCTGCCATCTCTTTTCTAAATCTGCTTTCTATTCCGCTGTTTTTCTCTGAAATGTTCTGTAACACCCCAAAATCTAAGGTTAGTTTTATGGTTAAATTTTTTTTATTTATTTGACCTTTAGCGAAAAATTGATGAGCAATATTTTTGTTAACTTTAGCGACATTTTTTTAGCATCGATATTTTTTAACAGCAACCTTCAGCGACTTTTCACTAAAATAATTAAGTTTACATATTAGAGTATTGAACAATTAAACGACTTTAACAAAATCTGATTTTATTTAAGATTTATGTCAACTCCTTAAATTTGGCAAAGAAAAAGGAAGAAAGGAAATGAAAGTGGAGAGAATTAAGTGAGATTTTTGGATACCAAAGAAAAAGAGCAGACTTGCTCTTTCGGTTACAGATCGAGAGAAGAAGAAACGGGGAGAGAGAGAAGAGAAAAGAGAGAAAGATAGAGAGAGAGAGAGAGGTAGGAAGGAAGACACAGAAGGGCTCATGAGAAAAGGAGAAAGACAGTCTTGCCAACAAGGATTTCGCCAACAGTAGCAAATTTTTGGTAAGCCCTCTTGAGATTTATTTAGTGTATTGGTGTGTATATTGCTGCATATGTATACAATGTGTGTCTGCAATGGTTGTTAGTGCTATCGATGTTTGCGGCTGTGTGCTGGGGACATTTGTGTGGGTTTTTGGGTGTGTGTTTCGGGGGCAAGGGGTAGAAACAGCAGCAGCCATGAAGGGCTGGGATTTAGAGACAAAAACCAAGAGGGAGAAGCCATGGTGGCTGCCAAGGTGCAGTATGTAACACCCCGACAATTTGTCCAATTTATTTAAAAAATTTTAGCGACGAAAATTTTAGTTAGCATTCATATTTCTGTTTAACGATTTTTAGCGGCTATTAGTGAATCGGGGTTAGGTAACAACCCTTTAAGAATTTTACGTACACATACATTATAGTCAACAATAACTTGGGCCATTTCGTAATAGTAGAAAGTTTGGGTGAAAAATTTGAATGACTAACGAAATCTTAAGGAGGGTTTTGGTAATTATGCTTTTAGGGTTTTATATACATAACCCACGTACTAGAGAGCAACCCCCATCTTGTTCTTCAGAATTCGGTAGAGAGAGAGAAGGGAAAGAAAGGAAGAAGAGAAGTCTGTGGACTCGTGAGAAAGGGCGTGCGAATCCGAATTTGAGTTCTTGATTTATGTAAGCATCCATCCCTCTTATTTTGCTCTTAGTTTACAGTATTTTAGTGTGTTTAGAGAGCTGTGATGTGGGGGCGGTGTACCTGCGTGTGCAAAGTAGTGAAAGGGAGGTGTAGTGTATAGTGTGTGAGTATAAATCTATAAGTGTGAGGAAAGGAATATGGGTTTGTTAATTCAGCCGTGAGTGTACGTGTGTTTGTGTACTATATGTGGGTGTGTGAGTATTGGAGGAGAGGAGGAGCACATGATGATGCTGCCTGATTGGGTTAGGCAGCTTATGTAAATTGAGGAGGTATTGGGTTCCGTAACCACTTGAGTTGGTAATTCGCTTCCACCTTTGGCATGGCATGGTGGTTTGTGCGAGGGAGTGTTGTTTCTGATTTGTGAGATGAAAGAGAGGCTATGTATATGTTTGTGTTTCAAATGGGTCATGAAAAAAAGGAAGCAGATGAAAGCGTATATATGTGTGTGCGTGAAATGTATGTAGGTTCAATGGTTGAGTGTGGGTATTTTTATGTGAGATGTGAGGGTGTTGTATGTACTAGAGTGAGTGTAAAACAAGAAAAAGGGGCTGCCATGAGAGGGTTCTATGTGAGGGGGTAAGTTCTGGATCTGGAAAGAGTGGGAGAGGAAGAAGACAGGTGAACAGTAATGGGTCTGTGCAGTGCAGTGGTACACTGTGCTTGCACAGTTGTACCACGTGGCTGTTGGGTACTGTACGCTTGTCCGAAAATTCTGAAAATTTACAGGATGATTCTTAGTGCAATATTATAATTTCTGTGAAAATTTCATAATTTTCTGATGTCGTATGTATTTATTATAATTTCTGCAATTTCAGAATTGTAAAAGTCTTTTGGAGCCCTTAAACCCAGAAAATGGTCAGAGCAACATTAGAGTAATGTCGTTATGATATGAATAAGACTCAGTTTGAATTTGATAATTTTTGGAGTTTATTTTTTATAGTTTCCGTATCGCATTGGTTTTAACAAAACGAATAGTTTAAAAATAGTTTTAATACCTTTTAATTTCTGATTTAAATTTCTATAACTTTTATACATATTTTAAAGCTGTTACAAAAATTATGGGACTTTATTTTCAGCTAAAAGAAATTTTGGCAATTTATGGGTTTTTAGTGTATTTAAAGAAATTATTTTTTTAATTCGAAAATATTCAAAATTTTAGAAAGTTCATATTTTGACTCTCTACAATGTTTTAAGCTACGAAAGTGTTTTATTGTAATTTATTAGGAATCTCGGGATATCATTACGCATTAAAGAGCGTACAGTGTTTTCGGCTAGGTTGGCCGTGCGCGGGAACCGTTTTGAGTTGCGTCATTCTGGGGTTAGAAGTGAGCGCCGTTTGGGTAATTGCTAATAGGGTTTATAGTATAGTAGTGTAGATTATTTTTCTAATAAATGAATTTGACAATTTAGGTTAATTCAACGACTTTTGGATTGATGTCAATTAACATTGCATAGCGTTCTTCTGAAACCCAGTTTTCTCTATTTGTCCTCGAATATTTCTTTGAATTGTTATCGCTATTCTTTTGGATTCTGTTATTTTGATTAAGTCGCATTGTTTGCCTTAAAAACCTATTCTTGAGCCTTAAGCGTTTATTGGAAATCATATTCGATGCTCTGTGTTTATTTCTCGTCGTGCATCGATTTAATCATTGCATTATCGAATTGTTGTCATTCTGCATATTGACATGAGATTGTGCATTGGTGTGCTTGGCGGGAGTTGGTGTATAGTGGAGGATATTGGTGTGGGCTAGTACCTTGATGGACTAGCCGGTGTATTGGTGTGGGCTAGTGCCTTGATGGACTAGTCGGTGGATAGTGTTAATGAGCATCGCCTTTGTGGCTTTGCTAAGTGATTACCCTGCATTGCCTGTGTGGCTTTGCAATTACTCATGTTCAATATTATCTGTGATTGTTTGTATCGTATCTGAAAATCATATTGATATCTGATGAAACTAGTTATGATTCTTTTTGAAAATCTATGAATTTTATCTGAAATTGTTTCGTAGTTTCTATCTTTGAGCGACCTTACTGAGCTCTCAAAAGCTCACTCCCCTTTGACTTCCTTTCCGCAGGTGATAACCAAAAATAGATCGCATTGGGTGTGGACTAGATCTGAGCCGAGCGAAAGAGAACTTAAGTTTCAGTATTAGCCTTTTGAACCCCTGCGTGGGCCATTATTGTTATTTAGAATCGTTATCTTAGATTTGATGTTTCAAGTATAATTGTACGCTAAGAGTATTATTTTACTCAACGGTTTAGTTGCTCTGACGGACTGATGGTTCTAAATTGCTTGAGTTTGAGGTCGTAATTGTCTGAGTGTATCTGATCGAGCGAGTGTTAACGTTCCGGAAATTCCGGGATGTTACCGTTGGTATCAGAGCTTAGGTATTACGATTCTGTAGACTTGAACCTAGGTGAATAAATGATCAAGCTTAGGTTTGTGATTATGTAGACTTTAGAAACTTGCGAGAGGAACCTTAGGTTTTAAAAGTAGGGTTAGGGAAAGATTTAATAATTTCACCCTACTAGTGGTTAGATATATGAGATCGTTTTTATGAAGGTGTATCTGATAATATATATTTTTAGAAATTTTAAATTTGCATAGTCATTTATGAAAGGACGTGTTTATAGACTCTGATAGTAGCTTATTTGTTATAGCATGGCACGGACTCGTAGAGCTGGTACCAGGGGTCGTGGAGGCCAAGCAAGGGGTCGGGGTGATCGTACTGAGGGTCGTAGTGGAGATCAGGAGATCCCAGCTGGGCATGTAGAACAACAAGAGCAAAATCCAGAACCCATGGCTGCAACTCTGAACACCATGAATCAAATTTTGGCATTCATGGCCCAGAGTCTGGTCAATCAACAGACGGGTATGCAAAACCCTATTCAGCCACAACCTCAAGAGGGAAGTACCCTGACTGAGTTTAATAAGCAGAATGCTTCAAATTTTAGTGGATCAGTAGATCCTACAGAGGCAGAGGGTTGGATAGTCGAGATGGAGAAGATCTTCCGGGCTATCAAATGCAATGAGAAGCAAAGGGTAGAATTTGCGGTGTACAAGTTGAGGGGTGAGGCCGACCAGTGGTGGAAGATGGTAGAGACTGGTATGACTCCCCAGCAGAAGGCTGAGATAACTTGGGAACGGTTTAAGGAACTATTCAACAATCGATATTTCTCTGCGAGTTACCGTCAACAGATGTTGAGAGAGTTTGCTAATGTAACTCAGGCAGATCGAGAGACGGTAGATGAGTATGAGATGAGGTTCTCGCAGCTGGCGAGATTTGTAGATAGGATGCTACCAACAGAGGCTGATAGATGCCGAAAATTTGAGTGGGGACTCAGGCCTGGTTTGAGAGATGGAGTGATCTCTGCTAGGTTATCGAGCTATGTGGAGTGCGTCGACCTGGCACGTGCATTGGAACAGTCCAGGTCAGACAGCAAGAAAAGGTCTGAGCAACGGCAAGGTGACCAAAAGAGGGATAGAGAGGAGAGTAGAGCTTCAGAGACTAACAAGCGTCAGAAGTTTTCTATTTCAGCACAACAGGGTGCTCAGAGTCAAAGGATAGGGCAGGCTCAGGGAACTAGGTCAGAACAGAGTGTCGAATTCAGAAGAGCACGGAGCGCAGGAGGTAGATCAATTCAGAGTTCAGGGATAGCGTTTTCGACAGTTCTGTGTCCTACTTGTGGAAAGAGCCATGGTGGTAAACCATGCTACAAACTTACCGGGGGATGTTTCAAGTGTGGCAGTATGGAGCATCAAGTTCGAAATTGCCCCTCAATGTGGGAGAACCAATCAGCTCTCAGCCCTATACCTACGGTCAGTTTAGCAGCGAGTAGTGCACCTCGTCCGGGAGGAGGTCAGAGTCAGCAGAGCCAGACTCCACAGGCCCAGACTCAGCAGGGGCAGAGGCCTAGGACACCATCCAGATTGTTCGCTTTGTTAGCTCAGGACGCTGCAACATCCAACGATGTGGTGCCAGGTACACTTATGGATTATTTCATTTTTGGCGTTTATATATTGATTAATTTTGAGGCATCATATTCTAGGTTATAATCGAAATCATATACTACAGTGAAATGTTCGAAGTTGTTATTGATGTTCTTGACTCATATTTTGGAGGTTATGTGTAAGATTAGATTACGCTTTTGTTTGGGAATTACGTAGTTAAAAGCGCAGTGTTTGTACATTGACAATGTGAAATTTCGAGGACGAAATTTTTATAAGTGGGGGAGAATGTAACACCCCGACAATTTGTCCAATTTATTTAAAAAAATTTAGCGACGAAAATTTTGGTTTGCATTCATATTTCTGTTTAACGATTTTTAGCGGCTATTAGTGAATCGGGGTTAGGTAACAACCCTTTAAGAATTTTCCGTACACATACATTATAGTCAACAATAATTTGGGCCATTTCGTAATAGTAGAAAGTTTGGGTGAAAAATTTGAATGACTAACGAAATCTTAAGGATGGTTTTGGTAATTATGCTTTTAGGGTTTTATATACATAACCCACGTACTAGAGAGCAGCCCCCATCTTGTTCTTCAGAAATCAGTAGAGAGAGAGAAGGGAAAGAAAGGAAGAAGAGAAGTCTGTGGACTCGTGAGAAAGGGCGTGCGAATCCGGCGAATTTGAGTTCTTGATTTATGTAAGCATCCATCCCTCTTATTTTGCTCTTAGTTTACAGTATTTTAGTGTGTTTAGAGAGCTGTGATGTGGGGGCGGTGTACCTGCGTGTGCAAAGTAGTGAAAGGGAGGTGTAGTGTATAGTGTATGAGTATAAATCTATAAGTGTGAGGAAAGGAATATGGGTTTGTTAATTCAGCCGTGAGTGTACGTGTGTTTGTGTACTATATGTGGGTGTGTGAGTATTGGAGGAGAGGAGGAGCACATGATGATGCTGCCTGATTGGGTTAGGCAGCTTATGTAAATTGAGGAGGTATTGGGTTCCGTAACCACTTGAGTTGGTAATTCGCTTCCACCTTTGGCTTGGCATGGTGGTTTGTGCAAGGGAGTGTTGTTTCTGATTTGTGAGATGAAAGAGAGGCTATGTATATGTTTGTGTTTCAAATGGGTCATGAAAAAAAAAAAAGGAAGCAGATGAAAGTGTATATATGTGTGTGCGTGAAATGTATGTAGGTTCAATTGTTGAGTGTGGGTATTTTTATGTGAGATGTGAGGGTGTTGTATGTACTAGAGTGAGTGTAAAACAAGAAAAAGGGGCTGCCATGAGAGGGTTCTATGTGAGGGGGTAAGTTCTGGATCTGGAAAGAGTGGGAGAGGAAGAAGACAGGTGAACAGTAATGGGTCTGTGCAGTGCAGTGGTACACTGTGCTTGCACAGTTGTACCACGTGGCTGTTGGGTACTGTACGCTTGTCCGAAAATTCTGAAAATTTACAGGATGATTCTTAGTGCAATATTATAATTTCTGTGAACATTTCATAATTTTCTGATGTCGTATGTATTTATTATAATTTCTGCAATTTCAGAATTGTAAAAGTCTTTTGGAGCCCTTAAACCCAGAAAATGGTCAGAGAAAAATTAGAGTAATGTCGTTATGATATGAATAAGACTCAGTTTGAATTTGATAATTTTTGGAGTTTATTTTCTATGGTTTCCGTATCGCATTGGTTTTAGCAAAACGAATAGTTTAAAAATAGTTTTAATACCTTTTAATTTCTGATTTAAATTTCTATAACTTTTATGCATATTTTAAAGCTGTTACAAAAATTATGGGACTTTATTTTTAGCTAAAAGAAATTTTGGCAATTTATGGGTTTTTAGTGTATTTAAAGAAATTATTTTTTTGATTCGAAAATATTAAAAATTTTAGAAAGTTCATATTTTGACTCTCTACAATGTTTTAAGCTACGAAAGTGTTTTATTGTAATTTATTACGAATCTCGGGATATCATTACGCATTAAAGAGCGTACAGTGTTTTCGGCTAGGTTGGCCGTGCGCGGGAACCGTTTTGAGTTGCGTCATTCTGGGGTTAGAAGTGAGCGCCGTTTGGGTAATTGATAATAGGGTTTATAGTATAGTAGTGTAGATTATTTTTCTAATAAATGAATTTGCCAATTTAGGTTAATTCAACGACTTTTGGATTGATGTCAATTAACATTGCATAGCGTGGATCGAGGTAAGGGATTTCTTCTGAAACCCAGTTTTCTCTATTTGTCCTCGAATATTTCTTTGAATTGTTATCGCTATTCTTTTGGATTCTGTTATTTTGATTAAGTCGCATTGTTTGCCTTAAAAACCTATTCTTGAGCCTTAAGCGTTTATTGGAAATCATATTCAATGCTCTGTGTTTATTTCTCGTCGTGCATCGATTTAATCATTGCATTATCGAATTGTTGTCATTCTGCATATTGACATGAGATTGTGCATTGGTATGTTTGGCAGGAGTTGGTGTATAGTGGAGGATATTGGTGTGGGCTAGTACCTTGATGGACTAGCCGGTGTATTGGTGTGGGCTAGTGCCTTGATGGACTAGTCGGTGGAAAGTGTTAATGAGCATTGCCTTTGTGGCTTTGCTAAGTGATTACCCTGCATTGCCTGTGTGGCTTTGCAATTGCTCATGTTCAATATTATCTGTGATTGTTTGTATCATATCTGAAAATCATATTGATATCTGATGAAACTAGTTATGATTCTTTTTGAAAATCTATGAATTTCATCTGAAATTGTTTCGTAGTTTCTATCTTTGAGTGACCTTACTGAGCTCTCAAAAGCTCACTCCCCTTTGACTTCCTTTCCGCAGGTGATAACCAAAAATAGATCGCATTGGGTGTGGACTAGATCTGAGCCGAGCGAAAGAGAACTTAAGTTTCAGTATTAGCCTTTTGAACCCCTACGTGGGCCATTATTGTTATTTAGAATCGTTAGCTTAGATTTGATGTTTCAAGTATAATTGTACGCTAAGAGTATTATTTTACTCAACGGTTTAGTTGCTCTGACGGACTGATGGTTCTAAATTGCTTGAGTTTGAGGTCGTAATTGTCTGAGTGTATCTGATCGAGCGAGTGTTAACGTTCCGGAAATTCCGGGATGTTACACAGTAAGTGCGTGAAAATATATGTTGCGTGAACATGTGATGGGTATGTGTATATGTTTGTGTGAAAGCAGCCATTACAGGGAGCGGAACAACCATGAAAAAAAAGGCGTTTATGCATGTACCGGTGTGGATTGGGCAAGAGAAGCTATTATAGCTTTGATAGTGTTATATATGAAATGGGTCTTAAAAAGAGAAGAGAAGGAAAGGGACTGAATTAGAATCGGGTGAAATGGGTACCGTGGGTGTCTTTTGTGTGTGCTGTATGTTGTGAAACAGTGAGATGTTATGCATAGAAAAGGTGCCGAAAAGTATGTGCAGCTGTGTGTGTAGTGGTGAAAATGAGAGGGAGTGGTACATAGAAGCTGAAAATGGGCTGCCGTGCGTCCAGCCATAAATTCTGTGTGTGTGTGTGTGTTTTTTTTTTGTTTGTGAAGTGGGTTTATAGAAAGGATGGGAGGAGATGGGATATGTGTGTGTGTGTGTTTTGTAAAGGTCTGCAAGGAAAAGGGGAGGGGCTGCGTTGAGTGGTTGACGTGAGGAGTGAGAGTTCTGGGTTTGCACAGGACTACTAAGGAAGAAGAAGCGGGGTACACAGCAATGGGTTTGTGCATTAAGGCGGTACACTGTGCTTGCACAGTTGTACCACGTGACTGCTGGGCACTGTACCATTGTCCAAAAATGCTGAAACTTTACGTGAAGGTTCTTAGGACAATATTAGAATTACTGTAAACTTTTCATAATTTTTTGATATAGTTTGGTATTTTTAATATATTTGCAAGTGTAGTTGTCCTAAAATTTGTTTTGATCCTTTAAAATTAATATTAAATTTTGGACAAATTACAGCAATGTTTCTATAGCAAAAATACAACTCAGTTAAAGTTTCGTAAATTTCTGAGTTGATTTAGTACCTTAACATGTATCGCATTTGATTTGACAAAACGAATGATTTTAAAATAATTTCGGTGATTTTAAATCTTAATTTCAATTTCAGTATTTGTCTTATATGCTTTGAAGCTATCATGAAAATTATGGGGCTTTTATTTGAGCTAGAAGAATTACTTTTTATTTTTGTCCTTTTTTTGGTATTTAAGAAAATCGTTTTTAATTCAAAAATATTGAAAAATCCAAAAAATTTATATTGTAACTTGTTGTGCTGTTTTAACATATAAAGGTATTTTATAAGAATTTATTGTAAATTTTAACGTGTATTAATGCGTTATAGAGTGTGCAGGGTTATCTGTTAAGTTTAGCCGTTCGAGGGGTCCGATTTGTTTTTGTTTTTATTAAGAGTGTCGGAGTGAGAAACAATTAAGAATTAGTATTAGATTAATTGTTTGTGAGGCTAGGTTGTGTTCTAATAATTAATCTGTCACTTTAGGTTAATTCGAGGTTTTTACGAGGTTGAATAGCGGCGAGCGCATTTTTTGGATTGAGGTAAGGGATTTCTTCCGAAACCCTATTACATCTATTGATATCATAATATTCTTTCTTGATTGTTATTGATGTTTTCATTGGTCTCACTTATATTTATGATGGAATTGCATCGATTGCCATTAATACCTCGCTTGAGCCTTATATGTTTATTGAAATTCCTTTTCGATGCCATGTATTTATTTCTCATTATGCATCGAATTTATCATTGATTCATCGGTTATTGCATTCTACATATTGACATGAGTTAGTGTATTGAGGAGTAATAAGGATGATCTGTATCGGGGGTGATATAAGGATGGTCTGTTATTGTCGGGAGATGCTAGTACCTTGAGGGTCTAGCTAGTGTTCATATGCATATGTAACAACTGTGTTATTGAGCATCGCCTTTGTGGCTTTGCTAAGTGATTACCCTGCACTGCCTGTGTGGCTTTGCTAAGTGTTTCCACGCACTGCCTGTGTGGCTTTGCAAATTTACTCATGTCAATATCATCTGCATTGTATACAGTGTAATTGAATTGTTTTCGTTGATATTTGATTTGAGGTAGAGAGTCGAATCTCTTCCTCATTGCCTTTGAAATAAATCTGTCAATCATTCAAAATCTGTTTTTCTGAATTTTGAGCGACCTTACTGAGCTCCCAAAAGCTCACTCTATTTTTCTGTTCCCTTCTGCAGGAAATAACCGTCAGTAAGATTTCGGGACGAACAAGCTTGAATTTTAGAAAATTTTATGTTTTCCATTATTTGTTTATTTAAGGCTTGTTAGGGAACCATTGTGTAATTTAATAAATTAAGTGCTTTACATTTGCTTGATAATGAGAGCGGTTTGCTAACGCAATTGAGTTATTGTAGAGTTTTGATATGGATGCTATTGGGTTTCTTTAGTGGTATTAAATCGATTAGATATTTGAGGATTGAATCGATTGATCGGTTAACGCTCCGAAAATTTTGGAGTGTTACATGTTCCGTTTTTTCTGAAACTGGAGTACGCGGTCTAACCGGAGACCCCCGTCTTTTCGAAAACGAGGAACTTTGGATGGACACCAGACATCAATAAGGCCCTGCTGGCATCCCCCAGTTTGGGTGTTGACGATCGGTATAACGAAGTCCGTAATTCTTCTCTTAGAAAGGCTTAGGTGTTTTTTTCCGGCCAAACCTCCCCCCATTTTGGTATCAGAGCCATAAATCCTCGGTTTTTGGTTTTGATGAGATATTTTTCAAGTAAAGGAGATGATCCGAGTAACCTAGGGCAAGTAACCCCTCTAAAACCTTTTGAATATGAGTCAACCAAGGCCTCCTGTTCCTACTTATTACGGTGATTAGACACAAGATTATATGCCTTATCAGACAAATCCTCCTGATTTTATGCAATTTAATCGTTTTTATACAGCTTTAAATCATATTAATTATGTTAATGCTAGATTAAAACATCTTATGCAAACTGGTTTGTTACGTTCTGTTCCTCGTCCGTTACAAACTTATGGTTATTTATTTGTAGGTTTAGACAATGGTATAAATGAATATTTAGAAGCTCTTTTACAACATTATAAAACAAAGTTAGATGATTATTCTTATAATGAATATATGAGACAATTAAGAAATTCTAATCAGCAGACACTTTTAAAAGTTAGACGTCATAGATAAGAAAATACTAGAAACCATGATAGTATACACCTACCTGATTGAATCAAATGTCTAGATACATAAATTTAAGCTTAGAGCCACCACAAGACCCCTTTAATTTCGATGAAATGTTAGACAATTTCAATCTTAGTCCTATATAGTATAATAAAGACTCAATATAAATTTGGTGATTTTTGGAATTGATTTGTTATCATTTTCAGTATCGCATTGAATTTAGAAAACGAAAAATAAAGAAATAGTTTTTATGTCTTTTCAATTCTGATTTTAAATTCTATAATTTTTATATATATTTTGAAGTTCTTATAAAAATTATGGAACTTATTTTGCAACTGGAAGTAATTTTGGCAATTTACGGATTTTTATTGCATTTAAGAAAATTATTTTAAATTCAAAAATATTCAAAAATTCAGAAAATTCATATTTTGACTTTTAATAAGTTTTAAGCTAAAAAAAATGTTTTAGTGTAAATTATCATAAATTCTAGAGTGTCGTTACCCATTAAGAAGCGTACGAGGCATTCGGTTAGGTTAGCCATGTGCGGGAACCGTTTGAGTTGCGCGATTTCGGGATTAGAAGTGAGCGTCGTCTGGGTAGTTGATACTAGGTTTATAGTATATTAGTATAGATTATGTTCTAACAAGTGGATTGCCTATATAGGTTATTCAGAAAATATTGATAGAGGATTGGTAGCATCGCTTAGCTTGGATCGAGGTAAGGATTTCTCTCCAAACCCCATTTCGTTATTCTGTTTCAAATGTTTGTAATAACAGTTTTACACAATACATTGATTGTTGATTTCTATGTTAGAAATAAAAGCCGTTTGTTTTGAAACTGTCCATGAAACCCTAATTTGAGCCTGATAGCGATCGTTTGGAATTTGTTACTCTCATCTGTTTAATAAATTCAATCATTGTAAAAAATTTTGAATTGTGTTTAAATTCCTTGGATATTATCAAATGCATTTATTACTTCTCAATGTTGACATGAGTTAGTAACTTGGGAGCCATAAGGATGGTCTGTATTGTTGGCGTTATAAGGATGGTCTGTTGGATGGGTTTAACTAGTACCTAGATAGACTAGTCAGTGTACATATGCATATGTAAAGCGATCGAGCACTGCCGGGGTGGCTTTGCTTCTGTACTGCTCATGTTCAATGTTTCCTGTTTATGTTTTATTTCACTTGAAATGTTTTGAATATTATCCATTCATGCCTTATTATATCCGAAGTGTTTCAAATGCCTATTATTTAAGGGATTGAGTAGAATACTCATCCCTATGTTTATATCGTATTGTAATGATTTCATCGAAAGCAAAATCCCTCAAAAAGTTGTTATTGGACTTGAATGTAAAATCGTTCATTTTGTTTATCTTTGTCTAAGTGTTGTACTTCATTGAAAATACTCTTCAAAAGTTTTATATGAAAAATCGTCCAAATCGTTTTGTGATTTTAAATCTTTGATCGACCTTACTGAGCTCTCGAAAGCTCACTCTCCTTTGACTTCCTTTCTGCAGGCGATAGTCAGCTTTAGGTTGAGGTTGCCTATGTGGATTAGAGCCAAGCAAGGACAAAGAGAACTTTAAACTTTAGCCTTGGTAATTAGAACCCCTGCGTGGGTTAATATTGGTATTTAAGATTTTCAGACTTAGATTTCATGTTATATCGATGATATTAGGACTATGATTAATTGATGGTTTAGTTGCTCCGAAAATCTTGTGGTATTATGTTGATGAGTTTAAGGATATCCTATTTTAGTGTAAGTGATTGAGTGAGTGTTAACGTTCTGAAAATTCTGGGATGTTACAGTTGGTATCAGAGCATAGGTTATATGATTCTGTAGACTCGAACCTAGGCGAACAATTGATCGAGCATAGGTTTATGATTTTGTAGACTTTAGAAACTTATGAGAGGAAGCCTAGGTTTCGATATTAGAGTTAGGGAAAGATTTAATGAATTAGTGAACCGTACCAGTGGTTAAATATATGAAATCATTTTGATGAAGATGTACCTAATAAAATATATTATTAAAAATTTTAAAATTCGCATAGTCATTTATAAAAGATGTTTGCAGACTCTGATAGAAGTTTATTTGTTATAGCATGGCACGCACTAGTAGAGCTAGAACCAGGGGTCGCGGAGACCAAGCCAGGGGCCGGGGAGGTCGCACTGGGGGTCGTAGTGGAGATCAGGAAATCCCAATTGCGGAAGTACCCCATGTTGAGCAACAAGAGCAAAACCCAGAACCCATGGCTGCAGCGTTGAATACCATGAATCAGATTAAGGCATTCATGGCCCAACATTTGGTTGATCAGTAGCAAGGTATACAAAACCCCATTCAGCCACAACCACAACCACAACCTCAGGAGGGAAGTACCCTAAGTGAATTTAACAAGCAAAATGCTTCAATTTTTAGTGGATCAGTGGACCTTTATGGAGGCAGAGGCTTGGATTGCGGAGATGGAGAAGGTCTTTCGAGCCATACGATGTACCGAGAAACAGAAGTTAGAATTTGCGGTGTATAAGCTGAAGGGTGAGGTCGATCAGTGGTGGAAGATGGTAGAGAGTGGTATGACTCCTCAGCAGAAGACTGAGCTGACTTGGGAATGATTTAAGGAACTGTTTGACAATAGGTACTTTTATGTGAGCTATCGTGAGCAAATGTTGAGGGAATTTGCCAACGTGACACAAGCGGATCAGGAGACAGTGGATAAATTTGAGGTGCGATTCTCACGTCTGGCGAGGTTTGCAACTAGGATGTTACCTACTGAGGCGGATAGATGTCGAAAGTTCGAATGGGGACTTAAGCCAGGACTGAGAGATGGGGTGATTTCTGCACGTTTATTGAGCTATGTAAAGTGTGTTGATTTGGCACGTGCGTTGGAACAGTCCAAGTCGGACAATAAGAGAAGAATTGAACAATGGCAAGGTGGTTAGAAGCGAGATAGAGAAGAGAGTAGAACTTCAGAGACTGGCAAGCGTCGACAATTCTCTTCTATAGCACGACAGAGTGCTCAGAATCAGAAGATGGGACAGACACAGGGAATTAGGTCAGGGCAGAGTGCTGGGTTTAGTAGAGCACAAACGCTGGAGCTAGATCAGTTCAGAGTGCTAGGTCAGGTCTCTCAGCAGTTCTGTGTCCTACATGTGGAAGGAACCATGGGGATAAACCATGCTATAGACTTACTGGAGGATGTTTTAAATGTGGTAGTGTGGAACATCAAGTTCAAAATTATCCTTTAGTATGGGAGAATCAATCAGCCCCCAGCTTCGCACCTACAGCTAGTTTAGCTATGAGTAGTGCATCCCATCCAGGAGCAGGTCAGAGTCAACAGGGGCAGAAGACCAGTACATCGGCCAGGCTTTTCACTACATTGGCTCAGGATGCTGCGACGTCCAATGATGTGGTGCCAGGTACACTTCTGAATAATTTATTAGGTAATCATATATTGTTTGACTCTGAGGTATCACATCCTAAGTTATAATTTCAATCAGATATTATGTTGGAAACATATGAAGTTGTGAGACTGTTGAGCTGTTATTGATGTTTTTTACTAATATTTTTGAGGTTATGAGAAAATTTGGTGATACCTTCGTTTAGGAGTTAGGTAGTGAAAGCGTCGAATTGAACTATGATAATGTGTGAAATTTCGAGGATGAAATTTTTATAAGTGGGGGAGAATGCAACACCCCGATACTTTTAAGATTTAATTAGAAATTTTAGATGCGAATATTTTTTTTTGGCAACGAAACTTTAGTTAGCATCGATATATTTTTTAAAGACAATTGATCTTCTTATAGTATTGGCATTCTTATTAGCGACGATTTGTCAAACAGGATGACGTAACAAACCATTTATAATTTTCCTAACACATTGTGTATCGTAAATATTATATTATACTACCATTTTTTGCAATAATCTTGGATTAATTAGAGGTTTTAGAGACAGATGGATGTGTAGGGTTTTCATTGTCTAACTAGGGTTGCATTGTTACACATATTTAAATACCCTTTTCTCTAGGCAGCTGACTACAGGCCCCCATTTTAGCCTTCAACCACACATCTAGAGAGAGAGAGAGAGAGAGTCAGAGAAATAGAGAGAGAAAGAGGGGACTTGACGCGGTAGATTTGTTCCGGTGAATTTTCACTAAGGTTTTTAACCTTTTCTCCCCAGTTTTTCAATGATTATGGGATCAAGGGACGCAACCGCGAGGAAACTATGAGGAGGTTCATGTGATGTGTGTGTGTGTGTGTGTAATTATATGTGTGTGGGTGTATAAGTGGTAAAGGGGATTATGCCGTGAGGCAGTTGATCATGTGTGCGTGTATTTGGTGTTGGTTGTTGGGTTTATGTATATGAAAGGTAGAGCTAATGCTAGTAAGGATCTTAAGGCTATTGGGAGGTTCCTTGAGGGCCGTGCAAAGACCTGAGATATAAGGTGATGATGATTGGGTTTTGGGTGGATGAGTGAGAGAAAAATAGTCGTTGTCGTGGCAGGCCTAGCTGCCATAAGGAGTGCAGGTGCATGCGTAAAGTGTGTAGGAAGCGGGTGTGCTGTGTGCGTAAGTTGTGTGCATAGGCAACTGTGTGATGTGCGTGCATGGTTTGTGTCAAGAGAAGGAAGGGCAGCCGTGATCACAGTGGGATGTAGGCAGTAGGTGTTTGTATATTGTGCGTGATCTTGGGTGCATGAATATGTGCTTGTGTGTGCAACCGTGGGTGAGGTGTGTTGTATGTGCAAGTATAGGAGACTTGGAAAGGAAGAAAGGCTGGTAAGCAGCCGTGTGATGACTGTGGAGTTGTGCAAATAAATGAGAAGAAGTAGAAGAAGAAAAGAGTATGTGTGTGAGTGGGTTGAGGACGGCAGCCACAGTGTGGGAATGTGGGTGAATAAATATGTGTAGATGTGCGTAGTGTGGTGATGTGAATGAGAGGATGAAAGAGAAAAAAAATGAAGAGAGGGAAGCAGCACAGGCTGCTGTGCGTGGTGTCATTGTTGGTGATTTTTGCGGTGCGAGCAGGTAAAGGTAGGGGGAAAAGGGGACTGCCACGGTGAGGCAGAGTAGTTGTGGTTGTGCTGTGTATATTTTTGGTGGTCCTGTGTGTATTCTTGTGGCGTGTGCGAGTGAGGGAGAAAGGGAAGGGAGACCGCCATAGGACAGCACTTTTAAGGCATGTTTGCAGTGAACTGTGTGCATGCAAACTGTGTTGGTGTTGTTGGAGTGAGTGGTGATATTGAAATGGGCCTTGCAGTGAGTGAAGCTGGGCAAGGTGTTGTTGGAGTGAGTGGTGATCATGAAATGGGTTTTGGAAAAAGGGAGGAAGAAGCTCTGTTGTGTATAAATGTGTGTAGTGTGTGTAGATGTGTATGTGTAGTGTGTTCAGAGAGAAGTGAACAGCTGTGCGGTAATAGTACGTGTTCTGAGTGTTGGCAGAAAGAAAGGAAGAAAAAGTGGGTACTATGCACAGCAGTGGGTAGTACCCTGTGCAAGTGCAGGCGTACCACAGATTAGCGTTAAATTTGGTGCGTGTGTTGGGAAGCGCGGATCAGGTATTTAGTTAGTGTTAGACACGATGAGAGCACTGAATACTATACGGTGATCATTACCATACGAAATTTAACGATATAGTACGTTAGGCCATATTAGAATTTATGGCAAAGTTTCACAATTTTCTGAAATCGCAAGTATTTTAGTATTTTCTGTAATTTCAGATTTGTAAAAATTATTTTGGAGGCTTTGAACCCTGAAAATGTTCTGGGGAAAATTAGAGTAGTGTTTATATAGTATAATAAAGACTCAGTATAAATTTGGTGATTTTTGGAATCGATTTGTTATCATTTTCAGTATCGCATTGAACTTAGAAAACGAAAAATAAAGAAATAGTTTTAATGTCTTTTCAATTCTGATTTTAAATTCTATAATTTATATATATATATATATATTTTAAGGTTCTTATAAAAATTATGGAACTTATTTTGCAACTGGAAGTAATTTTGGCAATTTATGGATTTTTATTGCATTTAAGAAAATTATTTTAAATTCAAAAATATTCAAAAATTCAGAAAATTCATATTTTGACTTTTAATAAGTTTTAAGCTAAAAAAAAAAGTGTTTTAGTGTAAATTATCATAAATTCTAGAGTGTCGTTACCCATTAAGAAGCGTACGAGGCATTCGGTTAGGTTAGTCGTGTGCGGGAACCGTTTGAGTTGCGCGATTTCGGGATTAGAAGTGAGCGTCGTCTGGGTAGTTGATACTAGGTTTATAGTATATTTGTATAGATTATGTTCTAACAAGTGGATTGCCAATATAGGTTATTCAGAAAATATTGATAAAGGATTGGTAGCATCGCTTAGCTTGGACCGAGGTAAGGATTTCTCTCCGAACCCCATTTCATTATTCTGTTTCAAATTTTTGTAATAACAGTTTTACAAAATACATTGATTATTGATTTCTATGTTAGAAATAAAAGCCGTTTGTTTTGAAACTGTCCATGAAACCCTAATTTGAGCCTAATAGCGATCGTTTGGAATTCGTTACTCTCATCTGTTTAATAAATTCAATCATTGTAAAACATTTTGAATTGTGTTTAAATTCCTTGAATATTATCAAATGCATTTATTACTTCTCAATGTTGACATGAATTAGTAACTTGGGAGCCATAAGGATGGTCTGTATTGTTGGCGTTATAAGGATGGTCTGTTGAATGGGTTTAACTAGTACCTAGATAGACTAGTCAGTGTACATATGCATATGTAAAGCGATCGAGCACTGCCGGGGTGGCTTTGCTTCTGTACTGCTCATGTTCAATGTTTCCTGTTTATGTTTTATTTCACTTGAAATGTTTTGAATATTATCCATTCATGCCTTATTATATCCGAAGTGTTTCAAATGCCTATTATTTAAGGGATTGAGTAGAATACTCATCCCTATGTTTATATCGTATTGTAGTGATTTCATCGAAAGCAAAATCCCTCAAAAAGTTATTATTGGACTTGAATGTAAAATTATTCGTTTTGTTTATCTTTGTCCAAGTGTTGTACTTCATTGAAAATACTCTTCAAAAGTTTTATATAAAAAATCGTCTGAATCGTTTTGTGATTTTAAATCTTTGATCGACCTTACTGAGCTCTCGAAAGCTCACTCTCCTTTGACTTCCTTTCTGCAGGTGATAGTCAGCTTTAGGTTGAGGTTGCCTATGTGGATTAGAGCCAAGCAAGGACAAAGAGAACTTTAAACTTTAGCCTTGGTAATTAGAACCCCTGCGTGGGTTAGTATTGGTATTTAAGATTTTCAGACTTAGATTTCATGTTATATCGATGATATTAGGACTATGATTAATTGATGGTTTAGTTGCTCCGAAAATCTTGTGGTATTATGTTGATGAGTTTAAGGATATCCTGTTTTAGTGTAAGTGATTGAATGAGTGTTAACGTTCTGAAGAGGACGATGATGAGGAAGAGTGTTAGGGTTAATGTTTCAGTTGTTGAAATTGAACTTTTATGATGTTTAAATTTGTGATTTTGTTTGTGGAATCTTTAATTTGTGATTTGGTTTGTCGAATCTTGATATTTTTCGAAGGGTCTATTTGTGCACACTTTAGCGCCCAATTCATAACTTTCGAAAAAATTTGTAATTTTTTTGTCACTTTTGTTTTGCTCATTGCACCTTAGGCACGCTAGTTAGCCAATTTCTAAGAATTTTGGCAAAAATCGAGACAAATCATTTTTTTGGTTTTCCTATGAAGGGCTTATTCGCGCACACTTTAGCGCCCAATTCATAGATTCCGAAAAATTTTGTAATTTTTTTTGTCACTTTTTTTTGCTCATTGTGCCTTAGGCACGCTAGTTAGCCCATTTCTAAGAATTTTGGCAAAAGGGCTTTGTCGAGAAAGAGTTGGAGAAATAGAGAAAAGTGAGGGAGAGAGAAGAAAGAAGACCCGTGAGAGAGAGAAAAATAAGACCCGTGAGTGAGCAGTGAGATAAGTGTAGTCAAAGGCTGTATAAGAAAAAATTGGCAGAGGCCACTGTCCTCTTGGCCGAGCTATGGGGCATTGGAAAAGAATGAGTTTTGAGCTGGGGCATAAAAAATGAACGAGTTATCAGCGGAAAAAGAAAAAGAACAATGGAAGGACAATGGTGGGACAAGGTAGATGCCAAGCGCCCCTAAGTGTGGCGTTTAGGGAGAGTTACGTGCACCCACGAAGGACAAAAGAAAAAGAAAGAAAGGAAAGGAAGGACAAAAGAAAAAGGACAAGGTAGATGCCAAGCGCCCCTAAGTGTGGAACTTGGGGAGAGTAACGTATTACCAATATCCACACTTTGTGTAGCCACACTTTGTGGCAATTGGCAATGATTACCAATTGGCTATTGGTAATCATTGCCAATTGCCAGAAAGTGTGGCTATTGGTAATGATTACCTGTAACCACAAAGTGTGGTTATTGGTAATGACTGTGCACCCAAATGCTACAAAGTGTAGCGGTTGGGAGGAAATTCGTGGTCCCCAATAGCTACTCTTTCTTGTGGTTGGGTTTTTGGGGCATTTTTGTCAAATTTTACAACCGCCACTCTTTCAGGCGGTTGCAACTTTTTCAAAAAAAAAAAATTTTGATCTGGGTCATCCACTAGTATGCGTGGATGGCTGGATTTACGGTGGAGAAATATATATATATATATATATATATATATATATATATATATAGGGAGCTAGTCCGTTGATAGCGCTAGCAAAATAGGAGATTTTGCTAGCGCGATCTGGCCTTCCATCCCTTTGGGATGGATGGCCCAGATCTTTTTTTCGAAAGCTGTCAGTCGTCCGCTACATAGTGTAGCGGATGAACTTTTTTACCATATTGCCCCTCGTCCTCGTCCACTACACTATATGGTGGATAACTTTTTTGGCCTGACACCTTGATCAAAAAGTCGTCCGCTACACTGTGTTGCGGACGACTTTCCGACAAGTTTTGACTGACACGACTGACACTTTCAGATTGTTTGTACCATAGATACGGCACACGTCCGTTGCACCGTATCGCGGACATTATTTTTTCTTCTCCTTCAGCACAATTTTCTTCTTCTTCTGACTCGCTTCCATTTTCAGTTCCCTTCAAGCTTCGAGATTCTGTCGAATGTTCATTATTTTTTCGACTTTTAGGTTCTTAATTGTGCCGTTTGAGATTCCGTCGATGTTGAGATTGTTGATTGTTAATCGTACATTTTTTATTGTTAATCGATATTGAGATTGTTGATTCCGTGGCTAAAACAAGTCTTCGGTCACCAATTTATTAAAAACAGGAGATCTTCAACACAATGTATTTGGACGTCCGCTACACTGAGTAGCGGACGGAGAAGCAGAAACAGTCAACTTCAACACTTGGAAAATTTTTCATTTGGACGTCCACTACACTGTGTAGCGGACAAAAAAGCATAAACAATCAATCTCATTACTTAGAAAAATTTTCAGTATTTGGACGTCCGCTACACTGTGTAGCGGACGGAGAAGCGGAAACAATCAACCTTAACACTTAGAAAAAATTTCAGTATTTGAACGTCCGCTACACTGTGTAGGGACGGAGAAACAGAAACAATCAACCTCATTACTTAGAAAATTTTTCAGTATTTGGACGTCCGCTACACTGTGTAGCGAATGGAGAAGCAGAAACAATCAACTTCAACACTTAGAAAAATTTTCAGTATTTGGACTTCAGCTATACTGTGTAGCGGACGGAGAAGCAGAAACTACCAACTTCAAAACTTGGAAAAATTTTCAGTATTTGGACGTCCGCTGCACAGTGTAGCGGACAAAGAAGCAAAAACAATCAACTTCATTACTAAGAAAATTTCAGTATTTGGACGTCTGCTACACTGTGTAGCAGAGGGATATTTTCAACTAAACAATTCTCAATGAATTTTTTTTCCCACCATTCAATCATTCTCAATGAGAGCAAAAAAATCAACTCTAATCACAAATCAAATGTCCACTGATATGGACACAAATAAATCACTCAATCATTCAACATAAATCAACTGATCTCAACACAAAAAAAATCACACCAATGACAACTTTCTAAATAAATAATCACAATTTATTAAATAAAATTATTGTAATGGTACAATGTCAACTAGGCGTCCTCATGTTCAGCCGGATGTTCGTCCTTAGACGGATTTTTAATAAACCTAATCTCTCTAAGCCGACCTTTCAAAATTTGCCAAGCTATCCTATATCTAAAGCGTTGTACGCATCCTAAACTCCAGGCGGCCGCCTTGAGGCTCTCAGACCGACAGATATAATCCATGTACATGCATAGGAAGATGCCACAGTCCGAAGTATTATGTTGCTTGGGCCTCGTCTTCTTCAATAGGAAATGAAGCTTTGGCCGCGTCGGTACAGGTACACCACGGATAGCATTGACCATGGTACAAAATATATTCTGCGAGAAACAAAAAACGGCATAAGACACGAGTTAACATTTACAATTGGCAAGTTACAATAAGCATTAAACAATCAACTTCAAGATTACCATAGAGTCCAGCTGGGCTTTATACATCTGCAGCATAGGCATGTGGGAGGTATCGTCGTGGAGACTGTCGATCACCGATACGACTTTTTCGTTGGTTCATAGCAAACCAAGTGCCAGTGGCTTTCCCCTAGAAATGGGATTAGAAACACGTGGGCAACCATTGAGCTCACTGTACTATCCCTATTCAGATACGCTCGTAGGTTATCGGACGGTCTCCACTGACTCAACTTTTTCTTCCCCTTTCGTTCAACCTACTCATGCCATTCAGCCACTAGGAGGCTATGAAAAAAGGCATCCAACAAAAATACGGCCGGATACTCATTCGGTCACCCCCGGCCCCTTTCCTTCAGAATCTCCACGTAGGTAGAGATGACACTGCTGTCTAACCAACTCCCCAGAGCCAGGGAGGACATTTCTCCCCATGAGCAATAGTGATCCATCCTATAACGACCCGGTCCACGACCCCACCACAAGGCATTGCCTCCCTCAAAAGGGCTAGCCAAGTATGTACTTATGAGTTCCTTGGCAAGGTCTTATAAGGGTCATCTCATACGATTTCACATCCGATGTGAGATATTACAATCTCCCCTCCTTATACCATAGCGTCCTCGCTAAGGCTCAATCACACATAGCCCAGAATCTTCCTCTCTAGCCAATGTGGGATATACCGGGCTTACCCTTCGTTACCCCAACCATCCTCTTGATGTGGGATATACCCGGACTTGCCTTCGTTTCCCTAACCATCGGCAACCCGACTGGATAGCCCAGCCCGAGTTTTTGAGAGTCGGCTCTGATACCAACTGTAACATCCCGGAATTTCCCGAACGTTAGACACTCACTCGATCAGTTCATTAAGACAATAATATCCTCTACCTCAAAATACCACAACTGTCAGAGAAACTAAACCATAAAATTTAAATCTTAGTAGACCATTTGAAGTATCAAACTAGGTCTTAAAAAAATTTAAACAATAATGTTTACCCACACAGGGGTTCTAATGATGAATACCAAAATCTAATTCCTTCGCTTTCGCTTCCTCGGCTCTAATCCCTATTCAGGTAACCTACTGCTGGCGGTCACCTGCGGAAAGGAAGTCAAAGGGGAGTGAGCTTCTGAGAGCCCAGTAAGGTCGCACAAAGATTTAAATATAACGAAACGATTCGGACGATTTTTTTCATATATAAAACTTTTGCAGAGTATTTTCAATGAAATGCAGCACTTAGACAAAGATGAACAAAACGAACGATTTTACATTCAAGTCCAATAACAACTTTTTGAGGGATTTTACTTTCGATGAAATCACGACAATACGATATGAACATAGAGATGAGTATTCAACTCAATCCCTTAAATAATAGTCATTTGAAACACTTCGGATATAGTAAAGCATGAATGGATACTATTTAAAATAGTTCAAGTGTAATAAAACATAAACATGAAACATTGAACATGAGCAGTACAGAAGCAAAGCCACCCCGGCAGTGCTAGATACACTTTACATATGCATATGTACACTGACTAGTCCATCTAGGTACTAGTTAAACCCATCCAACAGATCATCCTTATAACGCCAACAATACAGACCATCCTTATGGCTCCCAAGTTACTAACTCATGTCAACATTGGAAAGAAGCAAACTACAATTGAAAAATGCTTTTCGATTATCGAATTCAATAAACAGATGAGCATGAAAAGAGATAAGTACAACTCAAAATATTTTATAATGATCAGATCAATAAACATATGAGATTGAAACATGAATTCCAAACGATCGCTATACGGCTCAAATTAGGGTTTCATGGGTAATTTGAAAACACTTCTATATCAATCATAAAAATGAACATTTAATGTAGTTTGTAAAAATATTTTATAAGCATTTGAAAACAGAATAATGAGACAGGGTTCGGATAGAATTCCTTACCTCGGTTCAAAGCTAAGCGATGCTACCAACCTCGATCAGTATTCTCTGAATCAACCTAAATTTATAATTTAATTGTTAGAACACAATTTATGTCTAATATACTAGAAATCCTAATATCGACTACCCACCACGTGCCTACTTCTAATACCAAAATCACGCGACTCGAAACGTATTCCACACACGACCAACATAGCTAACCGGAAATCCTGTACGCTACTTAACACGTAACTATAATCCAAAATTTATAATAAATTTCAATAAAATACTTTTATAGCTTAAAACATTAATAAGAGTCAAAATATGAATTTTCTGAAATTTTGAATATTTTCGAATTAAAATAATTTCTTTAAATACAATAAAATCTCATAAATTGCCAAAAATACTTCAAGCTGCAAACTAAGTCCCATAATTTTTATATTAACTTTAGAATATGTATAAAAAGTATAAAAATATAAATCAGAAATTAAAAGGCATTAAAACTATTTTTCAAATATTCATTTTGCTAAAACGAATGCGATATGGAAACCATAGCAAATCAACCCCAAAAATCATCGAACTTTTGATGAGTCTTTATTATACTATGAAAACATTAGCATAATTTTTCTTCTAACATTTTCAGGGTTTAATGGTTCCAAAAGAATTTCACAAATCTGAAACTATAGAAATTATTAAAAATACATACGATTT
This sequence comes from Escallonia herrerae, assembly GCA_033070095.1. Lineage (NCBI taxonomy): Eukaryota > Viridiplantae > Streptophyta > Magnoliopsida > Escalloniales > Escalloniaceae > Escallonia > Escallonia herrerae. The sequence goes on along the minus strand of JAVXUP010000255.1, from coordinate 115,998 downwards.
CAGAAAATTATAAAATTTTGCCAGAAATTCTAATATAGTCTAACGTATTATACTGTAAAGTTCTATCTACTAAAGATAACCGTACGCTAGTCTATGCACATGTCGATCCTAACGCTAACTCAAATTACCCGTTTCGTACTTCTCCTCTTCTTCTTCTTCTTCCTTTTATTCTCTACCTACTGACCAAAAACTCACACTCACACACACAGGTCCACTCACGACAGCCCTCCTTCCTATTCTTTTCTTCTTGTACCACTCACCCACCATGCCCATTAATACACACACACTCACAGGTTACACGCACACACACCCTTTTCTCCATGAACCCACTTCCCTGTAATGCACCACTTCCTTGTCTCTTCTCTGTAATGCAACCGTACCACACCAGTCACCATACCCATTACAAACACACTACAGAACTCAAACACATCCAATACTTATCATTTGCACACATAAATACTTACAGATCAAAAATACATACATACACCACCCATTTTATGGCTGTTTATGTTGCCCCCCTCCATCACCTGCATTACACATATATATACCTACGTAGCACAACACATACCCGAAATATATATAAAGACACCACTCACCTTGCACCTTACTTTCCATTTCACACCCACTGCCTCACGGCAATAGGTCTCTTTCCTTCTTCTCTTTTCTTTCCCATTACACTTACCCACATATCATGCACTCCCTCACCTCACATACATAATATATCTTTACATATACACATCACACAAGCACCCATAAAAAAAACACACGGCCAAGGCAACCTTGAACCCGTTCCATCACCCTCACGACTCACTGTAATTTATGCAAACTACATCAGCCCCTTTTCACTTCCCATCTCACAAGGGTCTCTCTCTATTTTCATTTGACTCCCACACAAAGGCATGCGCACACATATAAACACTCAGCTACAAAACATCTCCCTCTTACTCTAAAAATCCATTGCTCCACACATTTGCGCACAGGTTATGTATACTCCATTAGATCCAAACTGCACCACTTCCCACTACCTCACGGCTCCCCCTTCCCTTACACTCAATCACATAGTCACTCCAAATTTCCCCCAGCTCGTGGCAGTCTTTATGGTTGCCTCTTCACAGCCGCTCTCACAAGGTTACACACCCAAACACTCACTCTCATACACTGCAATTTACCCATCATGCAGCCCTTCTTTCTAACCTACAAACCCATAAATCATACACAAATTCCAACCCCTGGCAGCCCCTTTTCCCCACACAGCCGTAACCCATTCTATGTACATATACATATATAAAGAGAAAGGCTAAAACAAAAAAAAAAACATACCAAAAAATTTGATCGCCGAAGAACCCTTGTCCCGTCCTTCCTCTATCTCTCTGATTCTCTCTCTCTCTCTCTCTTCCTCGAAGGTGGATCTGAAGGGCTGAATATGAGCCTTGGACGGCTGCCCTAGCATGTGGGGTTTATATATATAAAACCCTAAAATGGGCACTTACCAAAACCTTCCCTAATTTTTGTTAAGTGTTCAAATTTGTACCCACAACTTTATATTATTGCAAATAGGTCTAAATCGATTATTTACTATAGTTTTGGCACTAAAACTTTTTAATGGTTTTCGTAGAATAACCCTACTACACTAGCCGCCACTAAAAGTCGTTACTTAGTACATCAATGCTAAAAAAAATTTAATTGTCACTAAAAGTCGCAATTAAAAACAAATATCGATGCTAACTAAAATTTCTATTCGCCGCTAAAATTTCTAATTAGATCCGAAAAATATCGGGATGTTACATTCTCCCCCACTTATAAAAATTTCGTCCTTGAAATTTAGTATTCCTTACACAGATGATCTTAATCATGTTTAACCTCAAATAACCACCAACATAACACCTCAAGTACACAACATAACTAAATCCATCTAATTGGTTGATAACCAAACCCGGATAGAATCTCAACAATTTTACAGTTACATGCACTAAAGACATTAAAGCATCCAACAGTGTGAGACACACTTAACACTCTTTAACCCACTGATAAGTCAAACCATGAATATTTAGTCAATTCCTATAAGCACTAACACATCAATGCCTCAAATCAAACAATATACCCAATGCTCTTTCAGTGCATACTCCGATACCTAGCCAATACTATGGTTCAACTAAGGTATAAAAGTTTTTCCCCAACTCTCTTGTTAAAACTTAGACTTTCTCTCACTTGCTCCTAAGGTCTACAGAATCACAAACCTACGCTCTGATACCAACTGTAACGACCCGGTCCACGGCCCCACCACAAGGCATTGCCTCCCTCAAAAGGGCTAGCCAAGTAGGTACTTATGAGTTCCTTGGCAAGGTCTTATAAGGGTCATCTCATACTATTTCACATCTGATGAGGGATATTACACATCCCCTCAGGGTGATTTACACAATATAACACTTTATCTCGGGGGAACTCGCTAAAATACCGCTCTCTGATAATTTGGCATTTATGCGGCTTTAGGGGCTTCAGTGGATGCCCTTTGCGATACTCCCCTTGGGGGTCGACAGGGGGATATTACACTCCTTCGGGGGGTCGATCAGGGGATATTACACTCCTTCAGGGGGGGTCTACCGGGGGATATTGCCCTCCTTCCACAACAGATGGTCCCGTCCACGGGGACAATGGGCAGTGTCTCGGACAGACTGATGTTTCCGAAACCCCAGTCCTGCGTGACTTGACTCTGGGAGAGGGGTTAGGGTTCCGAGTCCAGAAGCAAAGAGAAGGAGGGCGCACTGTACTCTTCCCACGGTGCATGAGCCTGGCCCATGGTGCTTGGTGGTGCCCAATCACCACCCATTCCTGGTACAGAGGGACCACCGTATCCATGGCTCACCCCCGAAGTCTGTCCCGAGGGATCACCGTATCCCTAGCTCACATAATAGGGCTGCCACCCGGGTTCCCCCATTCTCGGGTTGACGCCTGAAGGGTGCCCGGATGCTTGGCACAAAAAATGGCTGCAGCCATAAGCCAACAATTCGGACTGTTGGCGAAGCTCCTCGCCCATTGCATCCACCAAATCCTTGCACTCGCTCAACTTCTTGAAGAAGGCGAACGAGGCATTAACCTACATCCAAAGAGATAATAAATAAGTAACTTCATACACACTTAGAATCATCAAGGTCAATTAAAAGCACTGGTTGGGTAGGCATACCAGATTGTATGCCATGTGCTCATCGATCTGACCCCTATGGTGGTACTTCTTTTCGCGTTCAAACCTTACTGGAGCTACTCTCCTCCGGGTGATGCGGTAGTACCATTCATTGTACTGTTCGATGCTGATCACGGGGTCAGGCTCCGATACAATAGCCGCCAATGTGTCCTGCCAGGAATCCCAAACCTCAAGTTCTCGTGCGCACAAGTCGTGCGCATTCGCCTTGCCAAACCGTCCGACACCCGGTGGGTTCCTGTTACCCCTCATATCCGGTGCATTGGCTGGCAACCCTGTAGGCACTCAAAATGGCGCATAGCATGATCTGGTAGCTGCCACTCTGCGACCTCGAAGTGGAGCAGGGGTGTGCGTTACAACCCGGAGAGCATGAAGACGAACGACTCCCCCACCCATCACGCTAAACGTTTATACGATGCCCATCGCATCTGGCCCGAAGATAGCGAGTTGAGCTCTCCTCGATTGTACGTAATGTTATGATGGGGATCTTCTCTCCTCAGGTAGTGGCCGTCCTTCCGGCTGTACTCCCAGGTGCACAACCGAGGCCACACATTATTCGTTCCGTCCCTACGCCTGGGTGCGCCGGTAGCAAGGTGTTCATAAGACCACACCAAATCAAATAAAGTATCGTCAAAATTAAATGTCGATTCAACAAAAAAAAAACAAGCACGTAATGAAGATTTGTATGATATACCTGCAATAGCGAGAGACAAGCACATATAGCTTTGGAGTCGGGCCTCGTTGCCTTGTGCAATGTTCGGTACAGGTACGCAAGAGTTACTGCACCCCAGGCATAATCCCCAACCTCCAGCAGGTTACCCAACAACGGTAAATATTTGACGCTGACCGTATTCTTTGACGTTGTTGGGAATAGAATTGCCCCCATCACCCACAAAAGGACAGCTTGTGTGTATAGCACAAGCATCTCGTCCGTGTAGTTTTCTGGGAGAACCTTGTAGGTATCTACTAATCACTTCAACTTGATACCACCAGTGCTAAATTGATCTTGGGGTATTGAAGTAAAGAAGTCCCTAGCGGTTCTCTTATTCGTTGCATCCGACGGAGGAGCAATTACCGACCGTCCCGTCACCGGTAACCCTAAGATGAACCCTACATCTTCTAGGGTAATCATCATCTCTCCTAGAGGAAAGTGAAACGTATTCGTTTCACTTCTCCACCTTTCAACAAGGGCACCTATTAAGTGCCGGTCAAGGTGTTGAAAGATTTGCCCATGCGTGAAAATCCCAAACCCAAGCCCACGCAGTAACCGTTTCTGGACTTTGTTCAACTTCCAGGCTTTGAAATTATCGGACACTTTTACTGTGTTGAGAAGTGCTCTTTCCTACGAATTAATAAATGCAATTTTAACCAAAATAAATGGTACACAATGTTTGTAAGAATAGGAAAGTTGATAAAATAAGGATCTTACCCCACCATCCCATAAGAGCGTACTGACATGATTTGCTTGGTCGTATAATACGGAGGGATCTTCTGGTCCAGGGTTAAAATCCATTTTTTTGCAACTGAAATTACAAAAAAATGGCAAGGTTGGAAGCGTAAAAATTTTCAAACATACAACGCTAGCATGTGCTCACATAAGTTGACATGCTGTATATATGCAAGTGAAATCACATGAACATTTAAGCAATACACAATAAGCAATACACATATATTGACAAACGCTAGCACAATCCACCGCATACATATTCAAAACCATGCATAAGCCACAATACTCATAACAAACTCTAGATTATGAACGAATAAAGGATTAGAATGTGAACTTACGTGATTGATGAGACGATTAAAGGATTTCTTTGGAAGAAATTGCGTAGATCTACTTGCCAACGCTGCTAGAAAAATTGTGAGAAGAAAGATGAATGAGTTTCGAAAAGAGAATGACACACAGTTTCGGTATAGTAAGATTTGTCTAGTCCGCCACACAGTATCGCGGACGATGGACTGGTGTGACAACTGTTAGGGGGGTTGTGGTGACTTGACCGCTGTCAGTCAAAAAGGTCGTCCGCAACACAGTGTAGCGGACGACTTTTTTGTCAGGCCAAAAAAGTTATCCGCCATATAGTGTAGCGGACAAGGACGAGGGGCAATATGGTAAAAAAGTCCGTCCGCTACATTATGTAGCGGACGACTGACAGCTTTCGAGAAAAAAAAAGATCTGGGTTGGATGGACGGCCAGATCGCACTAGCAAAATCTCCTATTTTCTATATATATATATATATATAGACACATATATATATATCGACATATATGTATATATATATCTACATATATATATATGTATATATACATAGACATATATGTATATATATATATCTACATATATATATGTATATATACATAGACATATATGTAGATATATATATACATATATGTCTATGTATATACATAGACATATATGTATATATATATCTACATATATATATATGTATATATACATAGACATATATGTATATATATATATCTACATATATGTCTATGTATATATACATAGACATATATGTATATATATATCTACATATATATATATATATATGTAGATATATATATATATATATATACATATAGACATATATATATATATATATATGTATATATACATAGACATATATGTATATATATGTATCTACATATATCTACATATATAGACATATATATCTACATATATGTATATATATATATGTATATATATATATAGACATATATATCTACATAGACATATATGTATATATATATCTACATATATATCTACATATATAGACATATATATATATATACATAGACATATATAGACATATATATCTACATATATATATGTATATATACATAGACATATATGTATATATATCTACATATATATATGTAGATATATATATATACATATATGTCTATGTATATATATATATACATATATATATAGACATATATATATCTACATATATGTCTATGTATATATACATAGACAAATATGTATATATATATCTACATATATATATATGTATATATACATAGACATATATGTAGATATATATATACATATATGTCTATGTATATATACATATATATATATATATGTAGATATATATACATATATGTCTATATATACATATATATATACATGTATGTCTACATATATATATATATATATATATATATATGTATATATACATAGACATATATGTATATATATATATGTCTATGTATATATATACATATATGTATACGTATATACATATATATGTATACGTATATACATATATATGTATACGTATATATATATATATATATATATATATATATATATATATATATATATATATATATATATATGCATATATATATATATATATATATATATATATGGGAGCTGATCCGTTGATAGCGCTAGCAAAATGGGGTATTTTGCTAGCGCGATCTGACCGTCCATCCTGAAAGATGGACGGTCCAGATCGCGCCTTTTTCCAAAACTTTCCCGTCCGCCATACAGTCTCGCGGACGGGAATTTTACCTTTTTGCCCTCCTCCCATGTCCGCGAGACTGTCTCGCGGACGCCTTTCTGTTCCTGACATGTGTCAGGAAAAAGGCGTCCGCGAGACAGTATGGCGGACGCTCTAGGCTGACACATGTCAGGACCTGTCCCGTCGGTCGCCTATAAAGTCTCATGTCAGAGCCCCGAGAACTGTCCCGTCGGTCGCCTAGAAAGTCTCCCTAATTCTCGGCTCTTTCAGCAAAATTTTTGGGGGCTTTCAGATTCACTTGCTTCCATTTTCAGCACCCTTCAAGCTTCGAGTAACACTTGGTTCAAGCATCACTCAAGCAAGGTAAGTTTGTGATCTTGCTACCGTTTATCTTAGTAATTTTAATTTGTTATGTTCAGTAAATATATAATTAGCAAAATGGGAGACACTTTTGAGATTATGTATATGGTATCCTAAATCGGTCTAATCGTCAAGATAATTTTGAGATAATAAGCGTATTCTATTTCTACATAGGTCTTGTTTCACAATGTCTGATTTCGTGTCGAGCTCCAGCACCCCCGTAGATGCTAGTGATCCGTATCTAGGACGAACCTTTCAAACGTTGGAAGAAGCTGGAGAATGTTTTCGAGCTTATTCATTGAGGGTTGGTTTTGGCATTAGAATAAAAACTACAAGAACAAGCAGCGTATCGAAAAGGATATGCTCTCGCTTATACGAGTGTCATAGGGGCAGAAACCCAGTGCAAAATGAGACACGCGTAGGCAACGATGACAGTGATGATGACGAAATAGGGTATGCGCGGAGAAGACGGGATTGCTTTGCGCGCACGAATTGCCAGGTCAAGATGTTCGTAAGCTATAAAGCCAAACAAGATCATTGGCTTATTACCAGCCTGGAACTGGCACACAATCACCCGTTAGTAACCCCTTCTAAGGTGAGTCAGATGCATCAACACAAGAAGATGGGTAAGGTCGCGAGGAGCCTAATTCACACAATGAGCGATGCGCGGCTAGGACCTACCGACATGATTAATGTTCTTGCTGAACAGGCTGGGGGAATTCAAAATTTAAACTTTAACACGACAGACGTTCGTAACGCGGTCCGAACCCATAGACGAGCCGCGTATGACCTCAATGATGCGCAAGCGACAATGAGCCTATTGAAACGGATGCAGATGGAGGACCCGCAGTTTACCTTCGACTATAAACTTGACGACGAGCATCGAGTTAGCACAATTTTTTGGGTCGACGGTCGTTCGAGGCTAGCTTATAAGCATTTTGGGGATGTCGTGACTTTCGACACCACATACCGTACCAACAAGTACTCGATGCCGTTCGCTCCTTTCACGGGCGTCAATCATCATTATCACTCCATCCTGTTCGGGTTCGCCTTGTTAAGGGACGAGAGCGAGAGTTCTTTTGAATGGTTGTTTAGGGTGTGGCTGGAAGCAATGAACTTCAAAGCACCGACTGTTATCATCACCGATCAAGATTTGGCAATGAAGAAGGCTATTGCTACCGTCTTCCCAGATACTCGACACAACTTGTGCACTTGGCACATAAGCAACAAATACCCGGAACGTCTGCATCACATGTACGCAAAGTATCCAGACTTTAAACAGGATTTTGACAAATGCGTCCTCAAGTCATTAACGATTGAGGAATTCGAGGAGAGGTGGGAAAAGCTTGTTCGGGATTACTCATTGCAAGACAACGAGTGGCTCCAGCACTTGTACGGGCTCAAAGAGCAATGGATTGGCGTTTACACGAGAAGTCATTTTTCTGCGGGCATGAAAACGACGGGCAGGAGTGAATCTATGAATGCCACGTTCGATAGTTATGTGGGTACAGCTACCAATTTGAAGAGTTTCGTCACATCTGCACAAAAAGCGGTTGCGTCGTTGTTCGTGAAAGAAAGGGCTGCAGACTTTGCAACCACGTACAAGCAAAGGAGAAGGTTGCTTGAGACCCCGCTGGAGCTGAACGGTGCCAAAGTCTATACGAAGGAGATCTTCCTGCTATACCAAGTAGAGCTGCAAAAATCGGGCCGATACAGTATATACAAGGTGGCAGAAAAGTCGTCGCGTGAGTACAAGGTTTATTCGCTCGTGAATGACCTCGTCCCTGAGAAGCTGCGCAGAATTTATACGGTGACCCACGACACATTGACGGACTCGGTGACATGTGTTTGCAAGAAGTTTGAGTTCCATGGCATCCTGTGTAGACACATTCTGCGGTTTTTCACACAGAAGAATATCAGGACAATCCCCGATAAATACGTCCTGCCACGGTGGACGAAAGGTGCAAACAGGTTGCACGGTACCATTTCCTTTCCGGAGCACCCGTATACTGACTTTGAAGAATCAGAGACGTTGCGGTATAATCATCTGGTGACGATGTTCACCCGTTTGTCCGTAAAGGGTGCTGCTACAATGGTCGGATATAAACATCTCCTCGAGGTAGCTCAGCAGCAAGAGCCCATCGTCGACCAATTGGAAGCAGCTTCAGTCAGCAATGCGGTTGACACCGAGCCTACGACGGGATCAGAAGATGACGAGCCGGGGGAGGGAGACGACAATGATATCCGGCCTTCGGATCCAATTATATCGCAAACGAAAGGCCGCAAGAGATCTACGCGGATGAAAAGCTCTATTGAGACGGCAACTCAACCAAAAAAGCTGAGAAGGTGTGCATTGTGCAACAAAATGACCGACCACGACAAGCGGAACCATTACAAGGCACTGGGGATAAGTCCAGTGCCTTTGCAAGACGGGGAAGAAGATGATGCCGAGGATGAGGACGAACAAGCTGCAGTGGAACTTTAGTGTACTGAATATTTTGTAATAATCTTTTATGAGCCATCAAAAGTGTCGGACATTTTGTAATAATATTTTAGTAATGACTCGTTTGTAATAACCTTTATTTTTTTTATATGTGATTTCTTACACTGTCCGCTACACTGCGCAGCACAACATTAGAAACCTAAGGTATTAAAGAATACCTCTCCAACACTTAGTTTTTTTTTGGTTGTTTTCTCTACGTCCGCTATACTATGTAGCGGACGGCCCCGCAGAATACCTCTCCAACCAACACTTAGTTTTGTTTTGGTTGTTTTCTCTACGTCCGCTATACTATGTAGGGACGGCCCCGCAGAATACTCACCTCTCCAACACTTAGTTTTTTTTTGTTTTGGTTGTCTTCTCTACGTCCGCTATACTATGTAGCGGACGGCCCCGCAGAATATCCAACCAACACTTAGCTCTACCAACACTTAGTTCTTTTAGTTTTTTTTTTTGGTTGTTTTCTCTACGTCCGCTATACTATGTAGCGGACGGCCCCGCAGAATACCCACCTCTCCAACACTTAGTTTTTTTTTGTTTTGGTTGTCTTCTCTACGTCCGCTATACTATGTAGCGGACGGCCCCGCAGAATACCCACCCTCTCCAACACTTAGTTTTTTTTTTGTTTTGGTTGTCTTCTCTACGTCCGCTATACTATGTAGCGGACGGCCCCGCAGAATACCAACACTCTCCAACACTTAGTTTTTTTTGGTTGTTTTATCTATGTCCGCTATACTATGTAGCGGACGGCCCCGCAGAATACCAACACTTAGTTTTTTTTTCTTTTGGTGGTCTTCTCTACGTCCGCTATACTATGTAGCGGACGGCCCTGCAGAATACCCACCTCTCCAACACTTAGTTTTTTTTTGTTTTGGTTGTCTTCTCTACGTCCGCTATACTATGTAGCGGACGGCCCCAGAATACCCCCTCTACCCTCTCCAACACTTAGTTTTTTTTGTTTTGGTTGTCTTCTCTACGTCCGCTATACTATGTAGCGGACGGCCCCGCATACCCCTCTCCAACACCCTCTCCAACACTTAGTTTTTTTTGGTTGTTTTATCTATGTCCGCTATACTATGTAGCGGACGGCCCCGCAGAATACCAACACTTAGTTTTTTTTTCTTTTGGTGGTCTTCTCTACGTCCGCTATACTATGTAGCGGACGGCCCCGCAGAATACCCACCTCTCCAACACTTGAGTTTTTTTTTGGTTCTCTACGTCCGCTATACTATGTAGCGGACGGCCGGGCAGCAAGACTGATTATCGAACACTTGGTTATTTTTTGAACACTTGCCCTGCAGATAGACAGATATCCAACAGACAGATATCCAACACTTGGTTTCCCACCGTTAAATCATATCGGTCAATAAAATCAATCGCATTCAATAAATTTTTTTAAAAAAGTGTTGTAACGTTACAATGTGAATTGGGGAACATCATCTCTCGCGGGAATGATGTTCCTTACACGGATTTACAATAAACCTAATAGCTCTAGGCCGGCCATTCATAATTTGCCAAGCAATCCTATACCTAAAGTCTTGTATGCATTCTTCGCTCCAGACAGTCTTCTTGAGGCTCTCAGACCGGCAAATGTAATCCATGTACATGCAGAGGAAGACGCCGCAGTCCGAGGAATTATGTTGCTTGGGCCTACTCCTCTTCAATCGGAAAATGAGGACCGGCCTGCGCGATACCTTCTCCCGACGCCTACCATTGACCAGGGCAGCAAAAAGATTCTGCGAGAACCATAATAAGCATTAAACATAGCTAGCAAAATAAGATTAATCAGTTTTATAATATGCAAGTTACAACAAGAAGGAAACAGGATCTTACCATGGCATCCAACTGGCCTATGCCTCGGTACATATCAATCACAGGCATCACGTCGGTATCATCGTAGAGACTGTCGACGACTGAAACCGTGCTCTGTAATGGTTCGTAGCAAACCAAGTACCAGTGGGCATTCCCTAAAAAGGGGATTAGAAACACGTCGGCAACACTTGCGCTCACTGGACTATCCCTAGCAAGATATGCTTGTAGGTTAGGGGACGGTTTCCACTGGGCCATGGTTCTCCCCTCCCCTTCCTTGCATTGCCCCAGTCGTGCCACTCTTGTACTAGGAGCTGATGAAAAAAAGCATCCAAGATAAACACGCGCGGACCGATGTTTGGATGCTCCCGACACCTTCGCCTCAGAATTTGCACGTAGTGCGAGATGACACCGCTGTCTAACCAAGCTCCCGGCGCCAGCGAGGCGATCTCTGTCCACGAGGCATTGTAATCCAAGCCCTCGGGGTGATCCATGTCATACGACGCTCCGTCTTGGGGGGCCCCGCTAAAATAACGGGCTCGGATTAGATCGCATTTATGCGGCTTTAGGGGCCTGGCTGGATGCCCTTTCGGATATTGCCCTCGGGGGTCGATCGGGGGATATTGGCCTCCAATTCCTTCTTCGCCTGGCTGATATTCCATTTCTTCAGCCGGCTGATATTCCCCTCCGGGGCCGCCAACTGGTCCCGCCCACGGGACAATGGGCAGTGCCTCGGAGAAACCGTAGTTTCCGAAAGGACAGTCTTGCGTGACTTGAGAGAGGGGTTCCGGGAACAAATTGAAGGAGGGGCCGCTGTAATCGCCCCACGACGCTTGAGCCTGTCCCATCCCCGCTTCAGAGGTACCACCAACTCCCTGACTCACCCCTGAAGCCTGTCCAGAGGGATCACCGTATCCCTGGCTGACGCCCGTATAACCCATTCCCGGGCTGACTCCCGAAGACTGGCCCGATGCTTGGCGCAAAAAATTCCCGCAGCCTAAAGCCAATGTCGCAGCCTGTTGGCAAAGATCCTCGCCCATTGCGCTCACCAGATCCCTCCGCTCACTCAACTTCTGGAAGAATGCAAGCGAGGCATTAACCTACATCCAAAGAGATAAAAAATTAAGTAACTTCAATCAGACATTTATATTCAACTAATTTGGTTCAAGTCAGACTTGTTGGGCAACTTACGAGATTGTATGCCATACGCTCATCGATCTGACCCCTAGGCGCATACCTCTCCCCACGTTCAAAGTTTACAGGGGCTACTCTCCTCCGCGTGATGCGGTAGTACCACTCATCGTACTGATCGATGCTGATAACGGGGTCTGGCTCCGAGACGATGGCCGCCAGTGTGTCCTGCCAAGAAGTCCAAAGCTCTATTTCGGCCGCGCACAATTCGTACGCATTGGCGGTGCCAAACACTCCGACATCCGGTGGGTTCCTGTTAACCCTCATATCCGGGGCATCGACTGGCAAACCCTGCTCCAACTCAAAATGGCGCATTGCTCGGTCGGGCAGCTGCCACTCTGCGACCTCGAAATGGATCAGGGGTGTGCGCTGCAACCCGGAGAGCGTGAAGACGAACGACTCTCCCACCCGTCGCGCCAAACGTATGTACGGTGCCCAACGCATTTGGCCCGGAGATAGACGGTCGAACTCCCCTCGATAGTACGTAATGTTGTGATGGGGATCGACTCTCCTCTTGTAGTGGCTAGCCCTCCGGCTGTACTCCCAAGCACACAACCGAGGCCAGACTTTATCGGTTCCATCCCTACGCGTTGGTGCACCGGGAGCAAGGTGTTCATAAGACCACACCTGAGAACATCAAAAAATTATATTTATATCGTCGATTCAACAAAAATAAAACACAATAACGAAGACATGATTTATATGATATACCTGCAATAGCGAGAGACATGCACATATGGCTTTGGAGTTGGGCCTCGTTGCCTTGTGCAATGCTCGGTACAGATACGAAAGAACCGCTGCACCCCAGGCATAATCCCCAACCTCCGACAGGTTACCCAACAACGGTAAATATTTCACGCTGACCGTGTTCTTCGACGTCGTTGGGAATAAAATTGCCCCCATCACCCACAAGAGGAAGGCCTTTGTGTACACCACAAGCTCACGGCCCGTATAGTTTTCCGGCAAAACCCCGTAGGTATCTACCAACCACTTCAACTTTATACCACCAGTGCTAAATTGATCCTGGGGTATCGAAGTGAAGAAGTCTCGCGCTGTTCTCTTATTCGTTGCGTCTGACGGAGGAGCAATTACCGGCCGCCCCGTCACCGGCAACCCCAAGATGAACCCTACATCTTCTAGGGTAATCGTCATCTCTCCGAGCGGGAAGTGAAACGTATTCGTTTCACTTCTCCACCTCTCAACAAGGGCACCTATCAAGGCCCGGTCAAGCTGTTGAAAGATCTGCCCATGCGTGAAAATCCCAAACCCAATTCCACGCAGTATCCTTTTCTGGGACTTGTTCAATTTCCATCTCGTGAACTCGCGAGATACTTCTACGGTGGTGAGAAGTTCTCTTTCCTACGAATTATTAATAAATACAATTTAAGCAAAATGAACGGTAAAACAACGTTCGTAATAATAAGAAAGTTGATAAATAATGTATCTTACTCCACCATCCCATATGAGCGTACTGATATGGTTGGCTTGGTCGTATAACACGGATGGATCTTCTGGTCCAGGGATAAATTCCATTTTTTGCAACTGAAACTATGGAATCGGATTTTACAAACGCTAGCACATGAACAAATACATACATATATAAATCCTCATCATCGCTAGCACATGCTCAATGCATAATCAAAACCACGCATAAAACGCAATATTGATCACAACTATAGATTAGAAACATGTAAAGGATTGATTTTGTGAACTTACGTGATCTATTAGGGTATTAAAGCTGCTCTTATGAAGAAATTGCGCAGATCTGCTTGCCAACGCCGCTGGGAATATTTGTGAGTAGGAAGAACGGAGAAGAGTGTAGAAGTTATAGGACTTTCTTTTGGGTTTGAATATATATATTTGCTGTCCGCTGGACAATATATATTTGCCGTCCGCTATATAGTATCGCGGATGACACCAGTCTGTTCCTTGTCCGCTATATAGTATCGCGGACGCTAGACTTTTGGTTGTTTTGGTTCTTTTCTCTACGTCCGCTATACTATGTAGCGGACGGCCCCGCAGAATTTTTTTGGTTGTCTTCTCTACGTCCGCTATACTATGTAGCGGACGGCCCTGCAGAATACCCACTCCAACACTTAGTTTCACCTCTCCAACACTTAGTTTTTTCACCTCTCCAACACTTAGTTTTTTTTTCTTTTGGTTGTTTCTCTACGTCCGCTATACTATGTAGCGGACAGCCCCGCAGAATACCCTTAGTTTTTTATTTTGGTTGTCTTCTCTACGTCCGCTATACTATGTAGCGAACGGCCCCGCAGACGCTGATAGACTGTCCGCTATATAGTATCGCGGATATACATACCGAAAATAAAAAAAATAGTGTTGGACCAGAAAATGGTTGGCACAGACCAGACATTTAGTTCCGGGTCCAGAAAATGGTTGGCACGGACCAGACATTTAGTTCCGACCTTCCCGAACCCCGGCCTAAGCGGAGGCCTTATATCCGCTATATTGTAGAGCTAGCTATATATAGAGCTATACAATGTAGCGTAATGTAATAAATTGGAATAAATTGGCGCCCGTAATGCAGTTTTAATAAATTGAAATAAATTGGCCCCGAAGACTTGTTTTAGCGACATAGTAGGTTAATGCTATTTTAATAAACTGACGCCCGAAGACTTGTTTTAGCGACGGAATCAACAATCTCAATTTTTCCAAAAAATAATGTACGATTCATAATCAACGATCTCAATATATCAAGGCAACAAAAAAAGGCACAATTAAGCAAGAAAAAATTTGAAAACATAATAAACAAGAACATAAATTTTTTTATTATAATAAACTATGGTTCACAAATGGGGTACGAAAGCTTTTCACAAGCGCTCCGATCAAAGATTACAACTTGAAAATCCCACCACCCAAGGTGTTCGAACACTACAAAGTCCCCGAGTTCGAGGCCATGCTGGCGCACGAAGACGTTCCAACCCTCTGCGAATTCCTTTTTTTGGGATCGGCCGGGCTTCAGCTTGATTTCAACCTGCCATGCCCCCTTGCGGCTATATAATCTTGCACTATCATGAATTGTTGTAAATTGATTGGTAAATGCTTCCGGTATGTCCTACCAAACACAATACAAAAAATAGGTTAGTTTTGGTTAAGAAAAACAAAAGATCAAACTTTTAACACACGAAAATACAGAGAAAGAGAAAGAGGGATAGCCTACAAGTTCATGCTCAAATCCCGGCATCATGACTTTGAAAAAGTGTTTGCCTACCAGGTGCAAGTTGCCAATATAATCGTAGGCGTAGGTGGTCTCCGATCCAGAAGCCATCGAGATCGGCGTTGAGGGGAGGACGGTGGTGTCGGCGGAGATGTGGGTGACCGGAGATGTGGGTCGCCGTAGATGGGGTAGCGGCTTGGGTTAGATGTTCGAGAGAGAGAGAGAGAGGGGACGCCGTCCGCTACAATAATATATATAGCCCGATCTGATTAAATATTTATAGCAGGAGAGAGTGGACGAAGGGACGCCGTCCGCTACATTGGAGAGCTCCCACAAACAGGACACTGTTGACGTCACAGATACCAAGGGGAACAGTTCTCGGGGCTCTGACAGGAGACTTTATAGGCGACCGACGGGACAGGTCCTGACATGTGTCAGCCTAGAGATCGTCCGCCATACTGTATCGCGGACGCCTTTTTCCTGACACATGTCAGGAACAGAAAGGCGTCCGCGAGACAGTCTCGCGGACATGGGAGGAGGGCAAAAAGGTAAAATTCCCGTCCGCGAGACTGTATGGCGGACGGGGAAAAGTTTTGGAAAAAGGCGCGATCTGGACCGTCCATCTTTCAGGATGGACGGTCAGATCGCGCTAGCAAAATATCCCATTTTGCTAGCGCTATCAACGGATCAGCTCCCATATATATATATATATATATATATATATATATATATATATATATATATATATATATATATATATATATATATATATGACTTCGCCTGCTTATTTACAAGCAGTAGGTTCCAAGTTCGGAAAAAAGAAGGAAGACCTATGAAAAAATTTATCTTCGATTAATAAGAATTTTTGTAATATATATATATATATATATATATATATACATATATATATTTTCAGGTTCGGGCATAGCCCAAGCCCAGCCGTAAATACTGGGACTAGGGCTTGGGTTTGGGCCCCGGCCTGTTTTGTACACTGGCCCACTGGACATGGGATGGGTTGGCCTAAGCAGGCCCAACCCGACCCATTGACACTTACCACATGGATCTGCTTTAAACTTTTGTTTTTTACAATAACAATGTTACCCTATAGATTTTTTTACGGTTTTCACCTTCTGTTGCGACAGGGCTGATTTGGTACAAATTTAAAAACTAAGGTGCTAATTTGGTATATTTGAAATGTTGAGTATTTGACTTGTAGTCCAAGTTTTTGAGGAAGTTATTTTTGTACAAGACGTGGTTTTCAATTTCTTTTATGTAATTTAGTTAAATTTTTTAGAGCTGTCTTGTTTAGATGCTTACAAATGTTTAGTTTTATATGAGATACATCCATTACTTGATTCAATAATCTAAAAATCTCAATTTTTTTTTACTCCATAGTCTAAGTGTAGAATTCATGCTTTACGACTTAATAAAAAACGAATTTTCATGGGTTTTTCAATCTGATTTTGCCTCTCTTTAGGCTCTGGTTCTAGTTTTTGGGTGCTTGCTTGTCCTTTCGTTAGGAAAGAAATATTCTAAACTTAGACTAATTAAAGTCCAGAGTTGACTTTTGATTCATAAACTTTAGAGGGGTTTACTTCAATTTTCCGAAAAATGATGTAGTTTAATGAAATGCTAAAAAGATGAGGGGTCAAAAGAATAATTTTTCATTTTACCTTTTTTTCTTTAGAAAACATGGTTTTAAAACCTGTTCTTCCAAACTGCTCTATGTGGGCATTTCAGTTGAAAAATAGGGTATCCAGGTAATCAAGTTTGGAAAATGCGATATCAGGATCAAACACTCCATGATGATGCCTCTGTTCGCCAATGTTAGAGTGGGATAAGGCTAAGCATTCGAAAATATGGATTATTTATTATTTCACATGGTGTTGTTAGGTTAAAAGAAATGGTAGGTCTAAATTATTCTCTCCATCTATTTATAGGTGGCTTGTAACTCAATCTACTACACCAATCCCGTGTTTTGCGATTCCACTACTTGCTTCCGCGGTTCCAGTGGACGGCGTCAGTTTGTTCACATTCTTGTCTAGACTAGAATGAAGTATGCTACTAGATTTTGGTTTCCTAATCTTGTAAGAATCCCTAGCGCTTCGATCTCTGATCAACCCAAAGTAAAAAAGAAAACTATCAACTGGTCACTTGTTGTTGTCATGCGCCTAGAATGCATGCGTTGCAAATGCAATTTCTTTTCAGTACCTTACAACTACGAGGAGCCAATATCATCAAAGAGTGAGGCATGCCGACCGGAATGAAAGAAGTTTATATATCCATGAAATACCAAATTAGCTAGAGAGCATAAAGATAGTCCTCAATCGAAATTTATATCTCAACTTGTTCCTTCACGTATGATCAAAGTTCTTTTGAGCGTTCAAACACGTGGATGAATTAAACTGAGTGGTTATACTTTGTAAAAGTTTTTAACTGAAAGATGCCTAAGAAGCTTATATAGAGTTTCTCTTCAAAATTGATGCAGGTCTAGCTTAGAAAATTAATTCTTCGACACTTCTTGTATAAATCTGAGTGAATGACAAAATAAAGATCAAGTCATTTTTTTCCGGAAAATAAAGTTTCTAGTTTGTAGTAGGTATAGAAACATCATTTGGGTGTGCATTATAATCCACATAAACAAATTCAACTTACTCAGATCTTTAATCCCATGACACTGTTGTGCAGGTTCCCCAATGGTCTTGTCAAGCGATGTTTTCGTACATATATAAATATTAGTCTTATCATTATCCCCTAGAACTGCTTTCACGTTGCAGTTGACGACTAGAATAGCCCAGGTTCACTCCTTTTGCTATAATTGCGTTCCATTAATTCATCTAAAGTAGTCCTAAATCATTTTTCGTTTCTTTTTTTGTTGAAAAATCGTCAATGGTCTTATGACGCGATCGTGTACTCCTAAATATGAAATATTGGTTTTATCGTTAACCCCTAACCTGAAATTTCTGTAAGGTAGCACATTTGAGATAATTAGAGTAAATAGTCTCAATAGTTTCTTATGTTTCTTTCTTTCTTCGAGTAGTAAAAGATCTTTAATATTTCTCTCGTCACGTGCTGTTCTCGTACATGTGAAATACTGATTTTATATTACCCCTCAGCTTGGAGCGTTTGCAACGTAATAGTTTGAGATGACTAGAATAGAACACGTTCATTCTTGCACCGTAATAAGGTCTCATCAAATCATCTAAAGCAGTCTTAAAAGCCGTTTATGTTACTTTTCTTTAAGTGATGAATGATCTTGAATGGTCTTGTCCCGTGATGTCTTCGTATATGTGAGATATTGATCTTATCGTTACCCTCTGGCCTGAATCTTGTCATGTGACGTCCTGGTACATGTGAGATATTGATTTTATCATTATCCCCAAGCCTGAATATCTAAAGTAGTCTTAAAAGCTGTGTGTATGTTTATCTTAGACGGTCTTGTCAGGTAATGTCCTTGCAGATATAAAATATTAATTTTTTTGTTACCCCCTAGCTTGGAATGCTCCCACGTTACAGTTTGAGATTACTAGAACAGAACAGGTTCGCTCCTTTGTTGTAATAATTATATATATTATTATGTTTCATCAATTCCTTTAAAATAGTCTGAAAAGCTACCTATGTATCTCTCCTTAAGTGGTGAAAATTCCTCAACGCTCTTGTCACTTGATGTGTTGTGAAATATTAATTTTCTCATTACGTCCTAATTTTGAACTGCTGCCACGTTATAATTTGAAATGACTACAATAAAACAGGTACACTGTAATTATTATGTTTCATCAATTCCCTTAAAATGGTCTGAAAAGCTGCTTATGTATCTTTTTTTTAAGTAGTGCAAAATTCTTAACGGTCTTGTCATTTGATGTGTTCTTAAATATTTATTTTCTCATTACCTCCTAATTTGGAACTGCTGCCACGTTATAATTTGAATTGACTACAATAAAACTGGTTCACTCTTTAGGGTAATTATTATATTATTATATTGTATTCCATCAATCATCTAAAGCTGTACTAAAAGCTGTTTATGTTTTGTCTTTAAGGGGTGGAAAGTAGTCTTTGGACTATATATCTAATATTTTGGAGACTCCACCAAGAAATAAAGATAAAGGGAAATGCTCTCGTCCCCGACTCATATATATAATAATTCGGTAATAGAAAGTAACACATGCCTGTCTCGTCCGAAGATTGAAAGTCGGTTGCATGATTCTTTTTATGATGATAATAACTATCATGATTGTCCATGAACTTGGCATAATTTATTCCTACTTTTTGTGGTCTTGATTTCATTATTATTTATTCCAAGGGGTTATTTGATGAAATTAAAATTTTAATGCTGAAATTTAAATTATGCAAGTTCTGAATATGTAGAACTTAAAACTTTAAGCAACCTAATTTCAACACCAAAAATAAGTTAACTAGTTTGATAAACTAAAAGCAGATATTTCAAAATTGTTCCTTTTCACAAATTTATCACTTTTATCGGAATCACACATGTATGTATTTTTTAGTTTTCTTTTAAATTACCAAAACCGTTTTGGTTGTATTGGTGTTGGTGGCGGCGGCGGCGGCGGCGGCGGAGGCAATGAAAAGGTGTAAAGGTGTTGTAAGATGTTGTGTTGGAAATCGTGGTGCTGGCAACAAGTGGCGGTCATGGTGGTGGATACATTATGGTGGATATAGGGATGATTTTGGCAGACTTGTAGGACATGGTGGCAGCGGCAGCCGCAATGGTTTGATGGTGATGGTGATGCTTTTATGGTGTTGAGGTTGGCCATTAGTAGCGGAGGTAGCGGGCAGGCACGTGCCCATCTGTTGCCTTCTTCTCTCTCGTTTAGAGTACATCAGAAATGGTGCCCTTGCCGCCAACATGGATGAATCCACCAGCCACTACATCATTGTATCCACCTTCACTTTCAAGTTTGGTGGTAATGGAGATTTGGAAAGGAAGCAATTTAGGCACATGAAAGGAAGAAGAGAAGGTACAGTAGATGTAAAATATGGTGGTAGATGGTGATATCCAGAAAGGCGAGCGCGGAGAGAGACGGGGAGAGAGAGAGAGAGAGAGAGTAACGGTGGCGGCTGATTGATTTTAAGGTGGTAAGTTTAGGGTTGGAAGGATGAGTTTTAGGAATGGATTTAAATGCTGGAGTAAATTTGAACTATTAATTAAAATTAATGGTCTTAATTTTTGGAAAGAGCTTGATTTGTTTTAATAACGGCACTAATATATGATGCTATGGTAAGTCAACACAAAAAATGGACATTTTAGTAGAAAAATGCCCCTAACATGTGAAATTTGCTAAAATGCCAGGAAAATACAACACTTTTACAAATCTATATCATATAAATATATAATAGACCGAAGCTTTATGCATTGTGGAAGTGACACATAAGCTTTTTTTTATTATTTTTTTTACCTTTTATCACTTTTAATTTTGTGGCACGTCATCTCCTTTTAATTATGTGGCACGTCGTCATATTTGTATTGGCATCACATTCCTTGTTCACCTCTACTTATCAAAGTCACACATGCATCATGACTTTTTACTGCAAATTAATTATTAAAAAATTCACATATATCGTTGGCATAAGAGTAGAAAATTAATTCTGCATCTTTTAAAACTCTACCTCTTGAATATACTAATATATTAGGTTTATTCTCACTACTAACACCTCAAAAAGTAGTTTAAAGATAAAATCGAATCTCACGAATATAAACTACAAAAAAACATGTATGGAATCAAATATAAATAATTCACAAATTAAGATCTTTTGAAAGTAATTTACAAAGTTATATGAATTTATTTTTTAAAAAAAAATCTTACATTTTATTTTATATTTTTGAGTGTTTATTTTGCTATCTTAAAGTACTTTTGAGATATTAATAGTTAAAATAATGTCTTAATATATTGATACATTGATTAGGTAGAGTTTTAAAAGGTGTATAATTACTTTCTACTAATATAAAGTAAACTAAAATTATGCCAACAATAACTAGATATTTTTTAAAATCTATGCAAAAACAAGCATCCCACTAAAAAAATTAAAAAAAAATCATTTTCCTCTCTTATCTCCTTCGCATGTTACATGTAAGGAAAAGGTAAAGGATTCGAATCACAGAATGCCACCGGTAACTTCTATTCGAGGATCAACTCGCATACGTGGCGCTGTGAGAGATCCTCTCTCTACAGATTTTTGTGGGTAAGGAATGGTTGCAAATGCATGAAATCAAGAAATCAGAGAATCAGATTAGAATCCACAGAAGATGATGGTAACTATGGGAACTTCAGGATTCAAAGATGTCAAAGATATACGGTCTAAAAGTATGGTAAATTCTAGTAAAGATTCGGATAAGGTAAATATCCTCAAAGGAACTATTGCAGAGCCACGGGAAGAATTAATGAAAATAAGAAAGGAGAATGAAGAACTACATAAGATTGCGAGCGCGCTTCAAATTTTGAAGGAGATGTGAATGGACGAAAGTCCAGATCTAAAAGCAGCGAAATTGGGGCTAGAGATTTTCAATTTGGTGAAAAACGAGGAACATGAGGGAAACAGGGTGGAGAAGGCAGCCAACTTGGAAATAATTACACAGGTGGATGCCACGATGGACAAGATAAACCAATCAGATCTCAATAACAGGTCAGTGGAAATTAAAGAGGATTTTCCTCCCTTAGTCTCTCTCGTCATAACTGTTAACAAATTGGGTCAGTGGACCCATTATCCACCCACTAACAGATAATGTGTATTTGTTAATTTGGATAAATACAGTTATTTAAAAAATATTCATCTCTTAAGTGTTTGAGATAAATACAATCTTTATCTCCTAAGAGTTGGAGGTAATACTAGTTTCTAATTGTATCCTATATAAAAGTTATAGATATCCAAATAAATTACAAGTCAATAGCAATAACCCTCTATCTATAGCACTCTCTCTAGAGCAATCACCAAGTTCTAGGATTTAATTCGTGGACGAAGAACTCGACTCTAGTAGCCGTCTTCGTACCTGCGAAAAAGATCAAGCGTGTTGGAGGCTCGTAATAACAAGGATCCTACGTCGGAATATTCAGAGATTTCATACTGTATGTTTCTGAACCCACTACGTGTTACGTGGTAGCACAATAATTGTTATAATCGTTTCATCAATAACAATAACTATGTGATGAAGAACACATCAATCCCTGAGATAAAAACTCGTGATAAATCTTATGCTTAAATGATAAAACCTAATCGTGAGAATTGCATAAGAGAATAGTTTACAATACATAGGCCCACAAGAAATAGAAGGATGTAACGTGGTGGCTTTTACCACTGAAGATATAAATGAAGAATTAAATTCATGGAAGTACGCAAATCATCGTTTATGTTCTGGGAGCTAGACCTCCGGTGCATGTCATGAGAGGTTTCCTCAATAGAAAGTGAAAACAATATGGCAATTTCACAGTAAGTTTCCTAAAGACTGGAGTGTTTTTTTATTAATTTGGATTTGAAAGAAGCACAAAACCAGATTGTTGAGAAGAGACCATGGTTCTTTGATAGTAAACCAGTGGTAGTCAAGCCATGGAATGCTGAGATGTCAATTGAGAAAGAAGGGCTGAGTGAACTACCTGTATGGATTAAACTACTATGCTGCCTTTATAATTCTCGTCCAAGAAAATGCTTAGTAGAATTGGAAGTTCAGTGGGTAAGCCTATGTTTATGGACCACATGACTGAATCAAAAGAAAGATTAGGTTATGCAAGAATGTATGTTGAGGTGAATGTGGAGACTACATTATGTCACACTATACCTCTAATAGGACCTGATGGCAAAATTATACATCAAAGTGTTGAATATAAATGGCTACCTATAAAGTGTGAACACGGTAAGATGTTTGGACACCAAATGGCTAAATGTTACAAGAAGCAGCAGGTCAAGCAAGTCTGGCAAGAAAAGCAACAAGTTGTATGCTAGAGGATCTGAAAGCAATATGGTTCAGGTGAAGGAAAATACAGGAGCATTAGAAACCAAAGAAGCTCCCTCAAATCAGAACGAAGATCACATGGATGGCTTATACATAGCAAATAACTTCTCAGCACTAGAAATGATAGAAAATTTGGAAATGGATGAAAAAGGTTTTTGTGAAAAGACTAAAAGCATGAAAAGTAAAGCATCTCACATAACTCCTACGAATGTAGACAACACTAGACAGCGCAGGGGAGTTAGGAATATAGGAAGCCTCTCATAATCCAAATGAATGTGATAGCATGTTGAAATATTAGGGGTTTCACTAACCCTGTGAGACAATTTGGCGTGAAAAAAATACTAAAAAAGGAAGTGTTGGAAATAATAGGACTTGTCGAGACAGAAGTAAAGGAGGAATTTATAAGCAATATTACAAATAGATGGACCAAACAGTGGACCTTTGTTTATAATGTCAATAACAAAGGAGTATCTAGAATTTGGGTTGGCTGGAAGACAAGTAAGATGGTGGAAATTCAAAAATCACCTTACCAGATTACAGGGAAAGTATTATACAATAACTCATTATCTCCTTTCTACATAACCTTTGTATATTTCCACAACAAATGTGAGAAAAGAAGAGCACTATGGCAGAAACTATAGGAGATATCCACTATTGTGGGACAGGAACCATGGTTGGTAGTAGGTGATTTTAATGTGGTTAGATTTGAAAATGAGAAACAAAGTGGTAGTGGTATTCATAGAAGAGATGTGATGGAGTTTAATAGATGTATAAATGCATCACATCTAGAGGATATGCCTACCAGTGGAGTGCAATTGACATAGTTCAATAATAGGGAAGAAAATCTAATTTTGTGTAGACTGGATAGAGCTCTACAGAATGAGGGCTGGTTAGATAGATTTCCAAATTCTTAAGTGGAAGCACTTGCACCTGGGTTATCAGACCACTCCTTGATCACTATAAGAATCTTTCAAGAGCATTATGTGATCTCTGGTTTGGAACATAGTGTAAAAATTTAGTATGGCCACCTGATGTACATCAAGAGAAATTTGGACGAGCAGCATAAGAGTCTACAAAACCAGAGTAAGCCTCCACGACTGAAAATTTTCACATAGTACATCAAGTGAATGGAGCTTTGGAAAGAAGTTCCTTGTTCTTACTAGTCATGGAGGCCTACTCTAGTTTTGTAGACTCTTATGCTCGTCCAAATTTCTCTTTTCACCCAAGATGCAGAGAACTACAAATAAATCATCTTTGTTTTGCTGATAATTTGTTCTTACTAACCAAGGCAAATCAGGACACAATCAGGCTGCTCAAGAATGCATTGGAAGAGTTTGAACAATTCTCAGGTCTTTCCCCTAACTTGAGCAAAAGCTCCATATTTTTTGCTGGAATAGATGAGGGAACTGCTAAGAATTTGGTGAAAATATAATCGAAATTCCTAGAGGAACCCTCCCTATTATTTATTTGGGAGTCCCTTTAATCTCTACAAAGCTACACCATAAGGATTGTAAACGTCTTGTGGACAAATTGACAAAGAAAATCAATAGCCGGACAACATGACATTTGTCTTACGTAGGCAGAGTTCAACTAACAGTCTCTGTATTGCTTAGTATGCGGGTGTATTGGTGGACTCTTTTCATCTTACCCTAGAAAATTATAAAACAAGTGGAGAGTAAGATTAGATCATTCATATGGCATGGGAAGGATCAAAGGTGTACTGGGGCTAAAGTATCTTGGAAGGACTTATGTTTGCCTAGACAAGAAGGGGTTCTTGGTGTTAAAATATTACAAGATTGGAACATGGCTGCTACATGTAAACATCTTTGGGACCTAGCACACAAAAAAGATTCACTTTGGGTGAAATGTTACCATATGTTCATAATTAAAGATAAACATATATGGACATTTAGGCCTCCTGGGTATCTCTTTTGGACATGGTGTAAGATCCTGAAGATTAGAAAGTAGTTTTCAAGGTTTTTCAAATATAAGATTGGAGATGGCAAAACAACTTGGTTATGGTTAGATAACTGGTTGACTGAAAGCAGCTTAATTGAAAAGTATGGTCAAAGACTCATTTATAACTCAGGTTTGGAAATCCCAGCAAAAGTGAGTGAGATCATTCAGGACAATTGAGTAAAGACCGGAGACTACCACTTCTAAGATCTCAAGCCTTAAGGGACCTCGATGATAAACCACAGGCCATGCCTAGGCCAAATGCAAGGAGAAAGGATAGCACTACAAGAAAATGTGGTTATAGCAGCAGTACAAAACCGCTGCCATAGCTTGAAAAGCCGCTGCCAAAAGGTTTCCCAGCAGCCACCTGCTGCTGTTGTAAGCCTCGCTGCCGTAGACATACAGCAGCGGTTATTGGCCTTTACCGCAGCAGTCGTCCGCTGCTATATTGTGTCAAAAATTCGCGCTTAAAAGACCTTCTATAGCAGCGGTTCTTCCATGGCTGCGGTGTTGCACCGCTGCCATAGGTAGCCCCCTAAATTAAATTTTAAAAATTATGGAAGCGGATTTGTACCGCTACTGTAGAGTTTTTAATATAATTTATCTATTTTTTTATTTACGTAATATAACACTTATGGCAGCACACACTTGACCGCTGCTAAAGAGATGCAATTTTTTTAAAAAAATAATTTTTTAATACATATCAACTCAATTAAAGACCTATAACCAAATCATCCAACTTGTTGACAAACGCACTTACTCAACTTTATTAACAAGTCATAAGAATCATAAAGTTGCTGCAAGAGCCTTGCCATATAATAAATCATTAAGTTGCTGTACAATTTATGTTAACTAGAATCAATTTAACTATAAACACTTTCTTTTCTAAGAGGGCAAAAGGCCTAATATATAGTTGTTCAAAAGATGAAACGCAATTTGCAACATCAATCACTGCAATTTGCATTATCAATCAGTTCCATTGCTCGATCTATTTGCAGTTGCCTCCGTATTAGCCTGGGACGCAAAAGGCCTCTTTTCTTGTAGTGAAAAGATTCATCTCGAACATTTTCAACATGCCAATCAGGACTGGCTTGTGACTGTTCAAAGACAGAGATAAGAGGTTCTAATGTGGCCACTGGAACTGCTGGTGACCTAGTAGACAGAGATTCACATGCTCTGAGGTTGGATGAGTGATTACCCCATTTATTGTGGCCAAGAATTTGAACAATTGTATGCGGGGCTTTGCTTCATTCAAGCTGAATAACCCCACATGCTAGCTTGGTAAGGTCACTTTCCTGTCCGCGGAGGCCGTCAGGCTGCAAGTTTGTGTTGTAGGCCCTTTTCTGCATAAGGACAAATTGTAGACCCTGACTTTTTGGCTTAACCAAATGGGGGAATGACTTTTAACTAGCATTATCCGCACTTCATCTGTCTGTTCTTCTGTAGTTTAGCTTTACATTTTCCATTAAATTATATGGTTCTTAGATTACCATTGGCCGTTAAGCTCAGATTCTCAGTTCCAATTAGACAATAACAGCATACTTGCTGTACTTAAGTATACATTGAGATCATGCTATAGTATACATTGCAACTTCATCGCCAAGAGCTCCATTGCTAGCCTGGCCAAATATTAAATGGTCAATCATGCAAAGACCAATGGAGCTCTAATCAAGTATCGTATTGCCGATAAAGTTCGCATAAAGAAAGTACTACTAATGCAAGAACAATCAAAGTTCGCTAATTGAAGTTTAAGCATCCCAGTTTGCTAATAAAACTAAGATTAGTGACAAGGGAAAGGAAAATTCGGAAGAACCATATGCAGCTAGCATAATTGTAGCGAACTACAATTTCGACACCCTCAAGCAAGAAAGCTTTTAGCACAAACGTTAGCGTTGATAAGTACAAAGTACACCCAACTTCCAAGAGTTAGTTTGTAATTTAATTTTTAATTTGGTCATTTGTCCATAACTAATGTCCAGTTAGCCTAAGAATGTTGCAAGTACCTGCCAAATTACCGGGCAGCTAAAAGCTGCTGGGATTCGCGTAGTGGTGTTTGCACATCAATCAATAACCCCTAAGAAATTGTATACACAGATAGGGTTGGAACTTAGCAGCATATATATGTTTCTATCACATATTCCCCCAAGAACTCAACTAATCCAGAAGCACAAACAACTGTCACAACTCACAAGGCATTTGTATTTCCATGAGTTGCATTAAAAGTTACCAAGACAAGAGCTTATATCCACTCAAATTCCCAAATGTGAGAAAAATCTAATTAACAAACAGAAAATATGAATACCATACCTGAGTCACCGACAAAAGACAAAATAATTGGTAACTTAATGCCTACAAAAAATCTACTGAGTTGGCAATACAAGCTAAAGAGGAAACTTTGAAGAATTATGCACAATTGCCAATGGTGTCAACTCAATTGCTGAAGCCCTACAAAAAGCAATACAAGCTGCATTTAACAACAGCTGAGTGCTTTATAGTTTCTTAAGAACAATGGTCAGCCCCTCTAGGTTTCATGTTCTATTGAGTTTTTATGCTCTAAGAAACTTTTTCTCCGGCTCAGGTTCATATTCTTTATCAAATTGACTCTTTGAATATCATACCTTTTGTTTCATCTCTCTTAATCAGATAATACTAGTGTTATAGGTGAAGAGTGATCAAATACAGTTGATGAGGGGTCTCACTTGATATTAACTGCAAACCTATGGACAAGACTTACATAGTTTGGTATGGTTCACTTAAAACCGTAGCCAACCAGTCTGTTATGAGTGTTTGTGGTGTTTGCAAGTGTTATGTTTCCTTATCTTACTACCAATCAGATTTTTCCTTATCTTACTACCATTTATGATAACATAGATAGCATAAAATCAGCTTTTCCCTTCTCAAAACTCAGCTTTACCTGTGGATGGTGGGTCAATTTGTGACCCCTTAAGATGACTGCTAATCTCAGCATTAAGTGTCTCATCCTCGATGTTGGGTGGCTCGGTAATTGCAGCGACATTGGCATCAGTTTGTACGTTGACATTGTGCTGCTCGTTGATCTCAACATGGGGAGAATCTTGTGATGGCACTCTTGCACTGTGACCTCCTCGTGCTCGAAGCTGCCGTCTATTAACCGTAGAAACACTATAGATACAAATATAGTGTAAGCATAACCAAAACTGGAACAAAATAAATGAAGTTAACCTTTAATTCAGTGAGGGATTAAGTTTTTAAGGTTGGATAAATGCTCTTACTTCTGCATTAAGTTTTTCTAGCAGAAAGAATGAGGGATTTACGTTAATCCGGTGCATACACGATGTTCATGATTACCTTGATCCGGTCCCTGTATCCCAAGAACTTCTAGTATTTGATACTATTAGTATACAAATGCCTAACCCAAACTTATAGTACCTTTTAAAGAACAATAAATATTAGCTAATTTGACTTTTCAAGAAGTAGTTTCTCCATTACCTTTACTGTTTCCTTTAAAGCCATACCCAGCACTCCAAAATTTTCTGTATTGGTGCCCAGCTAGGTTTATGTATAGTATACAAAAGCTGATTCCAAATGCAAAAAACCTAAAGCTCATGATTTCAAATCAATGGAAGGTCGGAAAACAAGCACCTTTTCCAGGTACTTTCTGTTTAAGGGTCATGCTTTCATGATAAAGAAACAAGGTCATGACCCTTAAACAAGCTTATGATTTCGAATCAATGAAGAGGATCATAAAAGTGCAAAGTTGTAAAAAACTAGATATAAAGTAAAAGAAAACTTACTCCGAAGCACAAATCAGCAGAGATTATAAACAGATTATTGCTAGCGTTCCACACTGCAATCAATTGATAAAGGTCAGAGAAATTATACAATTGAAAAATTGAAAAATTGAATTAGAGAAACCCTTGTTTTGGGAAGACCCGAATTGAAAATCAGAGGGAGAGGGAGAGAACCGGAGCCTTTCTTAGTGTGACTGTGAGTGGGCCTAATGTTTCTGTGTGTGTGCGTGCATCCGGTGTTTTTGTATGTGCGCATCTGGTGCTTGTGTGTTTGCGTCTGTTGTGTGTTTTTCAGAGAGGAAGATCGAGAGATAGAACCAAGAAAGGGAGAGATAGTAACCTCATAGCGTTTCGTGTCTGATTGTGTGTATCCAGAGAGAGAGAGACGAGAACAGAACCAGAGAATTCGGAATGTGTAATACAGTTCGATTGAAAAGAAAAACAGAGGGGGCATCTACAGCAGCGGTTCGTCCGCTGGGTAAAATTTAGTTAGCCGCTTGTATTGCGTTTCATTTGGCGCTCAGATTTCGCGAGTTTTTGGAGCGTAAAGTTTTCAGTCGCGCGTAGTTTTTTCATGAGCTATGGCAGCGGTACATTGTGGCCATTGCCGTATATTTTCTATGCCAGCGGCTTTTTTGTCCGCTGCTATAAACCGCTGTTATATATGGTATACGCCAACGGTTTTTTTTAGCCGCTGCTACAGGGGCAGCAATTTTCTTGTAGTGTAGTGTTATATGGTCCTTATATGCTAGTGGAAAGTTTAGCATCAAAACAGCTTGGGAAAAAGTAAGGACAAGGTCTAAGATTGTGTCATGGGGAAATTTAATATGGTTTTTTGGGAACATTCCCATATGTGCTTTGATTGTGCGGCTAGCTTGTAAAGGAGGCCCGAGAACAAGAGCAAAGTTGAAGGAGTGGAACGTCTTACAAGATGATAGGTGTATTTTATGCTCTACTTAACCTGAAACTTTGAATCATTTATTAGTCCAATGTCCATATGCTCAAGAGCTTTGGAGGCTGTGGCAAAAAAGATTCCAATGGAAATGCAGTTTAACTTCTGGAATCAAATGTTGTAAGAAACATCTGGGTAAAAGTTATAGAGAAAAAAAAATGAGAAAATTGGTTTTGCAGTTACAATATATGGTCTCTGGATGGAAAGGAACACAAGGATCTTTGATTGGAAGATGATTACATCTCAGGGATGCTTGCAAGTTATCGCTCAGTGGATCATATATAGAGTATGCAGCTGGAAGATGCCTGCTACAACTGAAAACAGAAAGATTTATGCAAGATGGGGGATCAATGAGTTATTACAGAAGGAATAACAAATTATGTTTCTCTGAGAAGGTTTTGAGTTTGTTTGTTTGTTTTTTGGTTCTTTGCATAAAGATTGCAAACTATATGTTGTGTTTTTTGGTGATCAATTCAATAAGGACTTGTTACCAACCAAAAAAAAAAAAATACAATTTTTTAATAATAAATTAAGATAAAGAATCATGATGCATGCGTAATTTTAATAAATATGGATCATAAAAAGGAAAAGGACTCGAAAACAAATATGATGATGTGTCTCAAAATTGATCTCAAATTTTAAATTGGGAATCATATATACTAAATCACTTATGAAATTAAGATAAATAATTCACATATTAAGATCTTACAAAAATAATTTACAACGTGATACGACTTAATTTTTAAAAATATTTTTACATTTTTTAATATTTTGAGTGTTTAAAGTGTTTTTGAGGTGTTAATAGTTAAAATTAAGTCATAATATATTCATATATTGATTGAGTAGAGTTTTAGAAGATGTATAATTGGTTTTTTACTCATATAAGGTAAACTAAAATTAAGGCAACTATAGCTATGAATTTTTCAATAATAATTCAAATTAAAGAATCATCATGCATGTGTAATTTTAGTAAATATACATAAAAACAAAAAGGACTCAAAAATAAACATGATAATGTGTCGCATAATTGACGTCAAGTTCTAACTAGGGAATATTATACACCGATAGTGCAAATTAAAAAAAGAATAAAAAGGAATATGACTTACAAATAAAGATCTTTCTTTTCTATTCATGAAAATAATTTACAAAAAATATTTTAAAATACCAGGATCGCAATTTACATGAGAAATTAATTTCAATTGTGTGACCTTAACTCACAACTTGTGAATCATATATACAAATAAATGCAAACAAAAAAAGAACCAAACTGAATATGACTTAATTCTTAAAAGTAGTTAAAGTATAAAAAAAATAATTTAATGTCACAAATAATTTTTAAGAATAATGAATTAGAAATAAACGAACATGAATGTTCATGATGCTACTTACCCTCCATGTCATCCCCTCTACTTATACGAAATATCACCCTATTTGTTTTC
Organism: Escallonia herrerae; assembly: GCA_033070095.1. NCBI lineage: Eukaryota > Viridiplantae > Streptophyta > Magnoliopsida > Escalloniales > Escalloniaceae > Escallonia > Escallonia herrerae. Next base: position 84,213 of record JAVXUP010000255.1, on the reverse strand, counting down.
ATGTCTTTTTCTGTTTTTACCCCAACTTACTAGTAACTTAATATGATTTATTATTAAAAAACGTAGGTGTAATTTGTCCAATTTTTGTATGCTATAAAACTAGAAAATTAGTCCTACACCTTTTAAAACTCTACCTAATCAATATACTCATATATTTAGGCCTTAATTTTAACTTTTAACACTTCAAAAGTACTTTAAAATTACAAAACAAAATCTTCAAAGGTTAAATACCAAAATCATTCCCAACTTATTAACTCTTTACTACAATTTTTTAGTGAATAATTCGTTGGTATCGTTGTCCCGAAATTTGTAAATTTTATAAAACTAGAAAATCAATTGTACAACTTTCAAAACTCTATGTCTAGACATATATTTACATATTAGGCTTTGATTCTGACTATTAACACCTCAAAGCACTTTAAAAATTTTATATATAACTAAGACAATCATGTATAAAAATAAAACTAAAGATTATACTCCCAAATTAAAATGTTTTTTTTTTCAATTTAAGGAAGCAATATACAAATTAAAAATGACTTAATTTTTTAAAATACGTCAAAATATCAAAATAGATGTTTCTTTAAGAAATTAGTTTTACCTAAGTAGCTCAAACTATAAAATGAAAATATACACCTAACAAATGCTAAGAAAAGGAATCGCACCTTATTTGACTTGATGTTCAGGAAAACTTGAAAATGCCAAAATAAAAATTCACTTTCACATATTAATTTTTAGTTAGATTATCTCATTCTCTCAAACTGAAATTGTACTCCTTTTAAATGCAAAAGAAAAAAAATCAAATAAGTATCAAGTCATAAGCACTGTGAAACTTTAAATATGTAAAATATTAGTAATCGTTAAAAGAAATATTGTAACTCATAATTACAGATGTAAAATTGCTTTATACTCTTGATCAATAAATAATATTATTAGGGCGTAGGCATTTTTTTTGGGTCAAAATGTCCTTTTATTACTTTAAATGCACATATACTCGTCTCACTTTATACCCTTCCTATATTCATGTTTTTCTTTTCTTCGTACAGATCTTCTATTCCTATTCTAACAGCATAGTGGGATCAATCTCCCAAGCACTACACAGAGCCTCATTTCTTGGTGTTCTTGTAGCCTTTCCCCAGCTGTGGATTCTATATCTCATCCATTCCTGAATTTTATACATACACCCCTGTACGGTTGTCTTTTTCCTTAAAAAATTCTTGTGTTCCTTTCTTGCCATATTCCTTATACTATGGTTGCCACCATTAGTTTCCCTAGCTTTACATGAAGACTTTTCCCTTTGAACCCTTGTGTGGCATCAGATATAAATTGTGCCCATGACTGCAAAATTTGGTTGTACCTGCATTTTCCCAAATCCTATTTTCCATAGTTCACCAGTAAACAAATTATCTGCATTCTCAACCTGCTGCATACATACATAGTACACAACTATCTTCCTATATTTTATTCCAGTTTCTCAGCTTCTTTCTAGTCCTTAGGCCTCTTTTACATAAAATCCAAAGGATTATTGAGCATTTGGAAATATGCGCTGTAAACCATATATGTTTCCATAGGGGATCATAAGTGCTGCCATGAGATCTCAGTTCTTCCCAAGCTGAGTTGATTGTAAACAATCCATTTGTGTTCAATCTCCATGTAATTTGATCAGGGATACTTGTATTGGGACTTGGTAGAGACGACAATAGAGAGGTTATTTTACTTAATTCCCTTGATCTATTGATCAAAGGCTGCCAAGTTCCTTCCTGGATAATGTCATTTACTTTTGCATTACTCTGCAGGCCAGAGTCATATATAGTCCTCTATCCAAATTGCTCAATCAAGGATTGCTCATTTAACCATCTGTCCCTCCATAATCATGTACTTCTCCCATCCCCCACTTTATACACGATGAACTTATTGCATTGTTCCCTTAATTTCAACAATTTGCAGCATCTCCAAGATATGACTTAGGCATTAATATAATCACCTAAATATATTATAAATTTAGAACTCAATCAACAATTTACAAAGTAAAAATATAAAGTAAGTGAACATATGAAATAATTTTTTAACCCTACGCCATTGCAGCCCCTTCTATCGCAGTCTATACGGAACAAAGTTTTTATCCATTTGATATATCTTTTACTCAATCACATAGTAGGATAATAATTATTAAAAAAACCATATGATTGTTCTTTTGACATTGTATTTAACTAAAGTGTGTAATCATATGGTATTTCACAAAGGTAATAAATGTGGAATCAGTCCGGTATTTATTATGTTGGAACATTTTGACTTTTATGCTTTTTTGAGTTTCTTTTTATTATGATGATACTTACATGTGAAATGTATGGAAGTAACATATTATGAATTTGATGGTTCGCTTCACGCGAATACAAATAAAGCTTAGTTCAAAACCAACGACATAACGCCTGAATACTCAACCTTAACTCTACCAAAATATATTGACATTCAAACTTACAAATACATAAGTCATTAAATTTAACCGATCCGGGCCTTGCCCGGGTTACAGGACTAGTAATATATCATAAGCAAAGTGAGAAAAGTAGTTATTTGTACGACACATCATTTCTTCTTTACATGACACATCATCACACTATGCTTTTAATGTGAAAGAGACTCTCAAACATTATATACTAAATAAGATACTTCACTAAAGGTTGCAAATATTATCTTAGATAGGTTTCTTATTTGATTAATTAATTTCTACATTTGTTAGCCTTATTAAATTAAACCACCAATTTTGATCATTCAAAAACTCTACCTAATCAATATGCTCATCTATTAAACCTCATTTTGACAATTATGTGATTGAATGGTGTTCTTTGATATGAATTAAAATTTATATACCCAGAAAAGTTCACTTAAGAAATTTAAAACAAGGTGATCTAACAATTGATTTAAATTTTAACAGGATATATTTAATTAATCTTGCAGAAGTAATAAAGGTTTTGTTGTAAGCCTTACATAATTTTAAAACTAATTTTAACCATTCTAAAACTCAACCTAATCAATATACTAACTTACGAGGACTTAATATTATTTTGAGATTAATTAATTTCTATATTAGTAAACCTTATTTAATTAAAAAAAACTAATTCTATTCATTCTAAACTCTATCAAATTAGTATACTAATCTATTAAGACTTCATTTTGACAATTATGTCCTTATATAATGATTTTTGATATGACCTCGAATTCATAGACCCTAACATATGAGATTTAGAACAAAAATGCGATCTAATAATTTATTTAAATTTAATAAGATCCCCATTTTAAAATTTAATTAATCTTGAAGGAGTTAGGAGGATTTTTTGGAAGCCCTATGTAATTTTATAACTTATGTTAATCATTCTAAAAATCAACTTAATGGATATACTAAATTATTAGGACTAATATTGACTAGTGTACCCTTAAAACCACTTTCCAATATATATACACACACACACACACACACACATATATATATATATATATATATATACATAATGCAGAAGAAAAAAATAATGTTACAATTTATTAAAATTTTCATAAGATCCCTATTTTGAAATTTAATTACTCTTGAAGGAGTTAGGAGGATTTTTTTGTAAGCCCTATATAATTTTATAACTGATTTTAACCATTCTAAAAATCAACTTAATGGATATGTTAAATTATTAGGACTAATATTGACTAGTGTACCCTTAAAACCACTTTCCAGTATATATATATATATATATATATATATATATATATATATATATATATATATATATATATATATATATATATACAGAAGAAAAAAATAATGTTACAATTGAAGTTAAACAACTAATGAGACTTAGAAAAAAAATATGATCTAATGATTGATTTAAATTTTGATGGGGTCCTTATTTTTAAGTTTGATTAGTTTTGCAAGCATAATGAGGGTTATATTTGTATGCCTGGTAGAATTTAGACATTAATTCTAATCATTTTAGAATTCAACCTAGTCATTTCAGAATTGGTTATATATCACGTATAAGGATTTTGAAAACAAATCAAATATGAAATTTGAAAAAAAAAGATAAGATTAATGTACTCTTAGTATATTTGAGAAAATATATAACCATTTCTAAGAATTTATTTTATGCAATTTTACAAAGCTTATTGTAATCGAATATAAACTAAAAATTCATTTTTTATAGGACTGTAAAAACCACTACAATTTTTTTTAAAGTTGATTAATTTCATATGAATATCAAGACCAATTAGTAAATATTAGACTAATTATAAGCTTTGAAACTTAATTTCAACTATAATAGGGTCAATTATAACTATGACTGATGATTGCTTTATTCATTCAATAATAGCTTAACACAAGGATATTTAATAAATTTCACAAACTCACCGTAGTCAACAAGAATAACCCGACAAAAGTTGATATGCAAAAGTTACATTATGTTATGATAAAATAAGTGTCCATGGAGAAGTACCACTTAAGGCATTTATGAAATGTAAGAACCGTAGCTTTATGACAATTAGTAGTAGACCTATAAGATCTGAAAAGCAAAGTCAAACCTTTTAAAGTTAAACTTCTTTCAAACTGTACTTTACCATTGTACTTACATATATATATATATATATATATATATATATATATATATATATATCTTCTATTAGTTTTGACTAAACACCTCAAAAACAAGGACACATCTCTGCTGATTGAACGTCCTCACACATGCATCTCTGCTGATTTTTATAAGATGCATGTGTGAGGACGTTCAATCAGCAGAGATGTGTCCTTGTTTTTAAGGTGTTTAGTCAAAACTAATAGAAGATATATATATATATATATATATATATATATATATATATATATATATATAAAATTATGTGATATTATTTTTTCATTTGCTAAAATGATTTTGGCAAAAGTGAACGTCCTCTCACGTGCATCTTACAAAAATCGGCAAAAGAAATATTTACAAAATTATTTGATATTATTTTTTCATTTGCTAAAATTATTTCAGCAAAAGTGAACAACTTACTTTAAATTAATGAGATGTCTATAAGTCTTATAAATTTTTACTTAATCAATATTAACACCTATGAGGATATTTATGGTCATTAGCACTTTAAAAACTTTCTAAACCAAAAGAATAAGGTTTATATACAAGCATTTAGAATTAAAATAGATTTGTAAAAAGTGCCACCTCTTTTTATTACATTTATATTCTATAAGAGGTTTAACTCTCCAAGAAATCGCTAGATAAATAGCAGTAGTCCCGGTAGTAAAAGTACAATTCAAACATGACCATTATAGCAAGCTATAATATAAGGGGTTTTAATGACCTTATAAGACACAAGGGATGTGAAGAAAGCACTGAAAAACAATAAAGTGGAACTGATGGGATTGCTGGAAACAAGGGTTAGAGAAGAAAATATTCCAAAAATTACAAGAAAATGGAATAAGGAATGGCAGTTTAAATATGGCTTGAACAATAAAGGTGTGTCAAGATTATGGATGAGATGCAATAAGAGTAAAATTCAGATGAATGTGCTGAGGAAATCTAGTCAACATCTCACAGGAAATGTGAAGATACAAAGCTCTGACATATCTTTCTATGTAACCTTCGTTTATGCAAATAATAAAGCAGAGAAAAGAAAATCTCAATTGCAAAAATTAGTACAGAATGCTATCCTAGTAGGGAATAACCATTGGCTAGTAGCTAGGGATTTCAATGTGGTCAGGAATGGATAGGAAAACATGGTGCTAATGGGATAAATAGAAGGGATATGGAAGAGTTTAATCAATGTTTGTTTGATACACACCTGATGACTTACCTACGCTGGGTTTACTCTACACTTGGTGCAACAACAAGGAAGATGATGTCATTATGTGCAAGTTAGACAGAGCTCTGCAAAATGAGGGCTAGATGGCAATATCCTAACACTAACATATAAGCTGTGGCACGTGGAATCTATGATCATGCCCGAATAATGATCAACATCATGCAAGCTGAATATTAATGTAAAAGACTATTTGAATTCTTTAATTTTTGCACGAGTCAAAGTAAGTCTGAAAATTTTTTACAATGTATATGGCAAAAGAGGGTAGAAGGGGATGCTTGCAAGCAGTTGAGAATCAAATTGAAGGAACTGAAACCTACACTGAAGAATTTCACAGAGAATATTATAGCAATATCTCTGCTAGAGTAAGTGAGAAGTTTGCAACATCAAGATCCAACTATGATTCAACAGGAAAAAGAGGTCCACACGTTGTACTATCACTTGGTTCAAGCAAAGGAGGCCTTTTATTATCAAAATGCAAGGATAAAAAAAAGTGAATCTTGGAGATAACAATAAAGCCTATTTCCACGAAGAGCAACTATTAGAATTAATGCCATGCAAAATTTAGATGGAGAACAAGTGAACGGAGCAAATGAGGTACATCAAGTTGCAATAAAGCACTTTTCTAAACTTTTGGGAAGTCCTATACCCTCATAACCTCAGACAATTGATGTTATGTGCCCCTATAAAAGAGGAGAAGAAAAGATGTTGTGTTTTCCATCAAACCTAACAAAGCCCCTAGGTCTGATGGATACAACACTGAGTTATTTTTCAAAAGAAGTGACATATAGTAGGCAAACTTGTAGCTGAAGCAGTGTTGTAGATGCTGAATCAAAAAGAAGGAATTAAATTCTTCAACAACATTGTTTTGACACTTATACCAAAGCTACAGTGTCCAAACACAACGAGGGGGACCCATAGTATGCTATAATGCGATATACAAGTGCGTCTCCAAAATTGTGTGAAAGAATTAAGAGGGTACTGCCAAATTTGATCAGTTGGAATCAATTTGCTTTTGTGCCTAATAGAAGCATAGTTGATAATGTTCTTCTAATGCAAGAATTAGTTAAGAACTATCACAGAGGGAGTGGTGCACCACAATGTGTTCTAAAAATTGACTTACAAAAAGCCTATGACTCTGTTTGGTGGGAATTCCTAAGGATTGTAATGGAAACCATGAACTTACCTCCTCTCTTTGCGGCATAAACTATGCAGTGTGTATTAACTGGTAGGTTCTCAATAAGCCTTAATAGGAGTGTGGATGGCTATTTTGCAGGCTCCAAGTGATTAAGACAAGGCGATCCAATATCTCCTTATCTCTTGTTACTAGTAATGGAGGCCTTCTCATTCTTAATGACAAGATATGCTTAACATCAGGATTTCGTGTACTGTGACTTTAGCAAAAATAGTAGGTATTCAAGTACGTTTCTTTCCAGTAACCTACCTTGGCGGCCTTTAATATCAACAAAGATGCAATATAAGAATTGTGAAGGCCTAGTAGAAAAAATTACCAAGAAAATTGCAAGTTGGACTACCAAGGTCCTTTCATATGCAGGGGATAGTGCAATTGGCTATATCTGTCCTATGTAGCATGCATGTTTATTGGTGCTCCATGTTTATACTCCCTAAGAGGATTATAAAAAAATTGAAAGGAAGATTAGAGCCTTTATTTGGCATGATCATGATGTGAGACGTACTAGAGCTAAAGTAGCATGGAAGGATGTATGGCTTCCAAAAAAAGAGGGTGGTTTAGGCATCAAGAGACTGGAGGAATGGAACAAAGCTACAATTGGCAAACACCTAAGGGACTTGGCTCATAAGAAAGATTCACTATGAGTCAAATGGTAACGTGTTTAAATAATTAAAGAATAGCACTTGTGGACATTCAAACCACGGGTGGTGTCATCATGGACATGGTGCAAACTCTTGAAAATCAGAGATCAATTCTGCAAATATATAGACTACAATGTGGGAGATGGGAAAAACATTTGGTTATGGCTGGATAGATGGTAGTGGTAGACCTTATTTAAGCAATTTGGACTGAGAACAATTTATGATTCATGCAACCATGCTAAAGTTAGTGATATTATTCAAGGGAATGCATGAGTAAGGCTATTGAACAGATCCAATGACTTATGAGTTATTAACTCTATACTGTCAAACTTACCCTCAACCTAATATAGGGGTCTCTGATAAAATCATTTGTTTTTCAGCCTAGTGGAAAGTTCACCATGCCAAGTACATGGGAAGGTATAAGAACCAGAGCAACTATTGATCCTCTATGGAAACTAATCTGGTTTTTTGAGCATATTCTTAGGTGTTTACCGATATTGGATTTTCTGCAAAGGTGGTTTAATAACAAGAATGAAACTCAAGGCATGGAATGTTATTAAAGAGGATAATTGTGTTATGTGCTCTCATCAGCGAGACATTGAGAATCATCTGTTTTTATAATGTCCTTTTGCAAAATAAACATTGGAAGTAGCCTTTGAAAAATTAAAGTGACAATACCCCTGTTATCATGGACTCAGGTGTGTAAACAAACTGCAAAGCACTTCAGAGGAAAGAGTTTTAAAGCTAAACTTGGTAAGCTAGTTATGGCTACAATCATTTAAGTATATGGCAGGAAAGAAACACAACAATTTTTTAAAGGAAACAAGCAAATGCTCAAGGATGTTTGTATGGGATAAAACAGGGATTTATATCCAGAGTGTATAGTTGGAAGAAGGTTAAGGCCTCAGCAATTAATCATGAGCTTTTCCATGCCTAGGGGATTGATACAAATATACTACTTGGAGGAGAGACTGAGTGACTGGCATGAATCTGTATATACTGGTGATGTAAAGGATTGTACATAATTGCTGAGTTGTATAAGTTTTCACTTTATTAAATAAAAGGTGAAATGACCCAGAAATTTGAAGCATTACCCACTAACTCGATCAGTTACACTAAGATATAATATCCTCATAACCAAAAAAGACAATCACCATCAGAGCAACTAAACCGTCAATTAAATCATAATCTTAGTAGACTGTCATAAATGAAACATCAAATTTAAGTCTGAAAAATCTTAAATAGAAATATTCACTCTTGCTGGGGTTCTAACGAACAATACAGTAACTTAAACCAACCGGCTCCCTTGGCTCTAATCCATACCCAATGTGATATGTTGTTGATTATCACCTGTGAAAATGACATCAAAGATAAGTGGGCTTTTGAGAGCTCAATAAGGTTGCTCAAGAATCGATGGAGTGATACAAATGATTTATAGATTTATTTCAATGGAAATATGGGAAGAGATTCAACTTAATCCCTTAAATCAGATATTCAATCCCTTAAATCAGATATCAATAAAGCCAATTTCAAATACACTATAAATGATGCAGATGCAACATATTTAGATGATATTGAATATGAGCACAGTGTCACGGACCGTTTGCTAAGGAGGCTGATTTTTGGAGGTTACGCCATGCGGACGCTCATTAGGCGCTTACGAGATGCTTAATGGATGCTTACTTGGCAATGTGTGGGCAAGGCTTCCGGAAGGTTCATGATATTTCTACACACTTGGTCTCCTGTAAATACGTGAATATTCTAGAGTAGGGAGGATATCTCTAGAATAGTGGAAGAGTATTGTAGAAGTAGTCTAGAATACTAAAGAGGCTTGTAAATAGTCTAGAGAGTTCTAGATAGGGAATACTATCTGTAGGATCGAATGCATCTCCATCGTCCGTTGAGGATGTGGACTAGTATATGTAGCCAAAGCCATATGTTGGCCAAGGCATCCTAGACATTCAAGCAATCTTTGTACTAAAGCATTGTAAGCTTTCTCCAAGTAGTGTATTGGGAATCCTTTCCCCAACCGCTTGTGTTTCGCTGCATATTTGTTTCCAACTTCGCCCAGCTCTACAGTTAGGCTGACTTAGTGAGCAAGCGGGGGCTTGATCTAGCTTAGTGCCGCACGGTTTCGACTAAGGGAAGTTCGGTCCGTGACGGGTGGTATCAGAGCTTGGTTACGAGGGGTCGTGCCAAGCAAGGAGCAACTATGGAAGATAAGGATACTAATGTTGGAGCATCCGGAGTGGACGGGAAGAATGTCGTTGTGGAACGTGGGTGAGATCCATTACCGCCGGCCGGTGATAAGGGTGGCCTAGGCCAAAGCAAGTCGGGGGATGCACTTGCTTCGTTGGAGATTGCTATGGGTGATGTCAAGGATCACGTGGGAATGGTCGAGCAAAACCTACAGACATTGGAGGATCACGTCTTAGAAGAGCTCGAGTCGCTCAAGAGGGCGGTGGGCGCCCAAGACGAGCTACGTGAAAGGTTCACAGAGTTGTTCAATAGTTTGCAAGAACAACTCGATGTGGTGAAGGTTGGTGTGGAGGAGATAAGGCAAGACACGGCGATGTGCAAAAGAGCTATCACGGTGGAGCAGTTGTCACTCCTAGTCCAAGGGTGGACACACCAAAGCCGAAGGAGTTCGGAGGCAAGAGGGATACCAAGGAGCTCGACAATTACATATGGCACATGGAGCGATACTTCGAGGGTGCTAGCATTACGGACGAGAAAACTAAGATAAAAACTGCTACTCTTTACCTTACGGATACCGTAACTCTATGGTGGCGTAGAAAACATTGCGATATAGAGAACGGGTTGTACACCATAGATACATGGGAGGTGTTCAAGAAGGAGATCAAGAAGCAGTTCTATTCAGAAAATGTGGCCTACGAAGCAAGGAAGAAAATGAAGGAATTGAGACATAAGGGCTCGGTAAGCGACTATGTGAAGGAGTTTACGACTCTTATGCTTCATATTCCATATATGTCGGAGGAGGATCTTCTCTTCAACTTCGTCGATGGCCTCCAAAGTTGGGCCAAGAAGGAACTTCAACGCAGGGGCGTGAAGGATGTCGATGAAGCCATAGCGATGGCGGAGTCGTTGGAGGGGTATGATAGAGGTGGGGGATCTCCAAAGTCAAAGGAGGAAGAAGAAGCTTCGGAAGGCAACCATGCCAGTGGGGGAGGAAGTCCCAAGGCATGGCAACAGGGGAAGAATCAAGCTAGCACAATAAAGTCTGAGGGCCATGGCAAGCTAGAGGAGAAGCGAGTCAAGACCAAGCCCAAGGACGGATACTTCTTTTGCAGAGGGCCGCATTGGGCAAGGGATTGCCAGCGACAAGGCAAGATGGCTGCCTTAGTCAAGGAGAAGGAGGAGTCCGAAGGTGACACGGTGCACATAGGATCGCTCCAAGTCCTATGCGCTCCAAAGGAGGAATGTGTCGCAAGTCCCGACGGGGGAGGGACGAGCTTCTAAGAGCAAGGGGTTGCTCTACATGGAAGCAAAGTTGAATGGGAAGCCTGCTCATGTGTTAATGGATACGGGGGCGACTCACAACTTCATCACGATGGAAGAGGCCTAGCGGTTGGGCCTCAATGTGGTTGACAGGGGAGGTTGGCTAAAAACTGTCAACGCCGAAGCGAAGACCCTACAAGGCACAGTTCGACGGGTGGAAATGTGTCTTGGCAAATGGAAGGGGTTCATGAATTTATCTGTCACGTGGATGGATGATTTCAAGGTGGTGTTAGGCCTTGATTTGTTGCTACAGGTGAACGCTCTTGTGTCACCGTACAACGTGTTGTGCATAATGGATCGAGGCGCGGCTTGTGTGGTGCCTATGTGGGGGGGAACATCGAGCACCGTGACTTCTATACGCTATCGGGTATGCGACTAGTACAAGAAGTCGAAAGGGAGGAAGCCAAGAAGAGTGAGGGCACTTACTTGGCGAGTCTTAAGGTTAAAGATCGTGTTGTGCCTACGATGGAGCAGCAACCAAAGGTGGATGGTGAAGGCGAGCTTGACCGGGGGACCAAGCCACAAAATGTGGCACCATGTGGGATGGCGCCACCAAAGGTGGAAAAGTTGTTGACTACTTCGAAGGCAAAGGGGGAGATCGTCAAGCTAATCAAGAAAGGCTTACAGCGCGATCCCTTAGCCAAAGAGTTGCTACAGCTTGCAAAGAGTGGGAAGACCCAACGATATCGAGTGAAGGGAGACCTACTCTACACAAGGGATGGACGAGTGCACATGCCGAACTGGAGAGACCTAAGGAAAAATGTCATACGAGGGAGTCACGACACTCAGTCGACAGTGCATCCGGGGCATTGAAGGACATATGCCTTGGTGACTATGGCATACTTTTGGCCTCAAATAAAGAAGGAGGTGCAAATGTGTGTCAAGACTTGTCATGTGTGCCGACAAGTCAGGGGGGAGAGTCAAGCCGATGAGGCTAAACTCTTAGATGCATCGCAAGTTTTGCATGACTTGCAAAGGCGCAAGGCCGAGTACGTGCTTGGGGATAGGCTTGAACAGGGACGAGGTGTTCCACCAAAGCAGCACTACTTGGTCAAGTGGAAGGGATTGTCGGAGCATGAAGCGACTTGGGAGTTAGCGGAAGAGCTCGGACAATTCTAAGACCTCGTGGATCGCTATCACGAGGAGGTTGCAACGAAGGCATCGCGCAATTAGGTGGGGGAGAATGTCACGGACCGTTTGCTAAGGAGGCTGATTTTTGGAGGTTATGCCATGCGAACGCTCATTAGGCGCTTACGAGATGCTTAATGGATGCTTACTTGGCAATGTGTGGGCAAGGCTTCCGGAAGGTTCATGATATTTGTACACACTTGGTCTCCTGTAAATACGTGAATATTCTAGAGTAGGGAGGATATCCATAGAATAGTGGAAGAGTATTCTAGAAGTAGTCTAGAATACTAGAAAGGCTTGTAAATAGTCTAGAGAGTTCTAGATAGGGAATACTATCCGTAGGATCAAATGCATCTCCACCGTCCGTTGAGGAGGTGGACTAGTATATGTAGCCAAAGCCATATGTTGGCCAAGGCATCCTAGACATTCAAGCAATCTTTGTACTAAAGCATTGTAAGCTTTCTCCAAGTAATGTATTGGAATCCTTTCCCCAACCGCTTGTGTTCCGCTGCATATTTGTTTCCAACTTCGCCCAGCTCTACAGTTAGGCTGACTTAGCGAGCAAGCGGGGGCTTGATCTAGCTATGTGCCGCACAGTTTGCTAAGGAGGCTAATTTTTGGAGGTTATGCCATGCGGACACTCATTTGGCGCTAACGAGATGCTTAATGGATGCTTACTTGGCAATGTGTGGGCAAGGCTTCTGGAAGGTTCATGATATTTCTACACACTTGGTCTCCTGTAAATACGTGAATATTCTAGAGTAAGGAGGATATCTCTAGAATAGTGGAAGAGTATTCTAGAAGTAGTCTAGAATACTAGAGAGGCTTGTAAATAGTCTAGAGAGTTCTAGATAAGGAATACTATCCGTAGGATCGAATGCATCTCTACCGTCCATTGAGGAGGTGGACTAGTATATGTAGCCAAAGCCATATGTTGGCCAAGGCATCCTAGACATTCAAGCAATCTTTGTACTAAAGCATTGTAAGCTTTCTAAGTAGTGTATTGGGAATCCTTTCCCCAACCGCTTGTGTTCCGCTGCATATTTGTTTCCAACTTCGCCCAGCTCTACAGTTAGGCTGACTTAGCGAGCAAGCGGGGGCTTGATCTAGCTAAGTGCCGCACGGTTTCGACTAAGGGAAGTTCGGTCCATGACAACAGGGTAACTAACAGACAAGTGAAGCCACACAAAGAGTGTAAGGTAACACTTTGCAAAGCCACACAGGCAGTGCAGGGTAACACTTAGCAAAGCCACATAAGCAGTGCTCACTATCACAAACTACATATGCATATGTATACTGGCTTGGCTAGTGTATCAAGGTACCAGCCCATACCAATACACACAAATTCCTCCGATACATACTAACCACCTCCAATACACACCAATGCAGAATCCCATGTCATTATACAGAATGCAATAACTGCTGATTAGATGTGTACGTTGATGCTCGATTAGTAATAAATAGAGAGTATTGATAAAGATTTTCAATAAACGCTTAACCTCAAAGAGCAAAGTTTTAAAGGTAAAAAGCACATGTTCATCTCAAACATAATAGAGTTCAAAGAATTTTGATAACAACATAATAAAATTTTACAAAAATCGAATTGGAGGAAATATGTTTCGAATAGAAATCCCTTACCTCAATACAAGCTATGTGCTGCTTATCAACCTTGTTCAAAATCCTCATTAACCTAAACTGGCAAATTAATTACAAGAATACCATCTAGCCTCATGAACAATTACCTAATGCTAATTTCTTAAACGTTGCTCACTCCAACACTCTCAACACAACCTAAATCAAAACTGATTCCACGTACGACCAAACTTAACTGATAATCCCGCACTCTGCGTAAGGCATTACGATACCCAAAATTCAAAACAATTTCTCATAATATACTTTTGTGCCTTAAAATAGTATAGTTATAATATAATTTTTTTTCTAAACTTCCAAATGTTTTTAATTAAAATAATTTAAATACCAAAAAAGCCCAAAAATAGCTATTAGTACTTAAGTCAAGATCCCATAATAATAGCTTTACAATATGTAAGGAAAATAGTGAAAATGAAATTAGGATTTAAAACGCATCAAAATCATTTTAAAATTACTTGTTTTACTAAATCAATACAATATAAATATCAACTCTAAAATTTAAGAAACTAAAACTGAAACATTTTTTATATCATACAAATATTATAATAATTTTTTAAAAATTAATAAGAATTTTAAAGACTCGAAAGGAATTTTTGAAAAATTGAAAATGTATAAATTATTAAAGAATTAAACGATTCAAAAAAGTGTGAAATGTTTCCAGGAATTATAATATTGTCCTAAGAAGCTTTCTGTAAAATTGCAGCAATTTATGACCACCATAACTTATCCAACAGCCACATAGTACATCTTTGCAAGCACATTATACAACCCCACTGCACGAACCCATTACTGCCTAACCTCTCTTCTTCTTCGTCCTTACTTTTCTCTATTCACTGTCTGAAAACACCAAGCACACCATGCATTCCCTCACATTCCATACACTACACTTACAAAAACAATGCCCACAACTATGCACACTATTATACACATTAACTTCACACACATCAAAACACACATCAGACTCCCACATTACACACAGTTTTAATCAAGCTCTCACTTCAAGTATTTCTAATACTTTGGATGCAAATTGACCTAAGACATGAATCTATGATTCTTATCTTTGATATTTTGTTAATACTTTGAAGGCAATACTTGTGCCCAAGA
This sequence comes from Escallonia herrerae, assembly GCA_033070095.1. Taxonomy (NCBI): domain Eukaryota; kingdom Viridiplantae; phylum Streptophyta; class Magnoliopsida; order Escalloniales; family Escalloniaceae; genus Escallonia; species Escallonia herrerae. The sequence goes on along the minus strand of JAVXUP010000255.1, from coordinate 69,153 downwards.
AGATCACTATCAAATATATATTGCCAATCTAATAAGACCACCTGCCATGAATGTCCTTCGTCCTCTATAGTTCTTGTTTCAGCTTCTTTGTTTTACTTACTGGAAAAAATCAACCCACAGCTGCTGTGCAGCCCCCCTTAACAGACATTATACACCCATTAACACACACTCATCAAAGCCATGGCTGCCCAAACTCATATTTCACAGCTACTCTATCACCTGCCCGTGTACACCACCCACTCACGGCAGCCACCATGGCTGCCCTCTTCACGCCCTCTCACACAGATAAGACACATATTTCGGTAGTCCCTACCCCCTATCTTGCGCACACGCTGCACCAGATGGTTTTTTCTTTGCACGCTCTTGCACACACTCATGGCACCCCCAAACTCTCTCTCTCTCTCAATCTCTGCTGTTTCCCCCCTTCCTTTTTTATTTCACACAAACAGTTGCACCTAAAAAAAATAAGAGGAAGGAAGCCAAAACTCACCGGGGGATGATCCCTTCTCGTTGCTGAAAATTTGACTGAAATTCACTCCCGCTAACCCATTCTGCAGTCTTCCTCTCATTCTCTTTGTTTCTCCCTCTTTTCTCTTTCTCTGACTTCCCTTTCTTTTGGCTGTAACCGTAACACCTTGGAATTTCTGGACTGTTAGCCAATCAATCAATCAATCGATTCTCAATCATACAATCATCTCATTTCTACCAAGGAAACCAAAATAATATTCATATGGGAGCTTTAAAATAACTCGACGTCTCGGCTAATCATCCTTGAACACAAAACAAAATTAAAGTATTTAATTTAGTAAGTTACACACTAACTCCCTTGCAGGGGCTTAGATAAACATATTAATGAAAATGCTAAACGAACTTCAAGATCAGGCTCAGACTAATTTCAAGAATTCTACTGACGATTATTACCTACAGAAGGGAATAGAAAAATGGGTGAGTTTTTGGGAGCTCAGTTAGGTCGCTCAAAATAAAATCCAGATGAGCGAGTATAATTATTATCAGATCCACTTCAAAACGATAGTGAAGAGATTTAACTCAATCCCTTTAACCAGATACAGATAGAAATGATTCCAATTACACGGAAATGATGCAGATGGAATTGAACATGAGTGAAATGCAAAGCCACATAGGCAGTGCAGGGTGACACTTAAGCAAAGCCACACAGACAGTGCAGGGTGACACTTAAGCAAAGCCACACAGACAGTGCTCACTAACAATGTAGTTACATATGCATATGAACACTAGCTAGACCATTACGGTACCAGCATCTGCCGACAGTAACAAACCGTCCTTATATAACCCCCAATACAAACCAACCTTATAATTCGTCAATACACTAACTTATGTCAATATGCAGAATGTAATAAACGATAGTGCAATGAATAAGTCGATACTCAATGAGTGAGTCTCGAAAAGGATTTTAAATAAACGTGTAAGGCACAAAACAGGGTATTAAAGGCAACGATGCATATTCTTAACAATTATATAAGAGGCCAAAGAAAATTTGATGACAATTCCAAAAAAATATTTACTAGAATAAATAGATGAAAATGTTTCAAATATAATCTCTTACCTCGATCCAATGAAAAGGAAACTAAAATGCCCTCAATCAAAATCCTCTGAATTAATCTAGGTTGACAAATCACTTATACAAAGTGGTCGCTAAGTAAAATAAATTTAAAATAAAAAAATTTAACAACCCCAATATTGGTCGCTAAATTAAAAAAAGCGATCGCTAAATAAAAATTAATTTAAATTTTAAAAATATTTAGCAACAGCGTGTGCAGTCGCAAAATGTGTCAATGCGATAGCTAATTTTAGCGACATATTATTAAATGCAGTCGCTAAAGTTTAGCGCCCGGGTCTCTAGCGATCGTTTTTTACGGTCGCTAAAACTAAAAATATAAAATCAATGATCATTTGTACATAAAACCCAATAATTTGAAGTTATGTGCGCATTTCACCTTACTATTTTAATGTTGGCTCAATTCACCTCACTATTTCTCAATTTGTACTCAATTTACTAATTCACGGGCTGAACTCCAATATCCAATTTCTTGGATGTCCGTCAAATTTTCAGGGATAGAATTGTAACTTCTCCTTTTTCCTATCATGGTAGCCACATCATCAGCATTTGCCAATAATGGGTTGACACAAGGGACCAGGTCAAGATTTGACCATCTTCATCTTCCCTTTCATGATTCAGTTGATCCACCGCCCAACACCAACATTATCATACCTACTTCTGCGGTCACAGCTTACAACACCACCATACCCATTTTTTCTGCTGCCACCACCAACATCACCATGCATACTTGATTCTTCCCCTTTATGTTTCAATTGATCCACTACCCAACACCAATACTACCATACCTACTTCTGCAGTCGCTGCCAACAACACTACCATACCCATTTTTCTTCCACCACCATCACCATGCATACCTGATTCTTCCACCACCACAGTACCATCACCCTTGCCACTCATTACACCTAATACCATCAACCTTTCATACACAACCACACTACACCGCCGTAACAACAAAGTCACAGCCCAAAAGCTCTTCCTTTTCCATAATCTTTCAAATCTAGCACCTCCCTCACAGATCTACAAATGCTTAGCATCAAACCTGGTGCTGCCACCGTGATGTGGAGGGGACTGGCATGTGGCGTCAGGCTGGACCATGAACTGGCAGTTTACTGCCCGATGCCAGCAGGGTTTGTAGTCGTGGATGAAGCTACAATGCGGCCATGGGCTTCACGATGATTATGGTGACTTTTTATGTGGTAGATCTGGTGGATCTAGATGTAATTGAGGGTATTAAAGGGATAGTGACAGTCGGGAAAGGAAAGAGAGTGGCTTTTTGGCTTGTGCGGTGGTGGTGATGGTGTGTGCGGTGATAGTGGTTTGAGGTAAAGGTGTATGGCGGTGATAGTGGTTTGAGGTAAAGGTGTATGGCGATGATAGTGATGGTGGTGATGGTTTGATGAACACGACATGATGGTTTGTTGTGGATAGAGAGTGGGTGGCGAAAGGTGCTATCGACGGCGATGCGACACTGTAAGGTGTTGAGACTTGAGAGTGATGGTTCGGTTTATGTTGGTTGTGCTATCTAGGCAGGCAAGGCAGGTGGTGGGGGTGGGGGGTGGCGGTGGGGTGTTGAGTGAAACTGAAATGGCATGGCTGCCATGATAGGAAAAAAGGGCAAAGTTACAATTTTATTTCTGAAAATTTGACAGGCATCCTAAAAATTAGAGTTCAGCCGTCAATTGATAAATTAAACACAAATTGAGAAACAATGAGGTGAATTGAGTCAAAATTGAAATAGTAACGTGAAATGCGCACATACCCTCAAACTATACGATTTTATGTACAAATGATCCAAAAATAAAAAATGAAAGTAATTTTAAATGCTACCCAAGTTTTAGGGGTTAGTTTACTGTGTTGACAAGAAGGTAGGTTACGGAAACTTGACAATTGGTGTAGGCTACGAGAATTGGACCCCGACGAGCTACGTACTTTCTAGAACCCTTCCTAGTAGGCTATGAGGACTGAACTCATAGAAGGCTACTAGTTGCTGAACCCGTGGTAGACTATGAGGATGGGTTCATCCCGCCAATCCCAATTAAATATGAAAGGACTAACACTATAGGCTCGCATTTACATAAGTCAAGTGAAGAAGATAAACAGAAAGCTCATCATTTTAAACTGTACATACACACACACGCTAATCATTAAAGTCACAAGACATTCTCATTAGAAGGAAGAAAAATGGCTTGGTATCTGATATTGCTTCTGCGTCTTACATTGTTTGCAGCAATATCAACAGCACCCAAACTAGCAGCCGTGGATCAGCCCTTGTTAGGTTGCCCTAATTTTTTTTTTTTGTTAGACCACCCGCTATCCGGACATTACATTGGGAGCCGACTATTTCGAGTTTGAGCCGGGTATGACCACATGGGAGGCAAAGTTTTCCCTACTAAGTTTTAACGCAGCTGTATTCCTAGGGTCCTACTGAGAGGCATCATCATGCACATATTCTTCCCCAAGCTTATAAATATTCAAGGAGAAGCTCCTATACAGTATGAAACCATCCAAAAGGCCGGCTTGCTCCAAGATTTATATTTTGGACAACCATACTTCATCAACACAAATAGGTTCATTAAGTAGGGCAGAGCCAAACCCCAAGGCTTGAGTGAAGTGGCAAAGGCCTTGAGGAATAACTTGAAGATCTCGGGTTTGAATCCTCGTACATTACAGTTCTACCAAAAAGCAAAATTAGGTCAGAGCCATGAATTCTAGTGCCTTGCCTCATAGAAGTATCCGTTTAGCTTTGCCAGCAAACTAATCAAGAAAACGCATAGTTAATCTGAAGATAGGCTACATTTTTTGTGAAATATAATGGCACTTCATTTGTATTGTTCCGTTTTTTGTCACTGAAGATAGGCTACATTTTTTGTGACACTGTTTTGATTTTTGGTAACAAAAGTGTAGTGAACGTGTTGAAATGTGGTGAGGTTATCAATTCTTTAAACTTTTAGCGAAAGCTGACCGACCTAATGACATGTAGGGATTCAACTTAATCAATTTTTTGCTTAAAATGATCCACACCATTTAGGTACTTTAAATAAATATACCCTAACAACAAAGGATTAGCAAAACTCAACCAACAAATATTCGTTTCAAGCTAAGTCTCATATCATGTAACTAGTCAGAAAGCAAGCATAAGTCAGCTCCTTAAAGCAATCCAAGCACCATAGGGCTAACTCAAGATATAGTAGATCCAGGTTTTCCCATGTTTCACGTTGAATATATCTACATAATCATGTAACATTCTTGTGAAATGGTAGGGTTTAGGGTTTACACGTTATTCGTAGGACCAAAAGCCTTATCTCTGCCATATATAATGTGGAAAAGCATCTCAAATGTAGGATCTTTATTGAATTATTGTTTCCCCTTTCTCTGCCATATATAATGTGGAAAAGCATCTCAAAGGTAGGATCTTTATTGAATTATTATTGTTTCCCTTTTTGCTTTTGTGGACTATGATGCCCAAAAGAAATAATATCCAGCTAAGTGTTAAATTGGGTGAAGATCATCACAAGAAAGTATTCTATACTTTCATTGTTCGGTCCAAGTAACATGGGACTTCAAATAGTTACATATCTTTGCGGACTACTTTTCATGAACTGAGTGGCAGTAATTATTGTACGTGATTCCTTTCAACAGCTAGTGCGCATGAATACATGCATGTTTTTTGCTTCAATTTTTTTTATTTTTTATTTAACAACTGCTGTTCTGAAGTAGGGGAATACGACCACTCAAAGTTACACAATTGAACAACCATAGATTCACTAGAACTAACTTTTAGGGGTAAATTTACTATGTTCGTCAAGTGATAAGGTTAAGCAAATTTGACAACTAGCGGATGCTACGAAAATTGTGCCCCCAACGAGCTACTTTCTAAAACCCCTCCTAATAGGCCATGAGAACTCTGATCTAAGGCTACTTGCTGAACCCGCAGTAGACTGAGGAAGGGCTCGGTTTACACTAGTCAAGTGAAAAAGATAAGCAGGAAGTTCTTCTTTTTAAACTATAGTTCTTTAATAGGGAATAACTAGCATGTCTAGTCATTTGAAGTCACAATACAGTCTCAGGATTGGAGTCTGATATTGCTTCTGCGTTTTACCTTGTTTGCAGCAATATCAGCAGCACCCAGAATAGCAGCCATACATCAGCCCAAGTTCAGTTGCCCTACTGAATGTGGCGAGCTTAGAGATATCCCTTTCCCATTCGGTACAAGCCCAGAATGCTACCTTGACAGTTCTTTCCTTATCACTTGCAACCGAACTTTCAGTCCACCCAAGCCATTTTTGAGTGAAAGTACTACTATAGAAGTACTTAACATATCACTTGATGGCCTCATGCGCATTTCGGTCGACATAGCGCGTAATTGCTATGACGAATCTGGAGCGCACAAGAAGGGGATGAGCAAGTCTCCGAGCCTTAAGCTGTCGAGATTTCACATCTCCGACACTCCCAACAAGTTTACCGCGGTGGGCTGTGCCACGGCTGCCATAATCCAAGGAAATGACGGGCCGAATTCCTTGACCGGTGAGGTTTACTCAACTGGATGTATATATCAGTGTGGCGACCTTAAGAATGTGGTAAACGGTTCGTGTTCCGGGGTTGGCTGCTGCCAGACTTCCATTCCTAAAGGAATGAGTAGTTCTAATTTTACGGTTATCCCCTATGGGGGAAAAGTGCCAGAATTTGCCCCTTGTAGAAGAAAAGGCTTTCAATTGCAATTTTCTTCACTAGACCTTAATGATATACGTGGAAGGAAGGAAGTACCGGTCGTGCTCGATTTTGCAGTAGGAGAGGAGAGTTTGGCAGAAGCTCAATCTAGTACAAGCTATGCGTGTCGAGCGAAGAATAGCGAATGTATCAACTCAACCAACGGACCGCGATATCGTTGCAATTGTTCAGAAGGCTTTGTTGGGAATACTTACCTTTTGGGTGGTTGCCGATGTAAAGTCAGTGCTACGTTTAATCTTTGCTGAAAGTGTTCTTTAATATACCTGATTTATAGCGACCCCTTTCCAAAGAAACTAAAGAAAACCAACATTAACACTTTAAAGTTGGGTACCAACATAACTTCTTGATTTACATTGAACTAGTTTCGTAGTCTCTCGGTGGTCGGTGAGATTGTCTCCGGTCTAGATCTGACGAGTCGCCATCTACGGTGTCACGGGCTCACCGCTCACGACTGACGAGTCACGACTCACAGAGTCATGGGGTAATGGGTCACGGTCACGGCCGTCGCTGGTTTGAGTGACTCACATAGAGAGAGATCTAGAGAGAGAGAGAGAGAGAGAGAGGGATGGGGTCACGGGGAGAGAGAGAACCGAGAGGTGGGGTGCAATTGCAAAAAGCAAAAATTTTTTTCAAAAGTCAGGGGGTGCTTCAGCCCCCCCCCCCCCCCTCCCAGTCCCAACGTAGGTCCGCCCCTGTTTGGTACAATGGGTCTATTCTGAAATGTTTGGTTCATCAGGGACATATTATCTGAATTTTGGTGACCCCTTTCTTCAAATATAATATAGAAATTTGACATTTGTGCTCTAAGATCACATAACAACATGATTTAACTCGGTTAAAGTCAATTTATACTACAAGGATGGGTGTGTCAGTCTAAAAGGTATGGTTTGTTACGTCAGAAATTATATTTAGGAAGTATACGTGAGTTTTGCATGACTACTCCTTTTTCTTTTATTACCACTAGTTCGGAAACTTGTGCCAAGCACGAGATTATAGGATTAATAGCCATCTACTTTATAACCTAAGCACTGCAAAATAAAATGTATAGCAGAATCTAAATTTTAATTAATGGTTATATAGGTGATTGTCACATTTATTTTTTATTGGTTGACGTTACTTTTAACAAAATAAATTACCATTTTGGTGAAATATAAATAAGCAGTGTCCTTGTGGTTGCATTAGAAATTTTTATTGTGTTTGTGTAATCATATTTGACAATAAAATGTACATTTCAACGGCATGCCTATTGAATATGTTAACTACATGTAATTTTTAAATTTTTTTTTTGTCATATGTCCTTTTATTCCATTAAGTGCAAAATATTACAATCGCATCATTTATATACAAACCAAAGCATACACTATCCTCTATCCATTACATGATATTCCTGTATATTCTCTATTTTGTATTGGTATTGTTTCATCAATCCCCCACAAGTTGCACAGGTATTGAGTCCATTGTTTGATAACATGCGTACTTCCTTGCACATTTGAGCACCTTCTTTCAAATATTCTTGAGTTCCTTTCCTCCCAGATTTCATAGACAACTGCAGCCACCATAAGCTTGCCGAGTTTAGCTCTAAACCTCTTTCTTTTGAAAAATGTTGCAGCATCCTTACATACTTGAGGCCATGATACTAGAGAAAGCTGTGTCTGCATATTCTCAAAAGTCATTCTCCACAATTCTTGTGCATAGGGGCATTGTATGAACAGGTGGTTCTCAGTTTCAGCCTGCCTTAAGCACAAAACACATTGTTCCTCTTGAATAAAATTCCATGCTTTTAGCTTCACTCTAGTTCTAAGGCCTCGTCTGCAAAGTAGCCATAGAATCATGGAGCATTTAGGGATATGCCCTGAGAACCAAATGAGATTCTACATAGTATCATATGTGCCATGAGTTCTCAACCCTTCCCAAGCTGATTTTATAGTGAATTTCCCATTTGGAGTTAGCTTTAACTATACCTTACCAGGCAGCTCTATATTAGGTGGCTGTAATGGTTGAAGCAAAGTGTTTACTTTTCTTAAGCTCTTGATCTGTTCATCATCAGTTTCCATTTTCTTCCATGAATGATCTCACTTACCTTGGCATTGCGGGCAATTCCAGAATCATAAATAGTTCTTTGACCAAACAGCTTTGCCAAAGATTTCTCATTCACCCATTTATCTTGCCACAACCAAGTGTTTCTGCCATCCCCTACTTTGTATTGAATAAATTGGCTGCGCTGCTCTTTAGTTTTTATAATTTTGCTCCATGTCAATGAAAGAACCACGGGAGGGGGAGGGGGAGGGGGGGAGTAAAAGTCCACAAATGCTGCTCCTTAATTATGTAAATGTGACGCCATTTCACCCATAAAGAGTCTTTTTTATGTGCAAGATCCCACAAATGCTTACAAATTGCTGCTTTATTCCATTCTTCCAATCTTTTAATGCCCAGGCCTCCTTCTTTTTTAGGTAGGCATAAATCCTTCTATTTAACTTTGGCACCAGTGCATTTCATATTTCTACCATGCCATATAATGACTCTAACCTTCTGTTCAATCTGCTTTATAACTCTTTTAGGCAAGTTGAAGATTAAACACCAATACACCTGCATACTACATAGGACAGAAATGGCTAGTTGCAATATTCTAGCATATGATAACACCTTTGTAGTCTAGCTTGAGATTCTTTTTGTTATTTTCTCCAATAAAACTGAGCAGTCTCTATATTGCAGCTTGGTTGAGATAAGTGGCACTCCCAAGTAGGTGATTGGAAACTCACCTTTGGAAATATTAACTATAGCAGCCAGGGTCTCAACTGTTCTATCTTCTACCCCAGTAGTAAAAATTGAGCTCTAGTTTGGTTAGGAAAGAGGCCAAACGATTCATTGAATTCATCCAGTGCTAGCTTGATCGAACTCAGTGTCTTTTAATCTGCTTTTGCTAACAAGAATAGATCATCAGCAAAATAGAGGTAATGTATTTTTAACTCTTGACACTTGGGATGATACTGAAGACCTGGTTGGTTTGCATAGGCCTCCATAAGTTTAGGAAAGCTTCCATCACTAGTAGAAAAAGGTAAGGAGAAATGGGATCTCCTTGCCTCAATCCTTTGGCACTGCCAAAATAGCCATCCATATTCCCATTAAGATTTATAGAAAATTAGTTGTGGTTATACATTGCATAATCAACTCCACAAATGTAGCAGGGAATCTCATTGTCTACATGCCCTTAGGAAGTCCCAACCCACAGTATCGTATGCTATTTACAAGTCAATCTTCAACACACATCTTGGTGGTCACCACTTTCTGTGGTAATTTTCAACTAGCTCTTGCATAAGAAGTATATGATCAGCTATTTGCCTGTTTGCCAAAAATGCAGACTGATTCAAGCATATCAGGCTTGGTAATACCTTCTTAATCCTAGCACATATAATTTTTTATACTCATTTAGGCTTAAAACAAAAAATAGCTTCTTTAACTTCCTGTTCATTAATAGGACTGCCAACATTGCTTGATCCTCCACATATACATATTTAGTTAGTATTTCATTAAGCCTGGTTCTGCTGTGAAGCTGAGAAAGTATAGGATTCCCTAAGAATTTCGAAAAGTGCTTGATGGCTACTTGGTGGACTTCCTTTGCTCCTGTTACTTGAGTCATATCCACTGTAGCTATGGACAGAATTCTACTGTGAGCCATATGTACTATCATTTTCTTGTAGAAATAGGCTGTATTACAGTTACCAAGGCTTAAATCTTTTATTCTAGCCTTTTGAAAGTCAAAGGCCTCTTTATCTTGGACTAGTTGGTAGTATTCTTTATGGATCATCTTCTCCATTTGGACTAGTTTAGAATCTTGCTTCTGCAAAATCTGGTTTTGGACCACTTTTAATTCCTCAAGCTTCCCATGTGCTCTAGCTGAGATATTGTTATAATGTGTCTTATTGAGTTGTTTTAGCACATGTTTCAACCTCTTTAATTTATGTCTCAATTGTGTATAAGCATCCCCATCAGCAGCCACCTTCCTACTTTCCTTCAGAATTTGCACAAGCCTACTGTGGTTCATCCAAAAATTAAAGAATTTGAAAGGCCTCTTACCTGTTTCTTGTGCCTCCATTATAGTGATAATTATCATAGCATGATCTGAAATTCTTGGAGCTTGGACATCTATCTTCGTGTTGGGATTAAGGTGCATTCATCCTTCATTTTGTAATGCCTTGTCCAATTTGCACATAATGGGGTTTTCTTCTCTGTTGTTACACCATGTGTAGAAGAGCCCACCAGCAGAAATGTCTTGAAGATGAGTTTCGCAGAGACATTGGTTAAATTCATCAATATCTCTCTTGTTGATACCAATGCCCCAACCCTTTTTTATTTCATTTCTTATCAAATTAAAATCATCAGCCACTAACCATGGCCTTTGTCCAATGGTATTAGCATCTGGTGCTAGCTGCTGCCAAAGAGCCCTCCTTTTGTCACCTATAGTATTTGTATATACAAAGTTATATAGAAAGCTAAGCTTGGGCTAGATTTTAATAAATCCAATTATATGATGACTATATTGAGCACAGCTAGCCATTGAGAAGCTTTTGCTTTTCCAGCCCATCCACAACATTGATACTCCTTTGTGGTTGCACAGTAATCAAATTCCCAGTCTTGTTTTCATTTTTCTTTGACTGGTGAAATATTCTCCTCCCTTACTCTTGTTTCCAATAATCCCACAATTTTTACTTTGTTGTTTTTCAATATTTTCTAAACATTCCTTTGTTGCTTCACAGAGCCATTCAATAATCCTTTGATGTTCCAACTGGCAATATTTGTCATTCTTTGGTCTTAGACTTGCCTTTACCATTCTTTTTGTTTACCAACTGAGTCTGAGGTTTAGTAAGAGACTGTCAGCTAGTTCCAGATTCATCAATTTCCATCATATTATCTACACTGAAAATCTTCTCCCTAATGCAATTCTCCTTTAGCTCTTTAGTATTTTCACTATTGTCGGGCCCTTCTAGTACAAAGAAACTGTTTTTAAGAGGCAGACAGTTGTTTGTAATAGGGAGCCTCGATTCCTCTAGCACTAGATGTGTTTTTGACTCTGCTACACCCTCAATGGTTCTTTTTTATTGCCTTGGTCTATCTCAGCTTGAGGACCATTCTTTGGTCTCCAAACTTGTTGACTAATCACGTTTTTATAGAAATTCATTATTTCATGGCCACAATTTTTACAATTTGTGCATTGGACTGACAGCCCTTCATATTCCACTTTTTGATTCAAAATTACTCCCCTTGGTCCTTTGAGAGGCATAGTTTCAGGAAGTGTGTTTCCCACTTCAATTTCCACATGTACTGGAGCATATCCCAACCTCTCTCTTTTTTTTTTTGCAGTCATTTGATCCATGAATAAAGGCTTGCCAATAGTACTTGCTATTATGCTAATCGTTTTTGTTGACCAAAATTATAGTGGTAGCTGGGGTAATTTAATCCAGAGTTAATTACGCCATTGACCATTGAACTATTAGGCATATTTTATTTTGACCACTGGACTTAAAATTGTGTCAAAGTGACCACTGATTTTTAAATTTTGTCCAAATAAGGTCATTCCGTTCAATAGAGCTTATCGGCGTTCTGTTAACTCCCTTTAGTAAGGGGTAACCACGTCAATTTGCCTATTATCTTCCCCTCTTCTTCTCTTCTTTCCCTCCATTCTTCTTTCCCTCCATAATTCTTTCCCGCCCAGCATCTCATCTCCTTTTCCCTCCTCTTCTACCACATCACAAGACATTCTACTTCTTCTTCCACAGCAAACATAAAGAAAAAAAAAACCCAATCCACTCCTCCTTCCATGGGTTGCTACTGTCGAAAGAGTCCAATAATCAAGACATCATGGACCCCAAAAAATCCAGGAAGAAGATTCATGGCTTGCGGAGCTGAAAATGAAGATCCATGTGAGTATTTCTTTTGGATTGATCCACCCAAGTGTGAAAGGGCTGTGCAAGTCATACCTGGACTGCTACGAAGGATCAATGGAAATGCTGAGGAGGTTCGGAGGCTTATGGTGCAAATTGAAGGGAAACAGGAGCAATTGGTGACATATGAGAGGAAATTGAGAAGCTATCAATGGAAAGAAAAGATATTGTGGTTTGTCTTGTTGTGCTCATGGGTGTTCTTTGTAATGAACTTCAAGTCAAAAAGAACCGCAAACAACATTTTGCTTTTGGAGATTGGAGAGTTGTGATCTAGGTAACAATTTGTGTTTGGGGGCTTGTGTTCTTTGTAATGTTAGTGTTTTTAATGTAATGTAATGGAAAAGGGCTGTGCATGTAATGGATGTTAGAGTGTGATCTGCTTAACAGTTTGTTTGTGCTTGATTGGGATATAATGGAAAAAAAATGTAATGGAGCAGCTGTAATTTATGAATATTGTTGACTATAATTGCTTCTGTTTCAAAATGGCATTTGTCAATGCTTCTTTACCAACATAACATCAATATTATTCTAAGGACAAATCTGCCTACCTACAGCTATAAAACAAAAGGCTGTAGAATACTATGTCCATAAAAGCTATAAGTTATCCACAGAAGACACCATCTATCCCAACATGCTTCCTAAATCAAAAAGCTACAGCTAAAGCAAAAGGCTGTTTGTATCAATATAATGTTCACAAGAGCTATCCACAAAGGCTTTAGTGTTCCCATGTACACAAGTTATCTCCTAACTGATTGTCTTGTTGTAGGTCTTGCTCCTTGGCTTGAAGTTGCTGTACTTGCACCTCATGTTGCACATTGTTGGCCAGAAGTTGCATTGTTTCTCCTCACCTGTAAATCATAAAATAACTAATGAATAAGTAATTCACATACAAAATGTAGATGGCTAATAAGAAATAGGTTCAAACTCACTGGATATTTCTTCCTTCCAGCTTTTGGTTGTAGCCAACCTTTGGGGTTTGGATCTGTCACCTTCTTCTTCTTAGGCTGCATTCTCTTTTCACTTCCTTGTGTAGTGCATCCTGCCTTCCCAGTGTTATGACCACCTGTAGCTGTCACCTTCCCCATGACCTTGCCCCCGACCTTGATTCCCCTTCTTAGGTTCTCTTGTCTTTGGTTGACACCCTTGCTCTCTGCAACCCCTACTGTTGTGCCCAGCATTGCCACATTTGCTACAGGTGATAACTGTTCCTTTTCTTCCTAATTTTCCAGCCCCATCAGGTAGACCCTTCTTAGACTGTGTGACCTCATCCCAATCCTTCTTTCTTAGCTTCTTAGGCCTACCAGGTTGCTTATGATATATAGGTGGAAGAATGGTCCCTTTGTTTGTTGGTTTCCAAAGGTTGGGACCACTAAGAGGGTTCACTAAGTAGTCATAGACTTTCTTAAAAGTCTCAACCCTAAAACACTCATCAACCCACTGCTCAGGTTCACCCCAATTCCCTCCATTAGCCATGTCATTGTAAATGGCTGAAATTGCATGTGCACATGGAATTCCACATAAATCCCATTTTCTGCAGCTACAAGTCTTGTTGTGCAGGTCAACCACATAACCTTCCCCACTTACAGCCCTCACACTATATAAACTGCCACCATTCCAAGCACAATTATAGTGGCAGGACTTCAACTTCAACTTCTCTAACTTAGCCTGAATCTTGGGACATAACAAACCATCCCACTTTTCCATCTCTTTTCTCTTCTTCACAATCCTTTGCATTACTTGATTTCTAATGTTCTCAAGGCATGTAATTATAGGTTTATCCCTAGCACTGACAATGGCCCCATTAAACACCTTACAGTAGTTATTTAAGCAATAGATCACACCTGGTCTTCAGTGAGAAGTGAGATCTAGATCAATAAGAGGGTGGGATCTTAGCTAAGTATTCATAAGCACCTACACAGTCTTCTTTTATCTGTTGCATGCATCTGCCAAAGTATATGGCATTGGGAGCCTTTGCAGCATTCCACATGACATTCTTAAGATCTAAACTCCTAAACTACTTCTTAAAATTTTTGTACATGTGCATGACACAATACCTCTGTTCACACAGAGGTAGAACTATTTCTAGTGCTGACAGCAAACCCTAAAAAATGATTAAATAAAGTAAACAAGTTAGTGGAAAATATTAAATAGCAAATAAGTTGAGAAAGATAGTTAATGGTTGATTATTACCTTTTGTTGGTCTGAAATGAAAATCCATTCACTTTGGTCCTCAATCTGTAAGTCTTCTTTTAAAAGGTTGATGAACCATTCCCAAGAGAGTAGGTTTTCTGCCTCAACCACTGCCCATGAAAAGGGTACATGCCATTATCAGGGTCAATACCCACTGTTGTCAACAGTTGTCCTGGGAAAGGACCTTTTAAAAAGCACCCATCAAGCCCCATAATTTTCTTACACCCTATCTTGAACCCATTCTTTAGAGGGCCTAAACACATGTACAACCTTAAAAACCTAGGGAATTCTTCTCCAACTAGTGGCTCACACAGCTTCATAAGTGCAGTGGTCCCTGGATTGCACTTGGTCACCTCATTACAATAGTCCCAAAAACCCTTAAATTGCTCCCTATAACTGCCATCAATCATTTCTGCTGCCTTCCTTTTTGCTCTGTAAGCTTTACTTCTAGAAATATCAGCTTCCAAATATGTCCTAATAGTTTCTCTTATTGACTCAAGTGGCCATGTGGGTTTGATCTGAACTTCTCCAGGTATTTTTGGGATATCCAATTAGCTTTGATATGTTGGTTATAGTATACCTGTGGGCAAATGTGCTCTTTATGACATGTCTTAACAATTAAGCTATCTTTCTCAGCAACCTTGGAAGCATATAAAACCCAATCACACTGTGGACTCCCATAACACTTTGCTCTAACCCTTTCTTTTTCATTTGTGTACAGTTTTATGTTTCTTCTAGTCAGGATTGCATGTTCTCTGATAGCTTGCTTCAAGACACCTGCATTAGCAAACAACTGACCTACACTAAATTTGGGCCTTCTCATGTCTACTTCAGGGTTAAACTGAACACAACTCCTCTTATCTTTGTCAACTTCATCCTCAGACATATTTGTCAAACTCCTTAGTTCATCAGAGTTATCATAATCTGATGTCCTTTCTTGTTCCTTAGATTGTAGTACTGCTTGATCCCTGATGGCCATGTCATTCCAATCTTCACCTACATCTACATTTGCATGGTAAAGATCTATATCTTCCTCAACCTCATACTCACTATCATATAAATCATTAGGAGGGTAGTACTGTGAGTCATCTGAGTCACTATCATGCTCACTCTCATTCCCGTGCCCACTCTCAATCTGATCAGTGTTCACATGCTCACTCTCATTCCTATGCCCACTCCCAATCTGATCAGTGTTCACATGCTCACTCTCATTCCCATGCCCACTCCCAATCTGATCAATGTTTACATGCCCATTCTCATTCTGATCAATGTTCACATGCTCATTTTCATTCCCACGCCCACTTTCATTATGATCAGTGTTCACATGCTCATGCTCTGAGTTGCTGTTAACAATGTGTAACTCTTGCTCATTGGGATGTTCAGTTTCACATGGGGGAAGAAGAAGCTGGGTAAACTTATTGTTCTCATAGTATGATGCATCCAGGTCATTCTGAGTACCTAATGGATGTTCATCACCTAAATCAATCTCCTCTCAATTACAACTGATGAACGAGTTACAGGTGGAGGTACAAAATACTCCTCCACTGATGCACTTCCATGCTCAACATAGATTTCTACAACATTAACATTTTTCTCAGTTATAACTCTTATTAGTTCCCTGATATCATCATCACCCCTAGACCCCTTAACCCATTGTCAAGGCTCATCTCAGGAACCCTGTAATAATAAAACATCACCTCATGCCCATAACCGAACTCCTTTAACATTTCATCCACTTCATGCATTGACATCTTATCACACTCATAGTAATCAAAATAATTAACAAGGCCATCAATGTAGTACCTCTTTGGCATGTAAACAAACTCTCCACCACTATGCAACTCAATTGTAAAGAAGTCTACTGACGTTCCTGTTTATAAGATATTTACTAATTAATACTCCAATTTCACATTATAAAGTGCATATTATAGTAATTTCGAACAGCAAATTGCTATTCCCAAGCCCATAAACAAATAATAAAAAAATGAATTTAATTAACATAACAGCATGCATGCATTCTATATAAGAATTACTTCGTGAATATGTGTAAACAACATTATTTGTGAATCTGTATAAACAATATTATTTGAAAATCTGTGTAAACAACATTATTTCATGGATCATGATTTTGTGAGTGGCTACATTAGGATTCGTGTCGATTTAAAAAACATATCACTAAATCTAAAGAATGTATAGAAAAACTTACCGTAAAGATCGTGTGTTTCAAGATAGGTACCCTCTTCTCTAAGAACCCACGTCATTGCAATCTTTTATCTCCGTGGACTTTACTTGATTCGAGTAAAGGAAACAACGATCTCCCTCTGAAAATCAAAGAAGATGGAAGGACAGAGAAAGAGGAGACGATGTGTCTCTGAAGA
This sequence comes from Escallonia herrerae, assembly GCA_033070095.1. Lineage (NCBI taxonomy): Eukaryota > Viridiplantae > Streptophyta > Magnoliopsida > Escalloniales > Escalloniaceae > Escallonia > Escallonia herrerae. Next base: position 52,318 of record JAVXUP010000255.1, on the reverse strand, counting down.
AACGAAGAATAAGTAGAGTGACAATTTTTACTTGATTCGAGTAAAGGAATAACGATCTCCCTCTTAAAATCAAAGAAGATGGAAGGACAGAGAAAGAGGAGACGATATGTGTCTCTGAAGAAACGAAGGACAGGTAGAGTGACAACTTTACTCTTCAAATTTGAAACTTAACGAATTTGTTCTTGACGGAACCTAACAGATGGACTGATTTGGACAAAATTTAAAAATCAGTGGTCACTTTGACACAATTTTAAGTCCAGTGGTTAAAATGAAATATGCTTAATAGTTCAATGGTCAATGGCGTAATTAACTCTTTAATCCATACGGGAACAATGTGAATTCCTTCCTTGTCAGTTTCCATTGAGTGACGTCCATGGTTTGACAATTACTGGTTTATTGTAAAAAAATCATGGACCTTTTTCAAGGAGTTTATTTTTAGCATTTTCCTCATCAAAATGAACCAGAAACATATCTGATCGCAGCAAGCTACCGGTGAAGATTCCAATATGTTTCCATTTCCTCAGCATAAACCCTTGCATCACATGCATAGGTGGTCTTGCCTCAAACACATATACAATGATAGTATTCTTCCAGGCTTTGAGTTCGCCTTCAATATCTACTTTTGTATACTCTACTCCTTTAATTCCATCATTTTTTTGCGGGTTTACATACATAATCAGTCCATTTTCCTTCGTGAAATCATGGTTTGATTTCGCTACCGTGGCATACAAGTTGTTTAATTCTGGATTTCTATGCATCTTGTTAGGGTTATCCTGACCGGGAATACTTTTTTGTACTGAGGGTAAAGGTGGAAATTACTTTCCTTTACCTGCTATGATTGATTCAAAAATTTAGTGATTGGTGTAAATCTCTGCCGTGCGATTCGCGATCAGTATATTCACCTCAACATTTTGTTGTAAGTCACGCACATGGGATTCACAGCCGCCTCCCCCCCCCCCCGCACGCAAAATCAACGTCAGCCCTTTCATTCATTGTATTCTCTTATTAGGAAGCTGATTCAAATATCTTTGTCCTCTCTTGATTTTCATTTGATTGCCTCATCAATTCTGCATTTTCTTGGGAATTCGATTTCAACATGTTTGTCTTCCATTCTTTGCATTTAATTTTCGCATCAACTCACCGTTCTCATTTTGTAGGGCTTCTATTTGGGACTTTAACAGCAGGGTCATCTTTTTTAGCCCAGATTCTTCATCTGAATCTTTACTCGATTCCACTTCACTGCTTGGACAAACGTCATCGACGTCTTTGTATCGCTGAGATCCTAATGCAACTGTCTTTGTGAATTCTTGTGGAAGATACATCCCTAAAGTGTTGCTTGTGTGAGTTTTCTTCCATTCTTTACCTACAAAATATTCTGCAAAAGTATCTTTAATTGGTCCTTGTAACTGTGATGATCGTTGCGAAGTCGGCAGAAGACTTGCCGGCGGCATCGCGCTTCCATTATCTCAGGTTTTTAGAAAGAAGGTAGAGTTTCTCTCTCTAAAACCGCTTTCACCCGTTTACAGTGAAACGACTACATGTTAGTTTAGTTGTTATAAAGAAACTTTGGTTTATATTTCTTCATGCCATATAGTTTATAAAAGTTAACCAACTTGACGAACTAAATAACGGTGAAATGGCGCTTTTAAAAGTAAATAGATTCCAACAAGAGTATAAAGAAAAAATAGTAAGACCAATACGCTATGGCATGAGGCAAGTATACGAGGTTTAAACAGTTTAACCGACGTGATTAAATTATTTAGATCAAAACCTCATATTAAGCAAATTGTTGAACAAAATTCAGCTAAAATTTACCCAATAATTTAACAAACATGTTTAAATCATACTACAGTTCTCAATCTAAGGTGGAGAACTAATTACGACATAACTAATATCCATTTAGATTTTATATGCAATTCCATCTTCTAGAAATCTGGTTTTTTCTTTTCATACAGGAAAGTTTCTTTAGGAGTATAAAACCTAAGATAAATTCATAACATGTTGGTATATCCGTAAGATAGAATGTAGAATCCTTAAAAGTTTAATGACTCACAACATAAAAGAATTTTGGTTAGCAGTTTTTCAACATAAAATCAATTTAATGTAACTCATGGTTTATCCACTATATTACAAATACTTATTTTTTATGTTCATTTTATTGGAGGGCCTGCTTTTACACCTTACATGTTTGTCCAGGCCCTATTTCGTGGAAGATGATGCGACAAAACATAGTACAAAAAATAACCTTCTCTACCATATGTTTTCACATAGGATAATATCACTTATATCTTGAGTTAAAGCCGAGGACACATTATATCCCATTTATCTATATAGATATCTCATATGGAATTTGTAGGATATAAGGAGTCTTCATTTTTCCAATGCGGCTGAATAAGACAGCGCAAAACTTATAGAATAAGCAAATCACTGACCAAAATTCAACCAATTTTTTAACCAACATGTTTTCTAGGTTAGATATATTTTTGAATGTATCAAGGTTATCAATCGAGTTCAAATTCTTCTGAATATATAGATAACTTACTCTTGATTTCTATGTAATTTACTTTCCATGTATGTATGTTTGTATATATGTCTATGTGTACATACGTATCTAAATATACACACACATAAATATATACACACAGACATATGCTTATACATATATGTATATGTATATGTCTATGTAAATGTATATATAACTATATACACAGACATATACATATATACGTATACATATATACGTATACATATATATATATGTACCCCCAATATATACACACACTGTCTCAGCCACGCCACTGTCCTTGCCGTTGTAGCCTTTCCCTTTGGGGACCACCACTGCCAAGCTGCCACACCACGCTACGGTTGCCCTCGCCACCACCATCACCCTCTTGCGCCACTATCGCCGCAAAAACCCTAACAATTCTCGTATTTTTCTCTCTCTCCACCCTCTCTTCCCAGGTTCCCCTCTATGTCTCTCACCCCCCTTCATCACCGCTGCCACTATTTCCTCTTCCCTTCTCCCTCTCTCAATCAGGAGATGGTGCTTTGGCTAACAATGGGGGTAATGGTGGTTGCGCCAGGTCAGAGATTGTGTAATGGTGATGGCAGTTTGCGGAAGTTGGTAATTGCTACTGGTGCCAGATTTGGTTGTGGCAGTGTGGTGAAGATCGGTTTGGGGGGTTGGGGGGGGGGGGGGCCCGCAGATCGATTAGTGGCTATGTGGTGGAGCTGAGTAATGGCGGCGTGGTAGAGTTGGGTTATGCCGTAGTGGTGTCAGATCTACTAGTTGCAATGTGGCGAAGGTGGGTAATGGCATGATGGTGCCAAATCTGTTGGTGGTCGCGTGGTGCAAATATTTCTTTGTGGTATTGTCGTAGCACCGCTGGGTTAATAATGATAGTACGTAGTACCAATGGCTATATATATGGTAAGACCTTGCCTTCCCTCATGGCATCACCAGCAGCCGACGGTGGCACTATTGTGATGTTGTGTGGCAAAGGTGCTCCGGTAGCATCACTTGTTAGCTGCAGCAATAAGGCGATGATGGTTGGAGCGGTAGATATGTTGTCAAACACTTTTGATGTGTTTAGTCAAAATTAAAGCCTAATATATAAATTACGTGAATTTCAGAACTGCCTAGTGGTAGTGATGTTGTCAAACGCTTTTGATGTGTTAACCCAAAATAAAAGCCTAATATATTGGTATATTGGTTAGGTGAATGTTTAGAAGAAGTAGAGTTAAGTTCCTAGTTATATAAGGTTTACAAACTCGGGCAAACTATACATAAAAACTTTGTAATAATACATCATAATAAATAGCTAATAAATATATTTAAGTGACCGCATCAACCCTGGTAAATAATTGTACCATGTAATCATCTAAAGCATAAGGTACGTAAAGCTGGTGTATGTAACATTACTTTTTTCTGTTACGACGTTTCAAGAACTCAAAATAGTCCGCAGTTATTAACTGTCACCGTAGTCCAGAAAAAGTGTGATTAGATAACTGGTAAGAGTGTTACTAAGTTCAACTGTATCGTACCGCTAAGGACGTTTAGCAACGATTTGTAATTCCAGATCATTTTTTTTCCTGCTACATTGGTTTGTTTAGTTAGTGACTTCTCCACATTTTTTCTAGATATCGACGAATGTAACGAAATAGTCCCGCCCCCCTGCATTGGAAAATGTGAAAATTTGCCGGGCTGGTATCACTGCTACTGCTCAAAGGGTTCTGTGGGTGATGGAAGGAGAGATGGAACAGGTTGTCGTCCATCTAACACGCTATGGATTGCGTTAGGTAAGTTACCATTACTCCAAGAAACCTGTAATTATGTTGGACTAACATTGCTGAATAATCTAATTAGAACTTTGTCAAGTAGTTTAGATATATATAAACTACGCCCAATGATTCTTACTAGTATTTGCATTCAACTTGTTTGCTCTGAACCTGCATGTTTTCTTGTAACTTTTGTGAAAATGGGCTTTGAGACAGCAGCTATCACTCATGGTAAAAGAAATTTTATGTCAAATTTTGAACTTCAATACGTCCGGTGGGGGGGAGACAGCTAGCTGGCGTGCTCAGGCATCTGCCTGAGGGGGAATGGAAGAAGTTGAATGTGAATGTGATTCATCCTAAATACTAATAGCATCGTACCAGTCAATTGCCCAGAAAATCTATGGAAATACATCGTAAAATTTGCATGTTTATGCTTTTAATCAATATACATTTGCATGTTTATGCTTTTAATCAATATACATCCACGTCAATTCCTTTTCTCTAGTTCATAATTAATAAATTACTGTAGACGGGTTTCATGGAAATGATATCATTTGTATGTTTAAATTCAATGTCTATTAATTCCTCGTGCATTTGATATTTGTTCCACGCACCATGTTCACCGTATTTGTCGTGCATCACTTTAGTTCAATATGCTTAGCTGAAGCATCAGTTGCTAATTGCATGTCGTACTACATCTAGTTTGGAATTAATTTTACGCTACACCCCATACTTAGGGGTCAGTTACACCCAGCACTCGATAGTTTTAATTTTGGCTCCCAGCACCAAACTGTTTAAAATCTTGGTATCCAATACCAAATGACTGTCAAACTGGCGTTTGACCATACGTCTGTTACTTTTCAAAGGACAAAAATGGTCTTTTTACTTGTTAAATCCACCTTTTGTTCACATCAACTCCAAATGGCACCAATAATTAACACGAGGCCCTCCACATCATTTCCTCGCCATTTCTTTCTACCTGACTAATCATCTTCCTAATCCCACGACCCACCCCACCCTGCCTTGCCCACGCTCCCACCCCCGTGCCATGCCAAACCTTTGTCACTGCTACTAACATACACCAAACCCCACTCCCCGCTGTGTTACCACCTTTGCCCCGTCCATAACCTCTTCCTCAGTCCCTCCTACAGCCCCGTCCCTCCCATAGCCCCACCGACAGCCCCGCAACCAACAGTGCTGTTTCAGACCATTACTGTTGACCCACAACCACCCAACCATCACCACTACCAAATCACAAGCCCACAGTTTCACCCCAATCACCGTCAATCTCAACCCTAATAACTGCTAGCGGCCAGATCCATGACCCAAGACCCAACACCACTGGTTCAAAATATGGTCGAATGACCGAATCACGTTAGTTGCCAGCGAACCCAATCATTCATCACCAGTCTGGTCGCATTAACGCTGCCGCCACACTCACAACATATCAGCACCACCACCATGTGACATCACCACCACCGCACCACATCATCACCACATAATCAACGGTCCAAATCGAGGGTGAGAGGGACATGTTAGGCTAGCTGAAAAGGGCTAGGATCTAGGATGCAGATCTGGGGCTTGCTGGTGGCACCACAATGATGGTGGGCGGTGGCTGTTTGTTGGGGTAAATGGAAAGGGCTTGGTGGTGGATGGATGAGGTGGTCAGATATGGTGGGTGGGTGTGATTGCGGGTTGCTAGAGTTGGAGGTTGGGGGTGGTGGGTTTTCAGGTTGTGATGGAGGTTGGAATTCATAGGTTGGTGGCTGTGGGGGTTTGGTTGCAGGTAAGTTGTGGCGACAGGGCTTTGTAGGTTGGTGGTGGTAGTGTGCTCAGCAAGGGTGGTGGTAGAAATGAGTGGGTGCAGTGAGGGTGGAGAAGGAAGATAATCAAGTGGGTTCAATGGGATAGATTTAATGAAGAATTGATCATGAGGAAATGACATGGAGGCAAAATAGTTTCTTTGTCCTTTACAAATGACATGGACACCATGTCATTTGTAAAGGACAAAAAAACTATTTTGCCCCTAAAAAATTAACAGACATGTGGTCAAACGCCATTTTGACCGTCAGTTGGTGCTGGATACCATGATTTTTAAAATTTTGGTGTTGGGTGCCAATTTTAAAACACTGGGGTGCTAGGTGCAACTAACCCTTAAGTATGGGGTGTATCGTAAAATTAATCCTCAAGTTTGCATCATCTTGGTTAGCATGGTCTCGTACTCCATCAATTTTGATTCATTGAGTTAATACTCTCTAGGAAATAATCATTTGGGGGAACCAACTCTGAAACTAAGGACTACTTAATATATTTTAATTTTTGGTTTTTAAAAAATCTCATGTGGCGCTGTTAGGTATACAAGTGAATATATGCACATGCGCTTACATTATTTTACATACAATATTTGTATATTCTAGAAATTGTATGAATAAAGTCTTAACTTTTATGTAAATTAAGTAACTAACAGAAAAGGAAGAGAAGACACGAAGTAAAAGACGTGACTTAAAGAGAGGGAAAAAATCGCAAAAAGCCTCGTTTTCACGTGAAGGTCCCTGAGTCATAAAGTGGTAGAAAAGAAAACTAGAATATAAGCAAGTTTAATAAGCTCAACCGATACTAGATCAATGGAATCGAATTTGTTTTCTAAAATCTCACGTGGCGCTTTTTTTTTTTTAATGTTAGACTCCAAAAATTGTGTACGTGGCATTGTTATATTTTTGTAGTTAGTTACTTTTCAGTCACCCAACATTATTATTATTGTAAGAGAGTCTACCGTAGATTGCATAAATTAGGTTAGGGTTGGCATAGGCATAATGCATGAAAAGTGCTGCACACCTTCCTTACCTGATTTTCATATGACATGTCCACACATAGTTCTAGCGTCTTTATAGAATTTGTGGTAGTTGATGGTTATTGCAATGTTTGGGAGGTATGTCTCCATTCTCAAACTTTCACAATATTTCACTTGCACTCGAAAATATACCACTCAACATTTATCTTGATCAAAGGTTTGGGCTTCTAAGGTCTTCGGGTCGCGCTCACCGCTATTACGAGAGGGGCACAAAGACAAGACAAGACCAGTGATGTACCAGTGAAATCTATATTACTTATAATGAGAAGTCATGTTTTGGTGTAACCTTTTAGTGTTACAATAAGAGTGACTCAGGTGCTGACAAGTGTCTATTTTGAGGATAAAAATGTAAATTATTCATTTTCCACTCACCACATCTTCAACTACCTAAAAAGTCTCCCACTCCCTCAAATTACATAACTACAATTTTCTATCTCTATCTCCATTGAGAAGCTCCAAGCTACAAAAATTATATTACAGGTCTGAATTTTTTTTTCTATCTGCATTTTATTTTCCATTTCAATGATAAGCTGTATTTGGCAATGTATGTACATTTATTTTCCATGCATTTCTTTATTTTTTGCCTTTCTCCTTCTTATTTCACCTCTATGCAGAAAACCAATCTCCCAACTGCCAACATCCATCCAGAATTAAAGGTATTTTCTTTTCACTTAATCTTTGGCTAAAGATAATTTTTTTCTCTTTCTGGACTTTTTCATGCTTTTCCTCCTCGCAAGCCCGTTCATTTTTCAACTTTGCTCTTCCTAAAGGTGTGATTTTGTCGGCCACCAATCGGCCGGCGTTTGTGGTGCGAGGTTGGTTACGGGTATGGTGGCTCTCGCCGGGAGTGTGGTGGCCCATTGGCGACAGATCTGGTGGCTTTTGGCGGTGGTGTTCTTGGTTACCGGCGGCGTTGGTGGTGGTGGCCGGTTATGTTGGACTGAAAATTTGTGGTCACAACAGCGACGACAATTGGTCGATGGTCGTCATTTCATGTCAATTGGTGTGGGTTTGATCGGTGAGGGTCACTGTTGGACTGAAAAATCTGTGGTGGCGGAGTGGAACAGTGGTCGCTGTAGTGACGGCGGTTGATCGTTGGCGTGGGATTGGCCGGTGATCCACAACTAGTCGTGGATCTGGTGGTGGCAGTGTTAGCACGACTAGCCATGGATCTGGGGTTGGCTATTCCGGCATTCAGAGAAGAGGGAGTCGATAGTCTCTGGCGTTCGAAGAAGAGTGGTGGTTGCGATCCATTGACTCAATGGCAGCGATCTGCGGCCTTGAGCAGAAGAATGGCGAGCGATGCTATCGAGTGGTTGATCAAAGTTTACGGCGATGCTGGTTCGTGGTAGATCGGCCGCGGTGGTGGTCGGTTGTAGGGAAAATGGGTGATGTCGGCAGTGTGGTGGTCGTCAGCGTAGGTGATTGTTGGTTACGGTGGGTTACCTGACGACCGAAATGGTGGATTGCGTGACGGCCGATTAGTGGCTGTTCAGAGTTTTTGGGATGGGTGGTTGATTGCGGGAGATGCCGGCGACGACACTAGAGGTTGTTGTCAACGTTGTTGCCGATTTTGCCAAATGGCGTCGCCGGAGGGTGTTGACGGCGATGGGTGACAGGCTGACAACCTAACTGCCACATTTATTCCATGTTTGTCCAATATGAACTGTTTTTTGTACAACATGCAAAGTTAGTTGTTCAATATGCAAAGTTTTTTTGTACAACATGATTGTAATATTATTTTCATCTTTAAATAATGTTGTTATTTTTTATAGTCCTTATTATTTGATCCATACAACTTCGATATTGTGGTTTTATTTGGATCTTCAATCTTTAACATTTAATTGTAGTTTTTTTTACACATGCAACTTCAATATTAATTAATTTTAAGTTTGGTTCTATAATTTAAATTTAATTTTATTTAAAAGTGATAAAAAAAATACTTATACATGATACTTAATTTTAACCATACTTAAAGTTATATTTAAAGTCACTATCGCACTGCTTTTTATAGTTTTTCAATGAGTACTTGCGGAGAAAGAAGATGCATGTTGCTGAATATAAAATGATATGTCGTTCTTTAACCATGTAAGAAATAAGTTTTTTTGGCAACAATTAAAACTTATATAGTGACTCAGATTGTAAATTGTGATGCGTATCATATATTTTTGCAGGGCTGAAGTTTCAGGAAAACAATTAAATGACGTAATGGAGAAGAAATAGAGTCCAATTATTTCTTCACACAATCTTCTGTGTTATTTATTTGAAATCGATTGGGTTTAACATGCAAATTAAAATATACTACCTTGCACTCTATGGTGTGATATCTACTTTTTTAACATTGATGAAATACTGTCTAAGCAGATCTTTTTTGATTGATACAGTAAATGATTCGCACACGCATTGCGTGTGCATGGAACAATACCATTGAAGCCTTAATCCTCTCATTATAAAAACTGGACCAGATTAGACAATGGGATTAGATTGGACTTGCTGGACTAGGTAACTGGACTGCATGCATTGCATTAAATTACTTGTTTTTTAAAATATTATGAGGCGTATACTCATAATAATAAAACTTAATTAATAATAAATCTCAATAATTATTTAATACATTATAGTGACTACAAAAATTGGGTGTCCAGAAAAAGCAATACCCCCTAATCAGACTGAAAAAACAGTTACATGGATATTAAAGTGAAACTTTTAAAGATGCTAAAACTCGGTGTCATATAAACGAAAAAGAATTTTTTAGTCATAAAATGTGGCATTAAATCTTTTTATATATTTTTAGTGTCAGAACACTTTCTTATCAGAACCGATAAGAGCTGTTTTAAATCTTTACTTAGAAGGGATCTAAGAGATGTTAGTAAAAAGAGACTCTATCAATGGCAACAACTGTTCAATTATTATAACACTGAAAAAGACTACTCAAAAGGCCTTAAAACAAAACTTCGAAGCTGGAGATCCTGAAGTTGGTCTATTAGGAGAACCATCAGGAAAATTTGACTACTATGTCCTCTACCCCAAAATAAAAGAGAACAATTCCTTGTCATCTACATATTTCTCCCCATCGTAAAGGGTGACTAAGGAAGATCGTTGGAAATGCCAATAGACAGGCCATAAATCATGATAATGTAAACTTAAGCAATCACGAGTAGTCCACCTGTCTTGGCAAAAAGAAAGCAAAGCCGGGAAACTCAATAGCAAGTTCTCTAACAAACAATTTGGCAAGAGAACAAAAAATCACTACCCTAACAAAATGAAAAATACATATGAAAAAATGAATCTAGAGAGAGTTGAAAACCTACAAAAATAAGAAATGAGCTGCAGATGAAAGCATTCCAAAACTGGGATTATGGATGGTCAAGGTTCTGGCTAGCATCAGAAAATAATACATTACAAATGAATTGAACATGGACTTGTGGAACCAATTGAGATAGACTGCGAGAATCTAAAACTCATTGGAACTTTTCAGCCATATGCTCTCGCATATCATGGTCCAAATATTGTTAACCTTAGCAGAAAAAAAAATGAAACAAAGTTCTATTAGCCACATCAACTTTTATTCATTTGTCCATCAACTAATAAAAGGTTGATGAAGGTTAACCAAAATGAAGAACAATGGCATGCATATAATGGGAAACATGACAAAATTTGAAAGTATCAGTTTTGTCCTTGCAACCATGGAGAACATTATACCAGAACACGAAGCAACATGTCTTTACAAGGGACGGAGCTAGGACAGTAATAATGTGAGGATGTAACACATTCAAGAACCATGAAGTCTAAAGTTGGATCAAGTAGTCAAGCTTTATGAACAAATCGATAGCCAAGGACAAGAAGAACCTGATTTGTCTAGTGCAACATTCGAGCTATACAAGATGGTTCAGGACCACAGAATAAACATGATAGAAATGGACAACAATATTAGCGAGAAATAACAAAGCCAAGTCAGGAACAAAATAAAAGATTATGCCTTGTGAAGTTCAGAGAGAAAGGCAGCATCGAAGTAGGACCTACAAAAATAATAGAGGACTTTCACTATTGAAAATCATATGTAACCGATCCTTTCTTCTATAAACAAGGTCAAAGTATGCCTTAAAAGGCAAAAGGACTTTCAGAGAGCGTGAAGTCTGCTGAAGTGTGAAGTTTTCTTAGAACTAGTTTGTGCAAGTGGAAGATTGCAAGTAAAGGTAGATAAAGAAGTAGGAACCATTATCATGAGCTGAAAAGAAATGTGCATGTCCAAAAAGTTAAATAAAAAGAGAAAAATAAGAGGTAGAGAGAAGATGAGGCACGAAAAAGAAAGGGAAAGAAAAAAAAAACTCACTCAAAAAGGTTTAGGGCCAGATTTACGGCCAAAGAGCCGGACCTGAATATGGCCGAAAAGAGGGCTAGAGCCTTTTTAGGGCCTGGCCGGGCTTTTTTGGGAAATTTCACAGCCTGGCCCTAGCCCTAGCCCTAGGGACCAGGCCGCACTGTTCACCATTTAGGGCCGGGCCAGCCCGGACCGTTTTAGAGCTGGGTCGGCCCAGCCCTTGGGCGGCCCGGCCCTTTTGACATCTCCATTTATAGGTTCATGAAGTGGGTCAGAGCTGTAGATTCTAGTGTCTCACTGTGTAGAATTATCCATATTAGCCTTGCCAGCGAACTAAGCTAGAAGACGCTTATTTAATTCAACTGTTCACATCAATCACTTTGGGGAATGGTAAGGGCACTAGATTGCATTAGCCCATCTTTTCGTACTAAAGATAGGCAACAATTTTGGTGATAAAAGTATAGTGAACGTGTTGAGAAGTACTGAAGTTACCAATAATATGTAGGGAATCCCATTAATCAACTTTTAGACTAAAAACATTTTTTAGGCACTTTAAATATACCCAACAACGCTGAATTAGCAAAAATCAACTAATAAATGTTAGTTTCAAGTCTCAAATAGTGTAACTAGTCATAAAGCAAGCATAATGTCACGGACCGTTTGCTAAGGAAGCTGATTTTTAGAGGTTACGCCATGCGGACACTCATTAGGCGCTTACGAGACGCTTAATGGACGCTTACTTGGCAGTGTGTGGGCAAGACTTCCGAAAGGTTCAAGACTCCTCTACATTCTTGTGTCTTGTAAATATGTGAATATTCTAGAGTAGGGAGGATATCTCTAGAATAGTGGAAGAGTATTCTAAAAGTGGTCTAGAATACTAGAGAGACTTGTAAACAGTCTAGAGAGTTCTATATAGGGAATACTATTCCTAGGATCGAATGCATCTCCACCGTCCGTTGAGGAGGTGGACTAATATATATAGCCAAAGCCATGTGTTGGCCAAGGCATCCTAGATATCCTAGACATTCAAGCAATCTTTGTACTAAAGCATTGTAGGCTTTCTCCAAGTAGTGTATTGGGAATCCTTTCCCAAACCTCTTGTGTTCCGCTGCATATTTGTTTCCAACTTTGCCCAGCTCTACAATTAGGCTGACTTAGCGAGCAAGCGGGGGCTTGATCTAGCCAAGTGCCACACGGTTTCGACTTAGGGAAGTTCAGTCCGTGACAGGTGGTATCAGAGCTTGGTTATGAAGGGTCGTGCCAAGCAAGGAGCAACAATGACAGGAAAAGATACTAACGTTGGAACATCTGGAGTGGCCGAGGAGAATGTCGTTGCGGAACGTGGGCGAGATCCATTACCACCCGCCGGTGAGAAGAAGGTTGGCCGAGGCCAAAGCAAGTCGTGTGATGCACTTGCTTCGTTGGATGGCCGAATGGGTCACTTGGAGATTGCTATGGGTGATGTCAAGGATCACGTGGGAATGGTCGAGCAAAATCTACAGCGGGCGGTGGGCGCCCAAGATGAGCTACGTGAAAGGTTCACGGAGTTGTTCAATAGTTTGCAAGAACAACTCGATGTGGTGAAGGTTGGCGCGGAGGAGATAAGGCAAGACGCGGCGATGTGCAAGAGAGCTATCGTGGGTGAAGCGATTGTCACTCCTAGTCCAAGGGTGGACACGCCAAAGCCAAAGGAGTTCGGAGGCAAGAGGGATGCCAAGGAGCTCGACAATTACATATGGCACATGGAGCGATACTTCGAGGGTGTTAGCATTATGGACGAGAAAACTAAGGTAAGAACTGCTACTCTCTATCTTACGGATACTGCAACTCTATGGTGGCGTAGGAACATTGGGATATAGAAAAGGGGTTGTACACCATAGATACATGGGAGGTGTTCAAGAAGGAGATCAAGAAACAGTTCTATCCGAAAAATGTGACCTACGAAGCAAGGAAGAAAATGAAGGAATTGAGACATAAGGGCTCGGTAAGCGACTACGTGAAGGAGTTTACGACTCTTACGCTTCATATTCCAAATATGATGGAGGATGATCTTCTCTTCAACTTCGTCGATGGCCTCCAAAGTTGGAAGGAACTTCAACGTAGGGGCGTGAAGGATGTCGATGAAGCCATAGCAATGGCAGAGTCGTTGGCGGAGTATGATAGAGGTGGGGGATCTTCAAAGTCGAAGGAGGAAGAAGAAGCTTCGGAAGGCAACCATGCCAATGGTGGGGGAAGAAGTCCCAAGGCATGGCAAAAGGGGAAGAATCAAGCTAGCACGAGCAAGTCCGAGGGCCATGGCAAGCTAGAGGAAAAGCGAGTCAAGAACAAGCCCAACGACGGATGCTTCTTTTGTGGAGGGCTGCATTGGACAAGGGATTGTCCGCGACAAGGCAAGATGGCTACCTTAGTCAAGGAGAAGGAGGATTCCAAAGGCGACATGGTGCGCATAGGCTAGCTCCAAGTCCTAAATACGCTCTAAAGGAGGAATGTGCTGTAAATCCCAACGGGTGAAGGACAAGCTTCTAAGAGCGAGGGGTTGCTTTACATGGAAGCAAAGTTGAATAGGAAGCCTGCTCATGTGTTAATGGATACGGGGGTGACTCATAACTTCAGCACGATAGAAGAGGCTGAGCGGTTGGGCCTCAATGTGGTTGACGGTGGAGGTTGGCTAAAAACTGTCAACGCCAAAGCAAAGCCTCTACAAGGCACAGTTTGACGAGTGGAAATGTGTCTTGGCAAATGGAAGGGGCTTGTGAACTTTTTTGTCGCACGGTTGGATGATTTCAAGGTGGTGTTGGGCCTTGATTTCTTGTGACAGGTAAATGCCTTAGTGTCACCGTATAATAACACGGTGTGCATTATGGAGAAGGGTTCAGCATGTGCGGTGCCTATGTTTGGCGGAACATCGAGCACCGTGACTTCTATGCTGCTATCGGGTATGCAAATAGTGAAAGGAGTCAAAGATGTGGAAGCCAGGAGTGAGGGCACCTACTTGGCATGTCTCAAGGAAGACCACATTGTGCCTACGACCGGGCAGCCACCAAAGGAGTTGGTGGGCGTCCTCAAAGGGAAGAAGGACGCTATGCCGCGGGAGCAACCACCTAGGGAAAAGGTGGATCATGAAGGCAAGCTTGACCAGGGGACCAAGCCACAAAATGTGGCACCATGTGGGATGACGCCACCAAAGGTGGAAAAATTGTCGACTACTTCGAAGGCAAAGGGGGAGATCGTCAAGCTAATCAAGGAGGGCCTACAGCGCGATCCCTTAGCCAAAGAGTTACTACAGCTTACAAAGAGTGGGAAGACCCAACGATATCGAGTGAAGGGAGACCTACTCTATACAAGGGATGGACCAGTGTACGTGCCGAAGTGGAGAGACCTAAGGAAAGTGGTCATACAGGGGAGTCATGACACTCAGTCGACAGTGCATCCGAGGCATCGACGGACATATGCCTTGGTGACTATGGCATACTTTTGGCCTCAAATGAAGAAGGAGGTGCAAATGTGTGTCAAGACTTTTCATGTGTGCCGACAAGTTAAGGGGGAGAGTCAAGCCGATGAGGCTAAACTTTTAGATGCATCGCAAGTTTTGCATGACTTGCAAAGGCGCAAGGCCAAGTACGTGCTTGGGGAATGGCTTGAACAAGGACGAGGTGTTCCACCAAAGCAGCACTACTTAGTCAAGTGGAAGG
This sequence comes from Escallonia herrerae, assembly GCA_033070095.1. Classification (NCBI taxonomy): domain Eukaryota; kingdom Viridiplantae; phylum Streptophyta; class Magnoliopsida; order Escalloniales; family Escalloniaceae; genus Escallonia; species Escallonia herrerae. The sequence goes on along the minus strand of JAVXUP010000255.1, from coordinate 37,176 downwards.
GATTGTCGGAGCACGAAGCGAGTTGGGAGTTATCGGAAGAGCTCGGACAATTCGAAGACTTCGTGGATCGCTATCCCGAGGAGGTTGCGACGAGGGCGTCGCACAATTAGGTGGGGGAGAATGTCACGGACCGTTTGCTAAGGAAGCTAATTTTTAGACGTTATGCTATGCGGACACTCATTAGGCGCTTATGAGACGCTTACTTGGCAATGTGTGGGCTAGGCTTCCGGAAGGTTCAAAACTCCTCTACATTCTTGTGTCTTGTAAATATGTGAATATTCTAGAGTAGGGAGGATATCTCTAGAATAGTGGAAGAGTATTCTAGAAGTAGTCTAGAATACTAGAGAGACTTGTAAATAGTCTAGAGAGTTCTAGATAGGGAAGACTATCCGTAGGATCAAATGCATCTACACCGTCCGTTGAGGAGGTGGACTAGTATGTATAGCCAAAGCCATGTGTTGAACAAGGCATCCTACATATCCTAGACATTCAAGCAATCTTTGTACTAAAGCATTGTAGGCTTTCTCCAAGTAGTGTATTGGGAATCCTTTCCCCAACGTCTTGTGTTCCACTGCATATTTGTTTCCAACTTCGCCCAGCTCTACAGTTAGGCTGACTTAGCGAGCAAGCGGAGGCTTGATCCAGCTAAGTGCCGCACGGGTTCGACTTAGGGAAGTTCAGTTCGTGACAATAAGCTCCGCACCTTAACGCAGTCCAAGCACCTTAGGGCTAACTTAAGATCTAGCATGTCCAGGTTTTCACAGGTTTCACATTGGAAATCTATAATATAATCATGTATATATTCTGGTGAATATGTAGGTTACACGTTAATTGGAGGACCAAATGAGCCTTCCCAAACATATTTAATGTGGAAAAACATCTCAAAGGTATGATATTTTTATTGTATTATTGTTTCTCCTTTTTGCTTTTATGGACTATGATGCCCAAACGAAATGATATCCAGCTAAGAATTAAATCGGAAAAAAGATCATGAAAAGAAAGTATTCTAGTGTGCTTTTTTTTGCTTCATTTTTTTTACCACATTTTGTAACATGTGCTATTGTGGAGCACTAGAATATGACTACTCGAAGTTACAGAAGTGAAAAGCCGATGGATTTACTAGAACTAAGATTTAGGGGTTGGTTTACTATGCTTGACAAGAAAGAAGGTTATGGAAACTTGACCATTGGTTGAGGCTGCGAGAATTGGACCCTGACGAGCTCCTTTCTAGAACCCTTCCTAGTAGGCTATGAGTACTGAACTAAGGTTTCCCTGCCAATCCCAATTATTTATTTAGTATAAAAGGAATAACACTAAAAGCTCGCATTTACATAAGTCAAGTGAAGAAGATAAGCAGGAAGCTCATCCTTTTAAACTATATATATTTATAAAAAAATTTTTTAAAGGGAACAACCAAAATTTCTAGTCATTTAAAGTCACAAGACAGTCTCATTAGAAGCAAGGAAAATGGCTTGTCGTCTCATATTGTTTCTGCGTCTTACCTTGTTTGCAGCAATATCAACGGCACGCAAAGTAGCAGCCGTGAATCAGCCCTTGTCTGGTTTTCCTACTGAATGTGGCGAGCTTAGAGATATTCCTTTCCCTTTTGGTATAAGCCCAGAATGCTACCTTGACAGTTCTTTCCTTATCACTTGCAACCGAGCTCCCATTCTCCCAAGCATTTTTGCGTTTCCGTTGTCGTAGCGCGCAGTTGCTATGACGAGTCTGGAGCGCCAATCGAAGGCAAGAGCAAGTCCCCGCACCTTAAGCTGTCGAAATTTCCTCTCTTCAATATTTATAACAAGTTTACTGCGATTGGCTGTGCCATGGCTGGGTAATCCAAGAAAATGGCGGACAGAATTACTCTAGCGGATGCTTCTTTGATTTGACTGTTAGTCGCATGTGGGTCAGAGCCGTAGATATATATATATATATATATATATATATATATATATAGAGAGAGAGAGAGAGAGAGAGAGAGAGAGAGCGGATCTAACTTAAAAAAAACCGTCTTCCGCTACATTGTATAGCGGACATGCATTTTGTCCAAAATGCCCCCGCCATCTGGTACAATGCCCGTCCGCTTCACTGTGTAGCGGACGAATTTTTGACCCGACACGTTGTTAGCCAAAAAGTCGTCTGTTACACAATGTAGCGGACTACTTTTTGGCTCACAAATGTCATATTTGTCCCCTCTCCATCCGCTATACTATTTGGCAGAAAGTTAGATACTTTTAATTTATCCAAACTCATAACCGTCCGTTAGATAATATAACCTTATTTTGTGAGTCTTCTTCTTGTTCACAAATCTTTCCGGTGGCGCTAGCAAGTTGATTTACGATTTGTGTGTTCTCGAGCCCTTGAATCTTCCAAAGAATTCTTTAAATCGTTCAATTAACCATGTAAATTCACAAATCAATAATTTATTTATATATAATCTTGAGTTTGTGGGTATTGAGCATAATTTTGATGTTGTATTATGTATGTACAGATGTGCATGCATATATATAGATGATGTATTATAAAAATGCTAGCATTGGCAAAGCTAGATTTGCCAACGTTCACTACAAATTTCCATATTTGATGTTTTTGCATATAATTTCAATCTTGAAATGGCCTTCAACCTCGGACCCGAAGATCCCTCCGTATTGTACGACCAAGCAAATCATATGTGTACATCCATTTAATTTGGAACGGTATATTTATTTAGCTTCAATCATCCGCTATATTGTTTACCTTTTGCTTAAATAGTCTTTGTTAATTCATAGGAAAGAGCAATATTTAATACAGTAGAAGTAACCGAACTATTTGGAGAGTGGAGGTTGAACAAAACACAGAAAATATTGTTTCGTGGAATGTGTTTTGGGATTTTTACCTATGGTACAATTTTTTAGCAACTTGACCGGACCTTAATAGGTGTCCTTGTTTAACGGTGGAGAAGTGAAACGAATATGTTTTACAACCCGCTTAGAGAAATAGCAATAATCGTAAAGGATGTGGGGATGATCTTAAGATTACCCCTGACAGGACAGTCGATTATTCCTACTAGGGTTTCCATAACAAATAAAAGAGTTGCTAGGGACTTCTTTAGTTCGATACCCGAGAGCGAACTTGGGAATGGCAGAATAAAGTTAAGGTGGTTGGTAGAGACATTCAAGGTTTTGCTAGAGGACTACACGAAGGAGATGCTTGTAAAGCACGCAAAGGCTTCATGCCATGGGTGATGGGGGCAATTATATTCCTAACGACAACAAAGAACACGGTTCACGTTAAATATTTTGCTCTTGGGTAACCTGCAGGAGATGGGGACTATGCTTTGGGTGCAACCATGCTTGCATACTTGTATCGTGCATTGCACAAGGCAATGAGCCCGACTATAAAGCTATATGTGTATGCCTATCATTGTTGCAGGTATATCATATAACTCCTTTTAATTTCTTTTGTGTATGCCTCTTAGATTGATGAGCATGAGCATTCAAGCTCATAAGTTTTCTATTAATTTTCAATTAAATTTGATCACATAAGTTTTGCATTCAATTTGTAGTGTTTAAAGTTGCTTATGATTTAATTGGATGTAGGTTGATGACTCGCTTCCCTTCTTACAGAAACTGAATGAGAGGAAGGATCTGCTAGATACCATGGAAGCGGATCATTGTTCCCATGCTGAGATCTTGGCACATGGCTGTGGAGATTTTATGAGGGGCTATACAGGATAGCCTTCGGACGTGAGCCCAAAAATGGATTACCCCTCGTGGCAGCCTTCGCATGTGAGCGAGGGAATGGGTGATCCGTTAAGGCAGGCTTCGGGGGTGAGCCAGGGAGTTTGTGGTCTCTTGGGAGCTGGAATGGGTGATGCTTGGGGGCAGCCTTCGGGTATGAGCCAGGGAATGATGGCTCACTGGGATAACTGGTATTTGGTTTGCTATGAATCACAGGCTATGGTGATTTTAGTCCTCGACAATCTCCACAATGATGTCCCCTTGATGTCTGTGAAAGACCTCTGCAAAGAATCAACTGGCTGCTATGGTAAGCTTTACATTCTTGTTCTAGTTTTTCTATTTTTTTTAATTTGCTCACTGTAATTCATATCTCGTAGCTTATGCCATTTTTATTCTTCTGTAGGATACATTTTGTGCCATGCTTCACTCTCCCAGTGGACAAAAAGTACCAGTAGGGCCGAATCTCGAAGTTCGATTGAAGAAACATAGGCCCATGCAAAATAATCTATCGGATTGCGGTGTCCTTGTCTTGATGTACATGGACTGCAACTGTCGGTCAGAGAGCCTGAAAAAGGCCAATTGGAGCAAAGAAGACATACAAAACTTTAGATATCGGATAGCTTGGCAAATTGATTGGGGACAGTCTATACTAGTTAGGAATATTATAAATCCTGCTACACCAAATGCCAGATAACATTAGACGTATACTTTTATGTAATAAAAATGCATTTCAGTATTTCATGTGTTTATGAAATTTTAAGTGTTTATGGTTTTTCATTCTGGATGGATGTGGTGCATTATAGTTGAGTATTCTTTTGAGAATGTTGTGTTGTGGTTGACTGTTACTTTTGAGAATGTTATGTGTTGTGGTTGTTGAGTATTACTCGAAACATGTTGATGGTGGGTAAGAAAATGAAGGAACAAAGATTTTAATTAGTCTGTGGAGCCGTCCACCACATAGTGTAGCCGATGGTTGAGCAAATATTTTTATGACCAAATACTTTTGAGAATGTTATGTGTTGTGGTTGTTGAGTATTACTCGAAACATGTTGATGGTGGGTAAGAAAATGAAGGAACAAAGATTTTAATTAGTCTGTGCAGCCGTCCACCACATATGTAGCGATGGTTGAGCAAATATTTTTATGACCAAACCATCTGCTACATTGTCTGGCGGATGTCCAAAATGGGATAATTTTTTCTAAGTATGGATGACCATTATTTCTATTAGGGCATTCGCAACATTGTATAGTGGACGGCCAAAAAAGGCAAATTTTTTTCCAAGTGTTTGAGGTTAATGTTTCTGCCTAGCCGTCCGCTACATAGTCTAGCCGACAGTGTAAAAGCAAGGATTGTTTGTGCCTAGCCGTTCACTACATAGTATAGCGGATGATGTAAAAACAAGATATTTTTTAAAGTGTTGAAGGCTATTTTTTCTGCTAGGCCATCCATAATATTGTCTGGCGAATGGCCATAATATTGTCTGGCGAATGGCCATAATATTGTCTGGCGGATGGCCAAAAAAGACCAAATTTTTTCTAAGTGTTTGAGGCCAATGTGTCTGCCTAGCCGTCCGCTACATAGTCTAGCAGACGACGTAAAAGCAAGATTTTTTTCTAGTTGTTGGAGGCCATTATTTCTGCCTAGCCATCTACAACATATATAGTCTAGTGGATAGCAAAAAATGGCCGAATTTTTTCTAAGCGTTAGAGGCCAATGTTTCTGCCTAGCCATCCGCAGTACTATGTAGCGGACAGTGTAAAAGCAAGAATTGCTTCTGCCTACTCGTCCGCTAGACTATCTAGCAGATGTCGAGCAGAAGTTACCTTTTTTAAAAGCATTGCATGTTAGATGGTAAACGGATCACTGCAAGAGTACATTAAAATTCAGATGGTAAAGGAACATAATTTTCGTGAATAACCCAACATTATATCAAAAACTTGAATGTGAATTAAAAAAAGATTATTGCAAGGTCTATAATTCAAGTACAACGTCCATAGACTTGATTATTACAAAGTCTATAGACTAAAGGTTGTTCCTAACCTACTTTGGGAGAACCCAAGGGCCCACCAGGGGTCCCGTTTCGCAAGAAATGTTACATATTCAACGGTCAATTTTTCAATGCTTACAAGCCGGTCAAAGCGACACAAACCCAGATCACTTGAGTTGCTCGTGAAACAACCTTGGGGTGCCTTCCCCTTTAGGGGGGGTCGGCCACCTTAGAGGGTCGGCCACCTTCCATTCCAATGGGTCGACCCTATCCCTTCACTTCTCTTCAAGGGGCCATGCAATGTCCGCGACACCCGTCGCCCGCGCGCCGTCTATGCCACCTCCTTCCCCCATTGCCTGGGCACCATCTCTGTGACCCCAGTAGCCAGTCGCCTGTGTGTCGTCTCCACGATGCCCATTATTTGCACCCACGTGCCGTCTCCACGACCCTCATCGCCCCACGCGCCATTACCATACATATTCCGTCGCGCCTATGCGCTGCGCTGCTGATACAGATGTGCCCCCAGGCTCTCCATCACCATGTCCTGCCCCCAGCACCATACGCACTTCATTGTGCCCATGCGCCACAATCATGTTACACACCACACTCATTCACCACACCATGCGCACCTTGCCTTAGTGGTGGAACATGCTTCAACCCACTCTCTGGAGTGTGCAGCATCCTGCAAGGATAGGCGACTTTTCTAGGACACTATCTCTTCCAGGGAGCTATTCAACTCCCCTTCTGCGAGGTTGATGACTCCTCGAGGATGCTACCGTGACGCGCTCCCAGTGCTCCGGCATAAAGACTCACCTGCGAGGATAGGCAACTCCTCCGGGACACTATATTCGTCAAGGAGCTTTTCAACTCCACTTCTGCCAGGTAGACGGCTCTTCCAGGATGCTACCTCGGCCAGTCAGGTAGACGGATCCTCCGGGATGCTACCTTGACGCACTCCGAGTGCTCCAGCACAAGGACTCACCAGCGAGGAAAGGCGACTCCTCCGTGACACTATATCCACCAGGGAGCTTTTCAACTCCCCTTCTGCCAGGTAAACGGCTCCTCCGGGATGCTACCTTGGCCCCTCAGGTAAACGGCTCCTCCACGATGCCACCTTGGCCCATCAGGTAAACGGCTCCTCTAGGATGCTACCTTGGCACGCTCTGAGTGCTCCGGCACAAGGACTCACCCACCAGGATAGGCGACTCCTTCGGGACACTATATCTGCCTGGGATATTTTCAACTCCCCTTCTGCCAGGTAGACGGCTCCCCTGAGATGTTACCCTGGCCTGTCAGGTAGATGGCTCCTCTGGAATACTACCTTGATGCGCTCTGAGTGCTTCGGCACAAGGACTCACCCGCAGGATAGGCGATTCCTTTGGAACACTATCTCCGTCAGGGTGTCTTCATGATTGGCCTATGTGCTCCGTCACTGGGGCTTGCGTTGGCACATCTAGGGACTATGACCCCCGGGTCACTCCAAGACGGGAGCGGGTCTTCGAATGGCATTGCGAGTAGTTTGACTGGCAATTGGGCAATCGGTCTTCCCTACCGCTGCCAGGACTGTGGGACCTATAAGGGCTTGGATTGGTGGCTAAGTCAAGGGGGGTTCTCTAGCCACAACGACACTGTGCGAGCCAGTCTTTCCAGACAGATACATCGATGCTGTGCAGGGCAGGTGGGGTAAATATGTGATTCGACAGTCTGTGGAGCATCGGCAGCTGTGGACTCCTCGGTGATGTGTCACTCCCGAGAAGCCCCACGTGTCATGTGATGACATCATCATCTCAACCTCTATAAATAAAGGTCTTGGGAATTCATTTAGAGGACATCAGACTTTCAGATTCCTAGAATTCACTCCCACATTGACTTTCTCTCTCTAGAATTCTAGAGAGAAAAACATACAGGACCTTGACTCTGGACCTACGCATCAGACCGTGACTATCGTCATGTATTCACCTTACGCCATCGCTCTCGCAGCACTTCCACCCTCAGGCTCTGTCTGAGAAGCCCTTGGTCTCTGCCCTTGCTCCACCCTTGTTGCGTCCCACATCAGCACACTTAGCATCTGACTCAGACTGCATTCCTTGTGGCACCTCTACTTTGACTGCGAACCCCACTTTCCTTGGCATCACTTTGGCAACTCCACTGGGGAGGTGAACATCGTAGTTCAGTTCGTCCCTTGCCTGACACACCCAAGCAACCATGCCTCAGCAAAGCAGGCCTATCAAGGCTATTAGCCAAAGCCTCAATGTAGCCATCCAAGAGGAGCATCACCTCGAGGACCAAGAAGAGACGAGCCATAACTAACTCCAGGCTCCCCCCAGGATGGATGCACCTAATGTAGCTACGTTCGTCAACGCCACAATCCAACACCTCACTCTTACCATCATCGAACTCCAAGACTCTCAATCTTCTCTTATGGCTGTTATCTTAGAAATGCAAAAATCAATCCAAGTCTTAACGTCACAGTCGTCGACTTCCCAAGGCCTCAGAGCTCCCCACCCTGTGCACGCTGCTCACCCTGTGTAATCCCAGGCTCTGGAGTTGGCCTGTGTCATCCCAGGCTCTGGAGTTGGCCCCTCCTGCTCAGATACAACCTTCAAGGCCTGGGCTAGTTTCAGACACTGCTCAGGTCCCAGTGTCGCGACCACCGCTGCCTTGGTCCTCTGGGCCCTCGGCAGTAAGACTCGTGGCACCTCAGCCCACGGTGCCATGCCTTACCCTCGCTCGAGGTACTTTGGAGACTCACGACTCAATTGAGATGGAGCCTAACACAAACACAACCAGCCGACACCTAAACAAAAGTCATTCCCCTAGCTTGCTTCAGTTAGCGCTTCCTAACGACCGATCTCTCACCACTAGCACTACCCCTGTGCAGACCACGCTCCAAGAAGTTGTTCCCCACCAACAACCCCTCTCTACCATTGTCATTCCCCTAATGCCTTGGGTCACCCCGTTTGGGGGCTCTGGTGTCAAGATCATCCCAATAGGACACAAACCCTCGAATGCTTTGAATGTCACCAAGCATGACCTTGATGCCATCCTCCGCCATCTTAAGCAGTCATTCATACCACACTCTCCCTCTAAACTGTCTGGCCATGCTCTCTACTCTTGTGACCTCGCCACGAAGCCCTACCTTGTCAACTACAAGCAACCAGCCTTCACCTTGTTTAATGGCAAAGAGGGCAACGCCCGTGAGCACCTCACTTGTTTCGCTGGCTCCCTAGAGCACTATGGAGAGGATGACACTTTGAAGCTTTGGGGATTTCACAAGTCCCTGACTAGCCTCACATATTCTTGGTATCATCAAATGCCTGATGGTACTATCCACTCCTGGTCTGACATGGTCCAACTCTTCCTTGACAAGTTTCATTATGAAATAGAGCGTGTGACCATCGTTGACATTGCCAGAATCCGCCAGAACCCTGGTGAAGACCTCAATACCTATGTTACGTGATTTCATCACAAGTGCTTGGAGTGCACTGACTGCAGCAAGGATAAGATCTTTGTACCCATTTGCATCAAGTACATGAAAGACACATATAGGATCTACCTTGAAAACCTCTAGCTTCGATCTTAGGGACACCTCAAGGAAGCTGCACGATGCACATATGACTCAGTCGGTCCGTCAAGGACCCTGAAGCCCCAAACTCAACTTGCTCTGGCCATGACAGTGTAAGCAGCCAGTGATTATGACAACAGCCACAAGTGCCAATTCCAAGGAAGGGATGGGCACCCTGATAAGAGAAGGCAGCCGACGCTTACCCCGGAATACCCCTGCGACTTGAAGACAGTCAAAGCTCTCCTCGAGACCTGGGTCAACGACAACTCCATAACCCTGCCCGATGCCAAAGAACCTACCCCAGAAGACCTAGCTCATCCCAACTATTACCCCTATCATCGGACAGTCGGGCACAGCCTCAATTGGTGCAGGGGCCTCAAGTTTGCCTTCGCTAACAAGATTGTGTCCGGTGAGCTCAAACTCTAAGTGTGCAATATGTACCCCACTAGCCCACGCCCTAGCCTGCCCTAGTGAATTTTCTGCAATTGTAATTTTTTCCTTCATTTTTCAAGTTTCAATGTGCTCACTTTTCTTGTACAAAGGCATGTTACCTCCCTATGTTATCAATGAAGTTGCATTTTCTAAACTTAGAAAATTTTTCAACTCTACTGACACCACCCTTCATGCCATCTCCAAATCCCTTGGGGGCTTCACCCCTTTCCCATAGCGACTTGGTAGGTGGTGCACGGGGTGGCTCGAGCCACGCTACCTGTCGCTTCTGTGACTCAGCCGGTCGTCAATGCCAGCTCGCCATCCTAAGTCCCCCCTCACTCTCATCTCAACCCCTTGTGGTCTCGGTCGTATCACCACCCCATATCCAATTTTTTTCTTTCGACACTTAAAAAAAATTCTTCATTTTTTGTGATCGGGTCACCACCCCTCGCAGCCTCCCTTGGCTGCCTTGCCCCAGCTCAACACTTAGAAAAATTTTAACGAATTTTTTTCATACCCCTCCCACCAACCCCCTCATCCTCTTCCAACACTTAAAAAAATTTCAATAATAATTTTCACCCCCCTCCATTCTATGCTCTTTCCAACACTTTGAAAAATTTCTCAACACTTTCTTACTGCCTGCTCGCGATAGGGTCACCACCCTCTCATCCTCTTTCTATACTTAGAAAAATTTTCATAAATTTTTTTTCACCCTCTAGTGCTCTCTCCAACACTTTTTCAATGAAAATTTTCATCTCCCCCCAACCCCCCCTCATTCTCGCCCTTTTACCTAAAAATCTTTCTTCATCAAAAAATTTCACACCTCTCATTCTCTTTATATACACTTTGGAAATTCCTTGGGGGCCTCCCTCCTTGGGACAAACAAAAAGAAGAATTTTATTCAATTCAAAAAACTCATAAATCAAATTCAGATTGGGCAAACCTAGCTTGACCCGCCCTATGTATCTGACCCACGCCTCTCCTTCCCAAAGGGAACCTAAACCAGCCTTGCTTCCTAGATCCCACCTACCCGATTCATGCCGGCAAACCCGACCCGAAAACCCCAAACCCTAATTACCTTTTCCTCTTACCTGGTGCTGCACCCCATGCCCAGCCAAGGCTTGTGCCACCGCCCCTTCTACCAACTGTCCTATAGCCGGTCGTTGCCCCTCCATCGCCGTTGACTTCTCTCACTCTCCCTCTCCCCCATTTTCTTCTCTTTTAACCCATCGTGACCGACCTATCTTCCCCTTACCGAGCCCCCCCGGCCGACTCCCTCTCTCCCCCATGCCCGTAGCAGCCTACTGCAGCTGCTGCGGCTAACTTCCTTCTCTCCTCCCCATCTTCTCCTTCCCCTTCTCCAAGCTTTGGCCATTCTACCCAAGGACCAAGGCCGACCCCCTACCCTGTCGACCACCCTGATCGACCCTTATCTCCCTTTCCCATATTCTTTTCCCCACCCCAGCCGACTCCTCCACACCCTCTTCAGCCATCACCCACACACCCTCAAGTCAGCCCACTAACCTTCGACCACCAAACTTTGGCTTCCCTACCCTTCAGCCCTTTAAACACCCCTTCGGCCTCCCACTTTCAGCCCACGACCACACCCAAAAGTTGACGACCACCCCCTCGGCCGACAACACATGCACTGTCACGCGACGCCTGTCACCGGTGCACTATCACAGCGATGCCCGTCGTATGGGCATCGTCTCCGCGACCCCTTGTCACCCGTACCCCTGCACCTATCGCCATACCGCCGCATCAATGCACATCATTCAAAGGCTTCAGTAGGTAGTGCGCAGGACGGCTCGAGCCATCTACTCTACATCATCATCATCCAGTGACAATGTCAACAATTCTAGGGCCAACAGACACAAAAAATTCTTCTTAAGTATGAACTTACAAGTATACATGCAGTGCCTATTCGGGTTTCCCCTTCGCGCACACCATACACAGGGGGCTTTTGTTCCTAACCTACTTTGGACGCACCCAAGGGCCCACCAGAGGTCCTGTTTTGTGCGACACATCATATATTCAACAGTCAATTTTTTAATGCTCATAAGTCGGTCAAAGCGACACAAACTCAAGTCATGTGAATTGCTTGTGAAACAACCTTGGTGTGCCTTCCCCCTTAGGGGCGTTGACCACCTTCCCCTTCAAGGGGTGGACCCTATCCCTTCACTTTTCTTCAAGGGCCATGCATTGTCCGGGACACCCATCGCCCACCGTATTCGCAACCTCCTTCGCCCGTTGCACAGGCACCATTTCCTCGACCGTCTCCCATCGCCCATCGTCGTCGCCTACGCCCATGCGCCACCTCCACGACCCCTGTTGCCCCGCACCGTCACCATACAAACTCTGCCCACCCTTGCATCATGCTACCGATACAGCCGTGCCCCAGGGTTTCTGACATAATTTTGTGCCCCCGGCACCATGCGTACTTCATTGCACCCATGCGCCAAAATCATGTTACATGCCCCCTGGGCACCACACTCATTCACCATACCATGTGCACCTAGCCTTGGTCATGGAACATGTTTCGACCCACTCTCTATAGTGTGCAGTATCCCACGGGGATATGAGACTCCTCCAGGACACTATCTCTGCGAGAGGGCTTTTTAACTCTACTTTTACCAGGTAGACGGCTCCTCTGGGATGCTACATTGGACCGTTGGGTAGACGACTCCTCTAGGATGCTACCTTGATGCGCTCCAAGTGATCTGGCACAAGGACTCACCCGCAAGGATAGGCGACTCCTTCTGGACACTATCTCCACTAGGGAGCTTTTCAACTCCCTTTTTTCCAGGTAGACGGCTCCTTCAGGATACTACCTTGATGCGCTCCGAGTGCTCCAGTACAAGGACTCACCAGCGGGATAGGTGACTCCTCCAGGACACTATTTTTGTCAGGATATTTTCGTGACTGGCCTACGTGCTCTGGCACTGGGGCTTGCATTGGCACCTCTAGGGACTATGACCCTCGGGTCACTCCTAGATGGGAGCAGGTCTTCGGAGGGCATCGGGCCTAGTTTACCTGGCAGTTGGACATCGGGTCTTCCTCACTGCTGCCAGGCTTGTGGGACTCTACTAGGGCTTGGATTGATGGCTAGATCAAGGTTCTCTGGCCACACCAATGCTGTGGGAGCCAGTCTTTCCAGATAGACAGAGCGATACTGTGCAGGGCAGGCTAGGTGAATATGCGACTCGACAGTCCGTGGAGCACCGGTGGCTATGGACCCCTTGGTGACGTGTCACTTCCAGGGAATGTCACGTGTCGTGTGATGACATCATCATCTCAACCACTATAAATAGAGGTCTTGAGAATTCATTTAGAGGACTTCAGATTTTTAGATTCCCATAATTTACTCTCACTTTCACTTCTCTCTCTAGAATTCTAGAGAGACAAAACATACAGGACCTTGACTCTAGACCTAAGCATTAGACCGTAACTATCATCATGTATTCATCCTGTGCCATCGCCCTCATAGCATTGCCACCCGCAGGCTCTGTATAGGAAGCCCTTGGTCTCTACGCTTGCTCTACCCTTGCTGTGTCCCACGTCAGCACATTTGGCATCGACTCGGACTGCATTCCTTGTAGCACCTTTACTTCGACTGTCCACATTCCACTTCATCTTCTTCTTCCTCATCTTGCAAACCCCTGGACTTATCCCCAGTGCCTTGTAAGGGTTTCGTTTGTCATGGTTGGTCATTTTGTAGCGCTCTGCATACTTTCTCAATTTTTTAGGTTGGGTTGCTTGTACAATAGAACTCTTCATCCGAGTAATTCTCTTGCGGCCTTTCGTTTGTGATATAATTGGATATGAAGGCCATATATCATTGTCTTCTTCCTCAACCAACTCATCATCTTCTGATCCATGTATAGGTTCATTGTCAATCGCATTGCTAACTGAAGTTACTTCAAACTTGTCAACAATGGGATATTGCTTCTCCACTATATCGCAGAGATATTGATATCTGGCCATTGTAGCAAAACCCTTTACAGACAAGCGTGTAAACATTGTCACCAGATTATTATATTGCAACATCTCTGATTCTTCAAAATCAGTGTATGGATGTTCCGGAAAAGCAATAGTACCATGAAACCTATTTGTAACCTTAGTCCACCGCAGCAAAATGTATTTTATCGAGGATTTCCTTGATATTCACTACAAGAATTAATGTCTTTAGCGACCGCAATTAGCGATCGCTTTTGTGGCAGTCGCTAAATTGATATTTAGCTACTGTTTTAGCGACCGACATAAGTAGCAATCGCTAAGTCTAGGAAAAAAATGGCAGGGTCAAACAAAAAAAATGGCGGCACATTTGGCAACCACTTTATTTGTCGCTGACTTAGCGATCGCTAAACCTGTCACTAAATTTAGTGACCGCATTTAGCAGTCGCTAAATGGGTTATATAAAATGCCCTAATCTCTCTCTCTCTCTCTCTCTCTTTATACTTCTCTTTCCTTCTCTCTCTGCCCTAATTGATCCACCCCGCCACTAACGACACCGACGCTGCGACCATAATTTTTGGCCACCGCCAAGCCAAGCTACCACAATCACCACACAGAGACACGCGCACGGACCTGAGCAACCATATTTCATACCATATCGCTCGGGATCACCTCTCCAATATCTGAGATCTCAAATCTCTCTTTCCATCGCGCCGATATGTTTTTTTCTAAATTACTTTGCTTCTTTCCCATTTTTTGATCTCCATGATTGTTACCTGTGGATGTATTCAAGAAGAAGTAGCGAACGGAGTGATGCTTTTTGTTTAGCTAGTTTTTGATCTCCATGACCGTTTCCCATTTTGTTTAGCTTGTTTCTGATGCATTTTGTTTAGCTAGGTAGGATGAAAGCAAGCAATTGCGAACCGGTTATAAATGGTACAAATTTTAGGATATATATGAGCTTATACATTTTCTTAATTGAATATACTCACAAGGTTATACTTTCTACGTAGTTTTGCTCATATCTGTGAGAAAGAAACATATTATAAAGAATAGGGCAGCTATAGCTGGACTTATAAAAATTCTGTTTGCTAAAGAGGTTTAATTAACATGGATGATGGTTAATTTTCTTAAATGTAAAACCTTTTTCCTAGAAGTAATAACAAAATCTAAAGTATGAAAGTAAATGACATGAATTCTATTATGTGTAATTTAGGAATTCATAATTGCTAGTTCCCTGTGTAACAGATTACGAGTAGTTTGACTCGTATAAACTGACGTGGAGTATGGTTATCACATAGCATAATGAACATGGAATTTTCTTTTAAGATATGTATTGGAAGCCGTGGTTTGTAACCACGATTTCAAGGCATTTTTGTTTTTGAATAAAATCCCAACACTCTACGTTAAATGCAAAAAGACCAAATAACTTCTTTTTTTTTCTTTTTCTGTGTCTGTTTGCAAAATTACCTTTTAGAATATAAAGTTGTTCTTTAGGCTGTGCTAAACTACGCGAAACAATTTATAATATGTGCTATCTTCTACTACCAAAAAGGAAAGAAAAAAAAACTACAACTAAGCTATGCTTGCTAGATTGAGTAAGATCAAGCACTCTGTAAAAGGACACAGGCACAGTAAATAACTTCAAGCGAAGAAGATAGACCTCGAAGCCTTGAATATGGCCTTTTCCTCATACCTCCAAGTGATCTCAGTGGAGCCGCATTATATGCGTACAATGGCGAGAATGAAGCCTTTTTGCAGGTCTAGTCGTTGAGAGTTCGACAATTTTGAAACTTACTTCCTATGCAAAAATTTGAGGAAATGTGCGAAAGAGGTAGAAGTTGCTACTCATGAATGACTGGTGCAACTTTGGCCAGCAATTGCATTAATAGCGTAAGCCGTTTGATGTTTCTGCTTATCATTATTAACTGGCAGTGACCTTGGGCCACTGCATCATAGTTATATGGTTTGGTTACTTAAGTTAAATAAGCAAGCATGGAATGCTTGGGGACAAACTTGGAGGGGCTTTTGAGCTTACTTGGTTGTTGAAACATATTGAGACCTTGTAGAACCTTCAAAATCAACGAGTTTAGTGGATTGTGGTTTTAGGCTTTACATTATCTAGATTATGATTAGTAGCCTTGTTACGCTTCACTTGATTATTGCATTTATTTACGATATGCAAATTAGTAGTTGATCAATGCTTTTAATAGCAATTTTGTAGCTTTTTTTGTAGATCGGTAGTTGATCAATGCTTGTTATTAACTATTTTGTAGCTTATAACATCATGAACACAGTCATTCCATTATTTTTTAGTTATTTTGTTCTTTTTTCTTGGGTGACTGAAATTCTGTTGTCATATATCAGTATCTTTCCCAAGATAATGAGCCTTGGTGACTGAAATCTTGTGCATTTGAGAATTGTGATTATTAATTGATAATTTTAGGTTTTTTAATTGTGTTTTCAAATTGAAGGTTAATTTGGAACTCGACTTGTATAGGTTTGACAGGTAGTGAGAGATATACATATCATGTCAGTGGATAGAAGTTGGATGCAACAGAGGATTGCTCCAAGTGGGATTGGGGTATCGAAAGAGTTTAGACAGGGATTGAATGGGTATATTCTCTTTGCTTTGAATCAACGAGAATTTGTGGATGACAGTAAGATTAAATGTCTGTGCAATGATTGTCAGCTGTTAATATGGAAAACCTCCGATGTTGGAAAACCTCCGACGATGTAACTTTTGATCTGTTCCGTATAGGTTTTATGAGTAACTATATGAATTGGACTCAGCACGGGAAACCAATTTTGAGGGTGCCCACTGAGGTCACCGCTGAGTTCAAACACTATAGTCCTAGAGATTCGGAATTTTCCTAGAATCAACATATGGTAATGGAAGCTGGGCCCAGTGGGATTAACTGGGATAACTATTTTAACGATGGTAATCCTAATATGGAAGAAGAGCCAAACCGAGTGCACAGAAGTTTTATAAATTGTTAAAGACTCTGAGGAGCCAATATGGAATGGAAGTACAAAGCACACCAAGTAATCTGTTATGACGAGGATGCTACACTTAAATTCTGAGCATGGTCTAAGTGATAGAGGTTTTGATGCTTTTCTGAAGCTTAATAAAGAAATGTTGCCAGAGGATGAGAAGTTGCTTGATACGTACTATAGTGCTAAGAAAATGATGATGAAACTTGGTTTGGGGTACTAGAAGATAGCATGTAATAATGATTGTGTCTTATTTTGGAAGGAGAACAATGACTTGGGTGAATGTCCGGTTTGTTGCCATGCAAGGTATAAAGCGACTAGTAGGTAGAAAAGGAAGATAGCATGGAAGATATTACGGTACTTTCCACTGACACCGAGGCTTCAAAGGCTGTATTACTCTTCTAAAACGGCAGAGCACATGAAATGGCATAGCAACGTCTGCAGAAATGTTCCTGATTTATTGAGACACCCTGACGATGGAGAGGCATGGAAGGAATTTGATTGCAGACATCCATCTTTTGCTGCAGAAGTTCAAAATGTGCGACTTGGGCTCGCTACCGATAGCTTTAATCCTTTTGGGCACTCTAGCACACCTTACTCTACGTGGCTTGTGATCATTGCCTCGTATAACCTTCCTCCGGACATGTGCATAAAGAAATAATTCATGTTTTTATCATTACTTATTCATGTACAAGCCCGGGTAGAAATATAGACGTGTACTTGCGGCCGTTGATCGATGAGTTAAAAACTCTATGGGAAGTTGGAGCCTCAGCATTTGATGCATCTCTTAAATAGAACTTCAACTTGAGGGCAGCAGTCATGTGGACTATCAGTGACTTCCCTGTATACGGTATCTTGTGTGGGTGGAGTACACACGATAGGTTGGAGTGTCCTTATTGTATGGAAGTAAGTAAGGCTTTCACCTTAAAACACGGGGGGAAGCCTTCCTTTTAAGGGTGTCACAGACAATTCTTACCGCTTAATCATCCATTTCGAAGGCAAAAAGATAAGTTTGATAAAACTGTGGAGCCGCGTTAAAACACCTGACAGATTGTCCGGGGACGAAGTGTACGTGACACCCTGCAACCCCTGTGACATCACCAGGCTGAGTTGTAGACCATAATCACATTCAAAATCTTGTGTTCAATATAGAGCAACTACATTCTCATATTCATACATCATCAACGGAAGCTCCAAAATGCATCCTTACAAAAATTTTCTTACGAACATACATCGTACTGCAACGGAAGACTTCCAAGTCTTTAAACAACACGAATGGTTACGACTCAATACGCAACTGTAGTTGGGTGACTCTTATCAACCTATCCCACAACTCAATCTTTATCTCACGAATTCTAGCTTGACTTCCCTCACGCAACTGATCCCCATGCTTAATTTCATAGCTTCCTTCTTTTCCCTTTTCTAGAGGGTTCTTCTTGATCAACCTTATAGCCTGCACAATACAACATAAGGAATTAGCGCAAATCTCCCAGTAAAGACAACACGAGGAGTATCGCTTACAATTGATTCGAGAAATTTGAAGGAATAATAATCAGCTCAATGATAACAATGAACCAAGAGCTCCAATAAATTTTTGACATTAGCATAATTGACAAACAATATTTCCTCTTGTCAGACTGAGCGGCTTCAAGGCCCAATAGAACTTCATCATTTCAACTTGGACAGGGACACGACAGACACAGACTATGCAAGTGTAATGCAAAAGAAAACAATAAGGCAAACGTTAATCATAGGAAACGTACATAGTAAAAATCAACAACATCAATTAAAATCAGTTGCAAATACAGACTCGACTGACAGACTCTAGCGCGCTTCATCCTCCTTGTCAGTTACTTAATTTTTCACCAACTACCAGTCACTTTATTTTCACTGGTCACGAGTTACTTCACTTTCACTGGTCTTCAACTTATTGATGCCGCACTGCAGGGGGTGTTCATCTCAGTCTCAAGTAGTTTAAGAAAGACACTGTCAACTAAAAGGGACTCGCCATGAGCATTTGTACCTAACTGCGTTATAATAAAATAGCAGTGTTTCATCAAAGGGGTGGACTAAGGGAAAATTATTCAACCTTATGTCCTCAACAACACAACTCAATAATGAATACCGGATTAAAAGATCAATCAATGTTCCGACCTACAACAAGAGTTCAGCATAACATCATCAACAGGGTGGGCTTGGGAGAAGATTACCGCAAGCCCTCAATAACGTTCTTACATAAGAGAAATGTCGACTACCAATAAGTGCCGACATTTCACAACAACACGCAACGACCTCAACAACATCATCATCAACAATAGGCCGACTCGGGAAAAGTTTGCCACAAGTCCTCAATGGTGTTCTCAAAGAGAAAAGATATCGACTATCAATGACTGCCGACATCTCGCAACTACCACGCGATAGCCCTTACGCAACATCATCATCAACTTCGGGTATGCTAATTGAATCGGATCATAGCATGCTAGGACACCCATTATCCTCGCTAAATTCTATCAAAGGGCAGACTAAGGAGATTTATTCTATCTTAAGTTCTCAACAACACAATTCAAATATACGTATACCGGTCACCATGACTACCAGTGTCAATCATAACAACAAGAATTCAGCAACACATCATCAACATGGCATGCTAATTGAAACAATGAATTAGCATATCAGAACTGCATGGTCTTTACCTGATTGGCTTATAGCCGAAGCACTTGAAATTTCTAATCGCAACAAGTTGCATTACCTTGTCAAATAATACTTTGCTCCTTAGACATCATTCAACAAATATACACTCCATATTCTACCCCTTCCCATTAACCGTTCATAGCGTCTTACAACAGCTCGTTAATTCGATCCGATAACCGGATCTTTAACCTAACCTTACCAATGCATTAGTCACTATCTCATTATTTCAACGTATTAACACCATTTCTCACTTTTCACCACTCCGAAGGTTGAATTATGCATGTTCCCAAGAATTTACCGCCTACATGGCAAATTACTAAAATATCCCCTAATGGCCGCTACACCACCAAACCTCAAGAACGCTTTAAAACTACTTTTTAACTGTACTACACCATTTATAGACAAAATAGTCCCTCACAAAATTTTAAAAGGAAAAATTACCAAAACACCCCCAACTTATGTAAAATTGCCATAATATACCCCCTATCTACCATCGCCCCAACAAACAGCTCAGAACTACTTTAAAACAACATTTTAGGTGTCCTACACCCCTTCCCAAATCAAAAAGTCCTTTAAAAAACTTTACCATAAAATTACCAAAATGCCCCATGAGGGTTTCTGGCATCAGAAAAATTTCAAAAGTACTTTAAAACACTATTTGAAGCCTTCTGAAGTCATTCTCGAGCTAGAAAGTGTTTTACAAAATTTTCGCTCAAAAATTCCGAACCGGTGTCTAGACTAAGCGCTTAAAAGTCTGTTTGACAAAAAAATAGCAACCGACTTTGCAATGACCCGAAATCTTGAGAAATGAAACTTCTCAGCATCCTAAGATTCTCATAAAAGTTTTGTGCAAAACCGCATTCGTTTGATATTTTAAATTCCACTGTAAAACTTCAAAACTCCCGCATCGGTTAACCCTCTTCCCGACCTAGGAAAAATTTGAAATGTTTCCACGATGTCAGTCTCCTTAAAATAATTACTGTCTCATTTTTGTACTTTGGCTAAATTTGACGCTAACCATTTTTAAAAAATTTAATTTTAAACTGTTTACTTAGTTAGCGTCAAATTTAGCCAAAGTACAAAAATGAGACCGTAATTATTTTAAGGAGACCGACATCATGGAAACATTTCAAAATTTTCCTAGGTCGGGAAGAGGGTTAACCAACGCGGGAGTTTTGAAGTTTTACAGTGGAATTTAAAATATCAAACGAATGCGGTTTTGCACAAAACTTTTATGAGAATCTTAGGATGCTGAGAAGTTTCATTTCTCAAGATTTTTCCACTGTAAAACTTCAAAACTCCCGCATCGGTTAACCCTCTTCCCGACTCGGGAAAAGTTTGCCACAAGTCCTCAATGGTGTTCTCAAAGAGAAAAGATATCGACTATCAATGACTGCCGACATCTCGCAACTACCACGCGATAGCCCTTACGCAAATCATCATCAACTTCGAGTATGCTAATTGAATCGGATCATAGCATGCTAGGACACCCATTATCCTCGCTAAATTCTATCAAAGGGCAGACTAAGGAGATTTATTCTATCCAAAGTTCTCAACAACACAATTCAAATATACGTATACCGGTCACCATGACTACCAGTGTCAATCATAACAACAAGAATTCAGCAACACATCATCAACATGGCATGCTAATTGAAACAATGAATTAGCATATCAGAACCGCATGGTCTTTACCTGATTGGCTTATAGCCGAAGCACTTGAAATTTCTAATCGCAACAAGTTGCATTACCTTGTCAAATAATACTCTGCTCCTTAGACATCATTCAACATATATACACTCCATATTCTACCCCTTCCCATTAACCGTTCATAGCGTCTTACAACAGCTCGTTAATTAGATCCGATAACCGGATCTTTAACCTAACCTTACCAATGCATTAGTCACTATCTCATTATTTCAACGTATTAACACCATTTCTCACTTTTCACCACTCCGAAGGTTGAATTATGCACGTTCCCAAGAATTTACCGCCTACATGGCAAATTACTAAAATATCCCCTAATGGCCGCTACACCACCAAACCTCAAGAACGCTTTAAAACTACTTTTTAACTGTACTACACCATTTATAGACAAAATAGTCCCTCAGAAAATTTTAAAAGGAGAAATTACCAAAACACCCCCAACTTATGTAAAATTGCCATAATATACCCCCTATCTACCATCGCCCCAACAAACAGCTCAGAACTACTTTAAAACAATATTTTAGGTGTCCTACACCCCTTCCCAAATCAAAAAGTCCTTTAAAAAACTTTACCATAAAATTACCAAAATGCCCCATGAGGGTTTCTGGCATCAGAAAAATTTCAAAAGTACTTTAAAACACTATTTCAAGCCTCCTGAAGTCATTCTCGAGCTAGAAAGTGTTTTACAAAATTTTCGCTCAAAAATTCGAACCGGTGTCTGGACTAAGCGCTTAAAAGTCTGTTTGACAAAAAAATAGCAACCGACTTTGCAATGACCCGAAATCTTGAGAAATGAAACTTCTCAGCATCCTAAGATTCTCATAAAAGTTTTGTGCAAAACCGCATTCGTTTGATATTTTAAATTCCACTGTAAAACTTCAAAACTCCCGCATCGGTTAACCCTCTTCCCGACCTAGGAAAAATTTGAAATGTTTCCACGATGTCAGTCTCCTTAAAATAATTACTGTCTCATTTTTGTACTTTGGCTAAATTTGACGCTAACCATTTTTAAAAAATTTAATTTTAAACTGCTTACTTAGTTAGCGTCAAATTTAGCCAAAGTACAAAAATGAGACCGTAATTATTTTAAGGAGACCGACATCATGGAAACATTTCAAATTTTTCCTAGGTCGGGAAGAGGGTTAACCAATGCGGGAGTTTTGAAGTTTTACAGTGGAATTTAAAATATCAAACGAATGCGGTTTTGCACAAAACTTTTATGAGAATCTTAGGATGCTGAGAAGTTTCATTTCTCAAGATTTTTCCACTGTAAAACTTCAAAACTCCCGCATCGGTTAACCCTCTTCCTGACTCGGGAAAAGTTTGCCACAAGTCCTCAATGGTGTTCTCAAAGAGAAAAGATATCGACTATCAATGACTGCCGACATCTCGCAACTACCACGCGATAGCCCTTACGCAAATCATCATCAACTTCGAGTATGCTAATTGAATCGGATCATGGCATGCTAGGACACCCATTATCCTCGCTAAATTCCATCAAAGGGCAGACTAAGGAGATTTATTCTATCCTAAGTTCTCAACAACACAATTCAAATATACGTATACCGGTCACCATGACTACCAGTGTCAATCATAACAACAAGAATTCAGCAACACATCATCAACATGGCATGCTAATTGAAACAATGAATTAGCATATCAGAACCGCATGGTCTTTACCTGATTGGCTTATAGCCGAAGCACTTGAAATTTCTAATCGCAACAAGTTGCATTACCTTGTCAAATAATACTCTGCTCCTTAGACATCATTCAACATATATACACTCCATATTCTACCCCTTCCCATTAACCGTTCATAGCGTCTTACAATAACTCGTTAATTCGATCCGATAACCGGATCTTTAACCTAACCTTACCAATGCATTAGTCACTATCTCATTATTTCAACGTATTAACACCATTTCTCACTTTTCACCACTCCGAAGGTTGAATTATGCATGTTGCCAAGAATTTACCGCCTACATGGCAAATTACTAAAATATCCCCTAATGGCCGCTACACCACCAAACCTCAAGAACGCTTTAAAACTACTTTTTAACTGTACTACACCATTTATAGACAAAATAGTCCCTCAGAAAATTTTAAAAGGAGAAATTACCAAAACACCCCCAAGTTATGTAAAATTGCCATAATATACCCCCTATCTACCATCGCCCCAACAAACAGCTCAGAACTACTTTAAAACAATATTTTAGGTGTCCTACACCCCTTCCCAAATCAAAAAGTCCTTTAAAAAACTTTACCATAAAATTACCAAAATGCCCCATGAGGGTTTCTGGCATCAGAAAAATTTCAAAAGTACTTTAAAACACTATTTCAAGCCTCCTGAAGTCATTCTCGAGCTAGAAAGTGTTTTACAAAATTTTCGCTCAAAAATTCGAACCGGTGTCTGGACTAAGCGCTTAAAAGTCTGTTTGACAAAAAAATAGCAACCGACTTTGCAATGACCCGAAATCTTGAGAAATGAAACTTCTCAGCATCCTAAGATTCTCATAAAAGTTTTGTGCAAAACCGCATTCGTTTGATATTTTAAATTCCACTGTAAAACTTCAAAACTCCCGCATCGGTTAACCCTCTTCCCGACCTAGGAAAAATTTGAAATGTTTCCACGATGTCAGTCTCCTTAAAATAATTACTGTCTCATTTTTGTACTTTGGCTAAATTTGACGCTAACCATTTTTAAAAAATTTAATTTTAAACTGCTTACTTAGCGTCAAATTTAGCCAAAGTACAAAAATGAGACCGTAATTATTTTAAGGAGACCGACATCATGGAAACATTTCAAATTTTTCCTAGGTCGGGAAGAGGGTTAACCAATGCGGGAGTTTTGAAGTTTTACAGTGGAATTTAAAATATCAAACGAATGCGGTTTTGCACAAAACTTTTATGAGAATCTTAGGATGCTGAGAAGTTTCATTTCTCAAGATTTTTCCACTGTAAAACTTCAAAACTCCCGCATCGGTTAACCCTCTTCCCGACTCGGGAAAAGTTTGCCACAAGTCCTCAATGGTGTTCTCAAAGAGAAAAGATATCGACTATCAATGACTGCCGACATCTCGCAACTACCACGCGATAGCCCTTACGCAAATCATCATCAACTTCGAGTATGCTAATTGAATCGGATCATAGCATGCTAGGACACCCATTATCCTCGCTAAATTCCATCAAAGGGCAGACTAAGGAGATTTATTCTATCCTAAGTTCTCAACAACACAATTCAAATATACGTATACCGGTCACCATGACTACCAGTGTCAATCATAACAACAAGAATTCAGCAACACATCATCAACATGGCATGCTAATTGAAACAATGAATTAGCATATCAGAACCGCATGGTCTTTACCTGATTGGCTTATAGCCGAAGCACTTGAAATTTCTAATCGCAACAAGTTGCATTACCTTGTCAAATAATACTCTGCTCCTTAGACATCATTCAACATATATACACTCCATATTCTACCCCTTCCCATTAACCGTTCATAGCGTCTTACAACAGCTCGTTAATTCGATCCGATAACCGGATCTTTAACCTAACCTTACCAATGCATTAGTCACTATCTCATTATTTCAACGTATTAACACCATTTCTCACTTTTCACCACTCCGAAGGTTGAATTATGCACGTTCCCAAGAATTTACCGCCTACATGGCAAATTACTAAAATATCCCCTAATGGCCGCTACACCACCAAACCTCAAGAACGCTTTAAAACTACTTTTTAACTGTACTACACCATTTATAGACAAAATAGTCCCTCAGAAAATTTTAAAAGGAGAAATTACCAAAACACCCCCAAGTTATGTAAAATTGCCATAATATACCCCCTATCTACCATCGCCCCAACAAACAGCTCAGAACTACTTTAAAACAACATTTTAGGTGTCCTACACCCCTTCCCAAATCAAAAAGTCCTTTAAAAAACTTTACCATAAAATTACCAAAATGCCCCATGAGGGTTTCTGGCATCAGAAAAATTTCAAAAGTACTTTAAAACACTATTTCAAGCCTCCTGAAGTCATTCTCGAGCTAGAAAGTGTTTTACAAAATTTTCGCTCAAAAATTCCGAACCGGTGTCTGGACTAAGCGCTTAAAAGTCTGTTTGACAAAAAAATAGCAACCGACTTTGCAATGACCCGAAATCTTGAGAAATGAAACTTCTCAGCATCCTAAGATTCTCATAAAAGTTTTGTGCAAAACCGCATTCGTTTGATATTTTAAATTCCACTGTAAAACTTCAAAACTCCCGCATCGGTTAACCCTCTTCCCGGCCTAGGAAAAATTTGAAATGTTTCCACGATGTCAGTCTCCTTAAAATAATTACGGTCTCATTTTTGTACTTTGGCTAAATTTTACGCTAACCATTTTTAAAAAAATTAATTTTAAACTGTTTACTTAATTTTCACCTTTCGTGACAAAAACAGTCGCTATTCACATCAACACGCACACTACTTCACCTTCACGCAAACAGCCTCATATCTAGGGACACTTCTCCCACTCATGCATGAATCTCCGCATTAATTTAATTTTAATTGCCTAATTACATCACAATCTACACATTATTGCCCTAAGCCCACTTAATTACACAATTACACCATATAAATTCATACCCATACCACCCGAATCTATATACATAACTATACGTATATAACATGTTCTTCATCCATAATTTCACGATTTAGGGTTCAAAATCATACTCAATTGGATTCGAAGTTCCTTCTTTCTCCCTTTCCTCTCTTCTTTCTTCCTTTCTTCTCCATTTTTTCCTCTCTTCTTCTTCTTTTTCCTTCCCTGTTTCTGGGTTCTTGATAGAATATTGTTCACGCCACTTTTTATTTTTTTCATTTTCGACCACAAAACTTTTCTTTTATATTTTAACCCCATTTATCTTATCCCACATTATTTTATTGTTTTCTACCCTTAGTCAGCTTAGTTTTTACCAAGTGGTGGCCATATTCAGCTATCCTCTCCCCCCTTGTGACACCTTTTCAAACTTTCAAATTTTGCATTTTAGCCCCTCAAGTTTCTAGAGTTACATTTTGACCACCAAGGCCACACTAACCCCTTCTTTAGGTCCCTAACACTTAGTTGTCACCCACATAATACTGCTTAATAAAAATAATCCCCTTTAATTAATCTAATTCACGGCTGGATTCATTTTTGGTATTTTCAAGGTATCACAGTATATATGTGCGTAAAGGACCTTGACATTGATGTAGTACCATTTGGAAAGTGTGGTGCCAGTCTAAAACTTTCTGGCTTTGGCAAAACACACAACTGGAAGAAAATGTGCACCTTTTCGGAGCTGCCTTATTGGCCGACCCTCCTTCTCCACAACTATCTCGATGTTATGCACATTGAGAAAAATATTTTTGAAAATATTTTTAATACAGTCTTGAATGTCAAGGTCAAATTAAAAGATCACTTAAAAGCACGCAGAGATATGCAGATGATGGGTATATGGCGTGAATTGCATCCACGAATGGTTAATGGTAAGCTGATTTTGCCTAAAGCAGTATATACATTGGATAAAAAGTAGATACAACAGCTGTGCGAGTGGGTTAAATTGCTGAAGCTGGCAGATGGCTATGCATCTAATATATCACGTTGTTGCAACCTTGCCGATTGTACATTTTATGGATTAAAGTGTCACGATTGTCATATATTTATGGAAAGATTTATACCAATTGTCTTTCGCGACGTCTTGTCGAAGCGAGTAAATGAAGCATTGACGAAACTTAGTCATTTCTTCCGAGATTTGTGCTCCAAGGTGCTTCGAGTGATGTTAAGATTCTTGACAAAAATATTGTTGAGATAGTGTGCAAGTTAGAGAAAATCTTTCCCCTGTCATTCTTTGACTCGATGGAGCATTTGACTATTCACTTAGTAAACAAGGCTAGAGTGGGCGGACCTGTGCAATATCGGTGGATGTATTTCATACTTGGACACATGCGCTGTTTACTGAAAATGACTTATTTCTTACATAGGTATATGTTTGACCTTAAGAAAAAGGTGCATAACAAAGCCCGCGTTGAAGGTTCAATTGTAGAGGCTTACATCCTTGAGGAGCTTACCAACTTCTGCTCCCTTTACTTTGAGACTAATGCTGATACAAAGATGCATTGGCTTGGTCGCAATGACAATAGTTTCGACATAGAATTTGATGAGCATCTTTCCATATTCAAGCATCTTGGTTGTGCACTTGAAACAAGGAGTGGTCGATATTTATCCGAGGAGGAGTATTTTGCCGCAACATTGTACGCTCTCATGAATTCCAATGAAGTTGCGCCATTCATAGTGTAAGTAGTTGTGTACATATTTTCATTCTCATAGTTCAAGAACGTAATATAACGACGATGCTATATAACATGCAGTGAATACGATGAGGAAGTGTTATTCACAAACCCTGGGATATCAGATGGACAACATGAAAAATTGCAAAAAAGCAACGCGTTCCCTGAGTGGTTCTGACTGCCCGTAAATTCTAAAACCACATCTCATTTCTAATATAGACCGCATGTAATAACCTAATACTTTGTGTAAATTGTTTGTTGTTGTAGACCGCCCAGGATGGAGTTGATGTTCGTCTCAAATTGCTTGCTGCTGGCCCTAGTAGACTAGTTTCGTGTTATTAAGGGTACATTGTCAACGGATTTAGGTTTAACAAGATGGAAGTTGACCTTACTAAACAAACCTAAAACAATGGAGTTTTAATCAAAATGGACTATTATAATGATAGTGAGCATGATTGTTATGGGCAATTAGAGGAGGTTGTTGAACTAGACTATTATGGCAGCAGTAATCGAGTGGTAATGTTCAGGTGCATTATGATAGCGATAATCGACTGGTTATGTTCAGGTGCAGATGGTTTGACATTACAGCTAATATCAGAGTTAGTCTACATGGGATTGTAGACGTACGTTAATATAGTCTACATTGGATTGTAGACATTAGTATGAGGTCAAGGCTCGGATCATACGAACTATTTGTATTTGTAGCTCAAGCAACGCAGGTCTTCTATGCAAAGGGTGTGACAAGGAAGGACCCGAATTGACATACTATTATCAAGACCAAAAGAGGTTTTGTTGATGATGATGTGTTCGTTGAGATGTACCAAGAGGATGATGCTCCCACAGTGATACTGCTTCAGGAGAATAACGATCTTGTTGATGAGCGTCTTTGCGATTTAGGCCATGCTGGAGAAAAGGTCGATGCTGAAGCTCTCCGTGATGATGATGTGATGATTATGATGACGATTCTGAGGAATACGTGATGATGAAGAAGAAGATGATGAAGATGAAGGGGACGAAGATGACGAGGAGGAGGAAGACATTCCATTGTCTATTAGTGATAGTGATTGACTGTGTAGCAGTAGCTTCAGACCATGGTGAGATGATATCACGTCGAATTGAAAGATATTAGTTGCAATATATAAAAATATAAATATAATGTCTTACTTTTTCATCATCTGCAGTGTCTAGTTCATCTGTACCGCGAGGTATCACCTGTGGGATACCACTTCCAACCATCCCGGAGCAGAGGATTACTGCTTATGTCTGAAACAATTAGTATGTTTTTAATTTTCAAAGCTCAATTCTAACGTAATACGCACTTATATTGGGATTGACGTATCTCTCTCTGTGATTTCTTGTAATTAGCTTTGTTGAGGATTGTGTTAGGACCAAGATCGGTCCAATTATCAAGGCTCACCTCCCACAACCTTATGCGACGTGGGGGTCATGGACGGAATCAGACAAGGAACTTGTCTAGGGGAAGTTCTTGGTAAGGAGCGCATCTTTTTTATGTGCTTTACTTTTGCAGTTTTAGAATTACATTATTACTGAATTTTTCTTGCTAACCGTGTTTTTCAATTGTGTTGAATTATGTTTACGACTATTTCAAATTTGAGTCGGATGGAGACCGAGAACTTGGGAGGCAGGCCTGGGAATGGCATTATGCCGAGAACTACAAGAAATGCATGCTCAATGCTAGGAGGTGGGCGCTTGCTCGAGCAGGTACGATAGATCTATCTATAACCAGGGACCACATCCCCTGAGTACTTCTCCAGAACCATGTGGGGGCAGCTGGTGTCACATTGGAGTACAACAGACTGGGCAAAGCTGAGTGAGCGAGGTAGGGAGATGACTCATAATGAGAAGAAGATGAAGCATAGTGCTAGTTCCCGTCCATTTGCCATGCACGAGGACCCTGAGAGAAGGCCTCCTACAAGACTCTGCCAGTTTGAGCACACGCACCAAAAAGTGATGGGAAGTGGGTGTCTGAGAGCGCAGAGCAGTTTGCGGTGAGCACACAACTCTTGTATTACTTTTGTATTGATATTGCATTCTTCGCGGTTGCGGCCAGTAGCATTTCTCTAACATTTTTTGTTGTTTTCTTATACATAATTGATATAGAGAAAGAGTTCAGGCCAACTCCCAGGCAGACGGTAGCTAGACACTAGACGAGGTCTCATTGTGGTCAGACGCTACGGGGGGTCCTAGGAAGGACCGTATACTCGGCCACCCTCATCAGTCCGCACAATCGTTGCTACTTTGCAGACCTCAGTCGTTAGGAGAGACCAGTTGTAGCGGTCCTTGCACAGATGTGATGGATGATTCGAAGGATGCGCGCTTCAACACAAAGTTTGATGCACGCCTTTAGATGATGATCCAAGGCAGTTTTCTTTTGCCCCGGCCCAGACTTCAGGAAATACAAAATTTCTCAAGTAGTTATGTATTTTGGTAATTCTATATGTGATCTTGATTTGATATATGATTTTGAATCATTTGTATGGCTTCGTGCAGGGCGATACTGATCCTAGTGCCGTTGACCCCCAGGGCGATGAGGACGTTGTTGGATCGAACGTGGCTTTCTCATCAAGGAAAGAAGAAGATGATGAATGGGTTAGTCGGTTTGCCGACTAGTGATCTAGATAGGGGTTTGGTTTATGTATTGATTGTTTTTATTGTTTTGAATAGATCATTAATACTTAACTGTATGAATTTTTTTTATTTTAATGCATATGTTAACGCTTATCTAAACTTTGATGAAAGCGACAAGTTGTTTGAATGAATGCGGGAAGGGGGTTGAAACGGTTTTGAATGAATGCGTTGAAAGCTTTCAACACATTCATTCAAAATCGTTTCAACAGAGGTTAAATCAGTTTTCTGGACCGATTTAACCTTGGATTGGATGTGAATTGCTTTTGAATTGATATTAGTTTTGCGGCAGGTTTTGGACAGGTTATTTGACCTGAATCTTTTTTTTTTTTGGAAAATCTGGTTTAGCAACCGCACATCACAGTCGCTAAATGAAATAAAAGCGGTCGCTAAAATTAATATTTCAAAAAAAAGTTAAAAAATATTTAAAAGTAATAAGCCATCGCCAATGGCGGTGGCTGATTCAGTCAAAAAATATAATAATATTTAATTAAAAAATCAAAATTTTAAATTCCAAAAAAAATATTTAGCGACCGCCTGAGGCAGGCGCTAAATATAGCAACGCGGTCTCTAAATTTAGTCACTAAAATTTAGTGATCTGGCCTATTGCGACTGTTTTAGCGACTGCTCTTTTACGCTCGCTAAAACCTTTTAGCGACCACTACATGCGGTCGCTAAAGCCCTTGCTTCTTGTAGTGATTCTTTTGAGTGAAAAATTGCAGAATGTGTTAACACAGCATGTCATGAAACTCAAACTTCTTGTGAACACATGTCACTATATCCGTCTTTGTGTCACGGCTCACCGTATATAGTCTTCGCACCTTCTTAGGAGCAAGGTCGTTCGTCAACGAATAAGCCTTATATTTACATGTAGACTTCACCTTTTTTCTACTGTGTTGTCCAAATTTTGCTGCTCTACTTGTATTGTATGAGCATCTCCTTCGTATAGGCTTTTGCACTTCACATCCAACAAGGTCTCAAGAAACCTTCTTCTTTATTTGTACATGCTTGCAAAGTCCGCAAACCTTTCTTTCACGAATACATGTGCAACCACTTTTTTAGCATTTATGACAAAACTCTTCAAAGTCATGGTTGTACCTACATAGCCATCGAACATGACATTCATAGATTCACTCCTGCTCGTCGTTTTCATGCTAGTAGAAAAATATCTTCTGGTGTAAACATTAATCTATTGTTCTTTGAGCTCATACAAGTGTTGGAGTCACTCATAGTCTTGCAATGAGTAGTCCTCAACAAGTTTTTTCTATATCTCTTCATATTCCTCAATCATTAACGACTTGTTAATAAACCTGTCATAATCTTCCTTAAAGTTTGGATAATTTGCATACGTATGATGCAAACGTTCAAGATATTTGTTGCTTATGTTCCAAGTGCACAAGTTGTGTCGAGAGTATCTGAGAAGACGGTAGCAATAACCTTCTTCATTCCCAAATCTTAATCAGTGATGATAACTTTAAGTGCTTTGTTGTTCATGGCTTTCAGCAACGTCTTAAACAACCATACAAAAGAACTCTCGCTCTTATCCCTTAACAATGCAAACCCAAATAGGATGAAGTGATAATGATGATTAACGCCTGTAAAAAGAGCGAAAGACATCGAGTACTTGTTGATAAGGTAGGTTGTGCCGAAAGTCATGGCATCCCAAAAAGGCTAATAAGCCAGTCTCAAACGACCGTCGACCCAAAAGATTATGATAATTCGGTGCTCATCATCAAAATTATACTCATAAGTAAACTGTGGGTCCACCATTTGTATCAGCTTCAATAGGCTCATTGTGGATTGAGAATCATTGATGTCATATGCGGTTCGTCTTTGGCTTCAGACCGCTTTACAAATGTATGTCATGTTGAAATTCCGATTCCAAATTCCCCCAGCCTGTTCAGCAAGAACATTAACAATATATGTAGGTTCTATTCGCATGTTACTCATTATGTGAATCAGGCTCCTTGCGACATTACACATCTTCTTGTGTTGATGCATCTGATTCACCTTTGAAGCCATTGCTGATAGGTGATTATTCACCAATTCCAAGCTAGTAATAAGCCAATGATTTTATTTGGGTTTATACTTACGAACATCTTGATGTTGCAATTCATGTGTGCAAAGAAGTCCTGTCTTTCCGGCGCATATCCTACTTCGTCATTATTATCATTATTACTAACGTGTTTCTCATTTTGCAATGAGTGTCTGCTCCTATGACACTCATATAACCGTGAGCATATATATATATATATTTGTTATGTTGTTTGTTCTAGTTGTCTTGATTCTAATGCAAAACCAACCCTCAATGTATACGCTCAAAAATATTCTTTGACTTCTTTCAATATTCAAAAATTGCGCTCTAGATAAGGGTCAGTAGTATCTACTGGTGTGTTCGAGCTTGACATAAAATCAGACATTGTTAAACAAAACTTTCATAGAAATAACTTACGTTTAAGTATCAAATTAAAACATTTTTTAGGCGTAGAAATTAATTGCAAGAATATAATTTCTTGAATATAACAAATAGAAATTACTTTGATGAAAGACAAATTTAGCATGCCGAATACAACAAATATAATCTCAAAAAAAAATTATATAAACATCTAAAAAAAACTTTACTATTTTACCCATAAGCTTTTGAGATTACAAACTTACATTGCTTGAGTGAAACTTGAAGCTTAATTGCTTGAAACTTGGAACTTGAAGGGTGCTGAAATGGAAGTAAGTGGAGATCAAGAAGTTGAAGAACGAAGAAGAGCCGACAATTAAGACAGTTTTGGGTATATATGCCTAACTGTCCGCTAGTCAGTGTAGCGGACTACTTTTTGGCTGACAAATGTCACATCTGTCTTCCCTCCGTCCGCTTGCTCGCACGATCAACAGATCAGCTCGGCACCTTGACGAAGTCCAAGCACCTTAAGGCTAACTCAAGATCTAGCAGGTCCAGGTTTTCACGTGTTTCACATTGGAAAAGCATGTTTCACCTTAGGGTTACATGTCGATTGGAGGACAAAAAGTGTTATCTCTAACATATTTAATGTGGAAAAGCAAAAAAGAAAGTATTGTATTATTGTTTCTCCTTTTTGCTTTTGTGGACTATGGTGCCCAAAAGCAAAAAAGAATGTATACTAGTGCGCATTTTTGCTTCATTTTTTGTTAACATTTTGTAATTATGTTTGGAAGGAGCAACACTATAGGCTCGCATTTACCTAAGTCAAGTCAAGAAGATAAGCAGGAAGGTCTTCTATTTAAACAACACTTCTTTAAAGGGAACAACAAAAATTTCTAGTCATTTGAAGTCACAAGAGAGTCTCATTAGGAGGAGGAAAAATGGCTTGTCGTCTGATATTGCTTCTGCGTCTTACCTTGTTTGCAGCAATATCAACAGCACCCAAAATAGCAGCCGTGGATCAGCCCATGTCTGGTTGCGCTACTGAATGTGGCGAGTGTTAATAAATTGGGTCAATGGACCCATTATCCGCCCACTAACAGATAATGTGTATTTGTTAGTCTGGATAATTACAGTTAATTAGAGGATATTTATCTCCTAAGTGTTTGAGGTAAATACATCTTTATCTCCTAAGAGTTGGAGGTAAAGCCAATCTCTAATTGTATCTCTACATAAAGGCTAGAGATATCCCAATAAATAAAGGAAGCAATAGCAATAATCCCTCTCTATATAGCACTCTCTCTAGAGCAATCACCAAGCTCTAGGATTTGGTTCGTGGACGAAGAACTCGACTCTAGTAGCCGTTTTCGTACCTGCGAAAAAGATCAAGCGCGTTGGAGGCTCGTAACAACAAGGATCCTACGTCGGAATTTTCGAAGACTTCGTACGGTATGTTTTCGAACCCATTACGTGTTACGTGGTAGCACGATAATTGTTGTAATCGTTTCAACATTGGTATCAGAGCATGATTACTTGTTGATTCGCCTTTAACATGCTAGATTAAATAATGTGCATGTTACGATTTTTTCCGGATACATGAATGAGACCCATTATTAAAATTCAAAATTTATTGAGCATGTTTTTCTGAAAAATAATTAGATGTTTTTGTTCTCCTATGGTTGAGGATGAACTCCATAAAATTTCGTGATTTTTGGATGCATGATTTGTGAGAAATCACGATTTTATTTTTCAAGAAAACTGTGGTTTTTTCGAGTTTTGGGACTCAAATTCGGAGTATGATATTCTGTTTTTATCATGATCGGTTGGTACATAATTAATCTATGTTGTATAAGCTTTCCAACGATATATCGTACGCATTATTTGGCTTAAAAACGAGAGAGATATGGCATCCCGAAGTTGGCATCGCGACATGGCGGCGCTGAAAAAATTAGGGTTTTCCTACGAAGATGATGAACAGTGCACAAACCCTGACACGTGTCACGCGCCGATTGAGCCACGCGCATGACTAAGTCACACGCCACTCGCTGACACGCGCCCCACGCGCCGAACGTGAGCCAAGCCACGCCCTGGAGCCGCGCACACGCATCCACGCGCCAGCCGTGGCTGAGCCCAGGCGTGCAACGCGCCCACGCGCTCTCACGCGCCAGCAAGGCGTCGTCGACGAGCCCACGCGCTCCACGTGCGCGTGCTCCCACGCGCCTGCTCCAAGAATCTTCTGCGCTGTCCCACGCGCACGGCGGCGCGTGGAGGCGCGTGCAGGCTGGTTTTTGGCCGGTGATCGTCACCGCCGGCGAGTGGAGCCTTGTCATGCCTTCTGAAAATTTTCAATGGTGCTGAATTACCTTTATACCCTCTGTGTGTGTTCTGTTTAATTTTTAAACGACTTTTTCTATGAAAAATTAACTTTAAAATTTTGTTTTATACACACAGAATTTTTATTTA
Source organism: Escallonia herrerae (assembly GCA_033070095.1). Lineage (NCBI taxonomy): Eukaryota > Viridiplantae > Streptophyta > Magnoliopsida > Escalloniales > Escalloniaceae > Escallonia > Escallonia herrerae. Next base: position 2,311 of record JAVXUP010000255.1, on the reverse strand, counting down.
ATTTCAGAGGGCATATATTAGGGTTAAATTTACTGTTTGCCAATTTTTTAGGATTTATCTCTCAGTTTTTGGTCATTTGTGAGTATTTTTGTGGTACTTTTGTGGTTCCCAAAAATACGAATAATGCGTAAATATTATTTTTTGCACTTCGTGAGTAGCAATAAATATTTTTGGAGAGTTATATGACATAGATAAATTATGTCTAATTTGTTACATGCTTGCCTTGATTTGTGTTATGGTTTAAATATACTTTTGAGGTATATTTGTTGGGTTTTTGGTAAATCCACACTTTTAAACCATTTATATTTTCAAGGCCCTTGTCGCCCGTTTTCCTTGGGAGGAGAATGTGGCCTATTCATCCATTTTATTACCCTGTAACTTCTTATTTGAGTATGCTAGTTTTAGGTTAAATGGATGGATATTAGATTGGCATTCTAAAGAAACTTATGTTTAATGTGTTTACTCTTGCTTTAAGAAAATTCTTTTGAGAATAATGTGCTGTGCGGCATCTCCATTTGTTTTATTGGAGTAGTTTGTAGTAGGATTCTCAAAGATGTTGTATTCTGCTATTTCCCTGTATATTTCGAGAAAGCCTTGTACGGGGATGTAATTTCGCACGCACATTATTCAAACCAGAATTTTCTTAGCATAAGTTATTAGAATGCCAATAGGGCTCAATGGAGTCCTTGCAAATTTAATTGCATGGTGCAATTTTATATTGTTCTAAATTATCATGTGGATGATTTATTATATTGTGGCTTATATGATGATGAAATTTATTGCGAAAAATTACTTGAAAAATATTTTTCCCAACTCACATACATGGGAGATGATTACGAGCTTAGCAGATTTTCGATTTCATGATGTGAGGAAGGATTATGTTTTTCATTTGAATTTTTTGAAATAAATAGAAGGATGTATAATTAATGTCTTTTCCTTGCGCAATCTAATGTAGTGAATATAATGGCCACCAAGAATGTCATAGCTGATCTCGTTAAGGGTGAGAAACTTAACGGAGATAATTATGACGTTTGGCACAAAAAGATGAAATTCATGCTGAACGAACAAGAGCTCGAGGAGCACTTGACCAAGGAGATGGTCGCGCCAACTGAGGCGCAACCCCTAAGAGACCACACTGCCTACCAGAAATGGAATCAGAAAGATCGTAGTGCGCGCTACACCTTGTTGAGCAGCTTGCAAAATGATCTAATTGGGCAGTATGATGAACTTCCAACTTGCAAAGCTTTATGGGATCAGCTCAAGTTTTCTTTTGGTGGAACCTCAACTACGCGGCTTCGTAGCCTTGTGATTAAGTTTGAGGAGTACACAAAAGACCCTAAACATACCATGAGTGAACATCTAAGGATGATGTCCAATATGATTGGTAAGCTAAGGGATGCTGGCCATGCGCTCACAGATGAGCAGCAAGTCAGAGCTGTCATAAGGTCCCTTCCTGCCTCGTGGGCCAATATGAAACAGATATTGACCCACAGTGAAAACATCAAGAACTTTTCTGATGTTTCACAGCATGTCATCCTTGAGGACGAGACTCGAGATACTGACAAGACCCTTGCTTATGTCGCCCAAGGGGGATCGCGCAATGCAAATGGCAAGCGCGAAAGACAAAGTAAGAAAGGTAAGAAAGGCGAGGCTAGCACTTCTGCGCCAAAGGAAGGAAAAATGAAGAAACGCAAGAGAGGAAAACGTGGTGGGAAAAAGGATCTGTCTAAAGTTAAATGCTTCAACTGTCAACAGAAAGGACACTTCGCTCGTGATTGCACTGAGCCGAAGAAGGTACTTTCAGAATCTCTCTCTCAGTTATATGTTTCCTCACATGTGATGGTTGCTCATTCCCAACCTGTGTGGTTTGTGGATACAGGTGCAACAAAACATGTAGCACGTGATCGAGAGGGGTTCGTAGATTATCACCGGATTCCAGCGGGTAGCAAACATATCTTCATGGGAAACAATAGTTCCGAAGAGGTGCTAGGGGTTGGTTCTTACCAGCTCAAGTTGCGCACTGGGCGCACATTGATTCTAGAGGATGTGCGATATGCACCCACAGTTCGGCTTAATCTACTTTCAGTTACTGCTTTATTAGACAGTGGTTTTTCCTTTATTTTTAGGGGTAATAAGTTGGACATTTTTTTGGATGATGTTTTGTTCGGACATGGTTTTCGCATGGATAGTCTTTTTCAATTGGATTTAATTGATTCTCAGTCTTCTTATTCTTATGTGGTGAATGATAATATTGTGAATGATTCTACCACCTGGCATGCAAGACTGGGCCACATAGGCCAAGATAGAATGA